>JAWNNK010000071.1:0-361203 GCA_035045065.1 Hirtodrosophila trivittata | reverse complement strand
TGCTCCAGAAACTTAACCTTAAAGAAATGAATGAGAAGGGGAATTTTACCAACGCCCGACATATATATTTTTATAGTATTTCACTGCCTGTGCTACTTGTTTAAGCATTGACACGGGTGTTATGTCGTACCGTGCTAGAGCCATATAAATACAAGTCATTACAGATACAATTAAAAACAAAACAACAAGATTCCTGTTGCAGCCAAGATGTGGCCAAGAAAGACAACCAAATTTGCACGCCGATAAATGTATGTTGGAGTAAAGCGTGCTCAGATATAGGGTGAAATTCTACGAGCTGGAAGAGGCAAGTCCTAGCCCACATGTCAAATTATCCTAGTCAATATACCACGACAGGAACAAGTTACACATTACATCAAAATTCTATTTGTAAATAAAAAAGTGCAATTCTCCTTTCAATTAATTTTGGTGTTTATTAGCACTTCTTAAGTAAGCAAACCTACAGCATAGTGAGGAGTGGAAGCTTTTCGCTACAAGCCCGACTCATTTTTGCTATAAGGATTCACCAGCGAACAAGTGGGTGTCTTAGGTCAATAGAGTAACCATGTCGTTAGATCAACCATAGGTGTAGAGTAAAACTTTAGTAATCATAGGCACTTCGAGTTTGAAATAAGCACGTTTCAGACAAGAGTGGTTTTTTTTAATAAATTTAAGTATCTCGGATTGTAACCTGCTTCCAATTAAACCCTTTTTCATCAGATCTAGAGTGTATTTCTAGTACCTTAAAGCGTTACTGATTGGGTCCATACACAGATAAATACTACCCGATCTCAGAAGGATAGCTTTCGGGTTTGAATTTAAAAACAAATCTTGCAAGAACGATCGATATAATTTAGCTCCACGTAAATCTTGGCCGCAACTTCGCTCTAAGTGGTAAATGCGCTGAGTCCAATTTTCACATAGTCTCTCCAACATATCGGCCGGTATCTCACGAGAAAACTCTTCATGAATTAGCTGTTTATGCACCAACCGTTGCGGGCTGTCGCCATGGACATAAGCCTTAACAAAGCCCCCAAAAAAAAGTCTAAAGGTGTAAAATCACACGTTTTTGGCAGCCAAAATATCGGCCAAAATATGATGTGAAGCAAACTTTTCACCGAACTTGCCTCTCAATCAGGCCTTTGTTTAGCGTGACGTATGGCATATGGCTTTGAAATATAAATATGTTAGATGTATCATTTTAAAAATAAATCTTTAGTTTTGAAGATTTCTTTTACTTTTTCTGTTGAACAACTGCCTTAGATGGTAACAGTATCAAATCAATTTCAATTGTCTTTGAGGCTTAGCTTCTTTCTTCTTTTGTTGACTGTCATCATAAGGATACCCATGCAGGCTTCCATATAGGAGATGAACCCGTTCCTAACACTGGTTTTAAATTAAAACGTAGCCAAAGACGCTGCAGTTGTTCAAGTTTAATTGAAAAACGTAAAATTCAATATTTTCTAAGCAGAGTAATGGAAAAAGTGAAATGGAAAACAATAACAATAACAGGGAAACAGTAACAGCAAGAAATAGAAACCGTCTGGCATTCATTTTGGGCAAACAAATGTTTGTTATCGTCTTACGGTAGCGCTCACCATTCACAATAAAGTTCCTGCCTTCGTCGTGTTTGAAAAAGTACGGTCCAAAAATGCTGCTGGCCTATTCACAATAAAGTTCCTGCCTTCGTCGTGTTTGAAAAAGTACGGTCCATAAATGCTGCTGGCCCACACCATACAGTGGTAGATCTTGTGGCTTTAATTAGGTTTTACATCCAATTCTTTCCTTAAATTTGTCTACTGAGTGAAGTAACAGAGTAACAATTCCTGCGAACGGCGCCGAATCGATAATTCATGGATACAGCTGCGATATTTTCCTTTGTCCGTACTCTCCGTATGCGTGTTGGTTCCTTAATATTCAATAATGAAAATTTGGTGCAAAATTTAGTTCATAACATTCTGAGCCCCCCCGTGTTTGACCCTAACACAAGAGACGAAACTCGTGTAAGCCGTCCAACACAAAGTGACCAAAAGAAAGTTTCTAAAAAATCACCCTATTTATGCTGATAATGTTAAGTTATGTGGTACTTTCGATAAAACTTTTTCACCACGTGTTCTGCAACATGACCTAAATATCTTCATCCAATGGTGTTAACCTTTCTTGTTTCCTCTAATTATCCATTATCTTGAAATATAATGTCATGGCTTATAGTCAAGATAAGCCTAATCAGTTTTATTGTTCTATTGCCAAAATTTTGCTGAAGCATTTGCAGAATGTTCATCACATAGGACTTAAATGTGTACCTATGTTAATTTATGCTTAAACCGAAGAATTTGTCATGGAGTACTTTTTTCAATAAGCTATTTTGGGCGAGGTTGAATCAAGTGCCCTCATTGGTCTTCTTAGAATATCATTGGTTTTTGGATTGACTAGAAATTATGTTCCACTATATTTCTTGCCCTGTCACTCATGTTATGGGTAACATGAATCCTTTGGCTTTTCTTTTGACTCGTAAGAAAAACTGAAAAAAATATTTTGTAGATCTCTTAAATTGTCTTTTAAATATCTAACTACTTATGCAAATAAGTAGTATCCACAATCTTTGCAAGAATTGTTGGATCACCCTAATACACCTTATAAAATTGATTTATAAAATATATATTAATATTATATTATCTTTTTCGATTCCTCATTTTCGATGATAAAATCAATTCTTGGATGGTAAAATGTTATTAGTTGATTTTAATGAATTCATTAATAAATACGAAAGCCAACTGCTTAGGAAATGGGATCTAAACTATTTTGTAATTGAAAATTATGGTCTATCAATGTGTTGGGGATACACAACTAGGAAAATATATGGAGGGCTATCATTCCATAGGGATTAAGGACCACTTTGCCTTAAAATGGCTAAATTTGATCAAAAGCCCGTCCGGAAGAGAAGCCTGATAGGCTCTGGGCCTGCAACCGTCTTCATAAGAAATCCTTTTCAGGAAAAGCACATCTGAATCCCCCCATAAGTTCCGCGGACGAGCCGCTCCGGGATAGGGCATTCGGATGGCAGATTAAGAGTGGACGCCTAACGGGGAACCATATCATCAGACAGAAGAAGCGCCTTATTCACGTTCGAAGCGAAGAACACGATCAACGAACGGATCAACCGCTTGGGCGTGGTAAATTCGCACCTGAACACAAACAAGAGGCGAGTACAACGACCAGCGTCACACACAAAAAAAAAACGGGTTGGTGAAAAAACTGAAAAAAATCCAACAAACAGGAAATATGCGAAGGGAACGAAGGGAGTTTTAAAGACTTGTACAAGGCAAAATTGAAGAGAATCTGGGTTTCGTGCATATTTCTAAAAGAAGATTTTGTTGAAATCTATAAACAGAATCTCACACAAAAATTATGTTTTCTTTGGTAGATCAACATATATCAGCCTAGCATTGAATGCCACAAGCCTGCAAATGATTTCATGAGTTCTTGGAAATGTTTGCTCCCACCTTTTTTAAGTAATATTTAATTGTAATGTAAAATAAATACTCAAGTATTTACAAATGCTTAGAAATCGCATAACAAAATTGAACATTTTGACTTTATAAATCTTATAATATAAATAACTGCTTATTTAAAACAAGCACATAGAACCGAAATCAATCAACTCAGATATTTTTGCATGGTCAATAGACGTATTTTCCACGTTTTGTTACTTTTCAAATTGTTTACGAAATGAAGATGTGAATGATAGACAGTAGTATCGTAGACAGTAGGCGATAAATCCTATTCTGAAACTGCATTTAATTAACATCGCTTTAAGAATTATTATTAAAATTTTAAGACAGGATAATATTTAATATTTACACATACAGTTTTTTCCGAGCAATAGATGACATGTGTATTTAATCGCACGGAGATGCTATTTATTGTGATCATATTGCCGGAGACTGGTTCGGGTTCGTATACCTCATCATTCGTACGCATTTCTTAGGGTGTTCGTTTGTGATTTGGTCGTAAATATTTTCTACAATAACATTTTTAACTTAATTAAATTGAGTTAAAATAAATTAATTTATTTATGTAAATATTTGCGGAATGGCATCAAAAGTAGTTGGTCTTAATGAAAGATGACGCTTCTGTTTCCTTCTAGTAATCTTATTGAAAAACAGTCAGAATGCTGTATTCGTTTAAGCCTGACTGCGATAAGCCCTTAATCTAAGTGTGTTGTAGAGGAAATATAATTTAAGATTTTGAATAGCAAATAATCAAAAACAAAATAAGAACAGACTACAACTAAAGGTACACTTGGGATCTCTTTAAATACATTGGTGTATAGGCCTACGCACCATTTATTTGAACACACGTTTATTTGAATCAAAATCAAAAGTATTATGTTCATTTATTATTATTTATTTTACAATTCTGGTGCAACTTAATTGGTTGTTGGTACATACTTGTTTCCTTTCTTAGTCTTTAACATAATAGCTGTAGGTAGAATTTTTAACCTCTACAATGTGTAAATTATTATGAAATTAATGGTTAGGGCTTTCAATGTAAGTGTTGTTATTTTGTAAAGTTTATTACTTAACCTTACTTAATTATTTAACCATATAACTTCTTTAATTTCTAAGTAGTCTAAGTTGTCATTTTACCTGCTTATTTATTCAATTTCTCCATGTAATGCATCTATAACTATATTTAAGTCTCTCACATTCACTGTGTTGTTGACCCCATACAACTTTTAACCCTTTTTTTGTTACTTCGTGTCACCCTGATGCTGTGGTACATTTTTCAATTCATTAATTTGTGCTTTAATTCTTGTAAGAAGTTTTTAATTTGTTAAATTAACTGATAAACAATGGAATTCGATTTTCTCCGGGACTTTTACAGAGCCATCTCAAATAAAATATTGCTTTTATCCGAGCTTATTAACTACGATTACCAAAGTTTTAAGTAAATTTATTTTCATTAATTAATTATTTTTGCATAAACTAATAATATTGCATCTAAGGAGCTTTATGTTAGGTTCTTTAATATTACGTGTCAATATGAAAGGCTTATAGCCGCTGAGGACCTCAAACTTTCTATCACATACATTTAGCCTGAAGTATTAAATTGCTTATATTATAGCTAAAAGTTATTTCTCAATAGTGCTTTAGCTTTTCTTATGGTTATTTAATATAAGGTTTGCCAAGAATATGGGCCTATTGCCATGTGATAAAATTGCAATTACAACTACATTGCTAACATCCGTTTTGACATTAAATTCTTTTTTGAAGTTTGGCAAACTCCAATTAGATCAATAGTATTTAGAAGTATTATTTTTTAATTACTCGCTTATATGGACAGTCTTTTGTAGTGGTAATGGCATCTTGCTGAAGACAAATCGTCAATGGTTTACAAATAGGAAAATACGAAATTTGGTATACATTTTCCTTAAAAACCAGACATGCAATTCCTAGAATGATTTAATTTGCTTTGCCGTTTTGCAAGAAAATATTTTGTAGTCGCTGTTAATTGATTCGCTAGCTATGTGACTAATAAACTCTGTTTTAAGAAACAGTGTTATAATAAATCTAAACTTATTAACAGCTAAATCAGACAGTTTTAACCAGTTTTAACCTTGCGTTATCTGACTCATAAATTTTTGGCTAATTCAAGGCAGATTCCCGACAAGACAAAAATAAGCTTATATGAGAATACACAGACACTGACATCAAAACAAAAACGCCACAAACGCCGAGACGCAATCTTTTTGTTTTGAGTCAATCTTAGGCAAGTTACGAAAAGAGCAAAAGATCAAAATTGAGGGACAACCGCGTGCAAAGTAAGCAGCTACAACAATCAGTGTTGATTATTTAGATTTTGCAATTTAGGAAAAGAGTGAAAAAATGAAGCTGAGGGAGAGCGTTATGCAAACTAGACAGCTACAACAATCAGAGTTAGTGAGCTAGCAAGTCAGTTAGAATAGAGCGCAAAAATGAAACAGTGAGAATGCAAGCACGCAAAACTGACAAAACCAACAATAAACGACGGAGCGAGAATTGGTCCAAAACTATTTAATTAAGAACTTAAAGCAAGTGAGGAATACAAAAAAACACAGCCGTCTTCGACGAGGCACAAAAGTTATATTTGTGTGGGCCGACCTGGGACACCAGAACTCATTTGATAATTTTCTGTAGTGTCCATACGTTGGTGGCTACTTGTTTGCTTGCGTTGCCTTTTATACGAATAATTATTTTGACCTGATGAGGCTCTACACTGTTCTTGATTTTAAAAGGAGTTATTTGTAAAGGTTTGCTGATTTGGGTGGCTATTATTTTTACATTTTAATTAAATTAATTTTCATTAATTAACTTTCGAAACTAATATATATATTTTTATAGTATTTCACTGCCTGTGCTACTTGTTTAAGCATTGACACGGGTGTTATGTCGTACCGTGCTAGAGCCATATAAATACAAGTCATTACAGATACAATTAAAAACAAAACAACAAGATTCCTGTTGCAGCCAAGATGTGGCCAAGAAAGACAACCAAATTTGCACGCCGATAAATGTATGTTGGAGTAAAGCGTGCTCAGATATAGGGTGAAATTCTACGAGCTGGAAGAGGCAAGTCCTAGCCCACATGTCAAATTATCCTAGTCAATATACCACGACAGGAACAAGTTACACATTACATCAAAATTCTATTTGTAAATAAAAAAGTGCAATTCTCCTTTCAATTAATTTTGGTGTTTATTAGCACTTCTTAAGTAAGCAAACCAACAGCATAGTGCGGAGTGGAGGCTTTTCGCTATAAGCCCGACTCATCTTTGCTATAAGGATTCACCAGCGAACAAGTGGGTGTCTTAGGTCAATAGAGTAACCATGTCGTTAGATCAACCATAGGTGTAGAGTTAAACTCTAGTAATCATAGGCACTTCGAGTTTGAAATAAGCAACTTTCAGACAAGAGTGGTTTTTTTTAATAAATTTAAGTATCTCGGATTGTAACCTGCTTCCAATTAAAAACTTTTTCATCAGATCAAGAGTGTATTTCTAGTACCTTAAAGCGTTACTGATTGGGTCCATAGACACATACATACTGCCCGATCTCAGAAGGACAGCTTTCGGGGATGAATTTAAAAACAAATCTTGCAAGAACGATCGATATAATTTAGCTTCACGTAAATCTTGGCCGCAACTTCGCTCTAAGTGGTAAATGCGCTGAGTCCAATTTTCACATAGTCTTTCCAACATATCGGCCGGTATCTCACGAGAAAACTCTTCATGAATTAGCTGTTTATGCACCAACCGTTGCGGGCTGTCGCCATGGACATAAGCCTTAACAAAGCCCCCAAAAAAAAGTCGAAAGGTGTAAAAGCACACGTTTTTGGCAGCCAAAATATCGGCCAAAATATGATGCGAAATAAACTTTTCACCGAACTTGCCTCTCAATCAGGCCTTTGTTTAGCGTGACGTATGGCATATGGCTTTGAAATTTAAATATGTTAGTTGTATCATTTTAAAAATAAATCTTTAGTTTTGAAGATTTCTTTAACTATTTCTGTTAAACAACTGCCTGAGATGGTAACAGTATCAAATCAATTTCAATTGTCTTTGAGGCTTAGCTTCTTTCTTCTTTTGTTGACTGTCATCATAAGGATACCAATGCAGGCTTCCATGTAGGAGATGAACCTGTTTCTAACACTGGTTTTAAATTAGAACATAGCCAAAGACAAAACGCTACAGTTGTTGAAGTTTAATTGAAAAACGCAAAATGCAATATTTTCTAAGCAGAGTAATGGAAAAAGTGAAATGGAAAACAATAACAATAATAGGGAAACAGTAACAGCAAGAAATAGAAACCGTCTGGCATTCATTTTGGGCAAACAAATGTTTGTTATCGTCTTTCGGTAGCGCTCACCATTCACAATAAAGTTCCTGCCTTAGTCGAATTATTTTTGCAAGATTTAGTTCATAACATTCTAAACCCACTTAGAAGGTCGACCAAACTGACCATAAAATGGAGGATGTGCGCGATGCACTTTCCTAACTGTTCGTGTTTGACCCTAACACAAGACACGAAACTCGTGTAGCCGTCCAACAAAAAGTGACCAAAAAGAAAGTTTCTAAAAAATTTTCCTATTTATGCTGATAATGTTAAGTTATGTGGTACTTTCGATAAAACTTTTTCACCACGTGTTCTCCAACATGACCTAAATATCTTCATCAAATGGTGTTAAACTTTCTCGTTTCGTCTAATTATCCCTTATTTTGAAATATAATGTCATGGCTTATAGTCAAGATAAGCCTAATCAGTTTTATTGTTCTATTGCCAAAATTTTGCTGAAGCATTTGCAGAATGTTCATCACATAGGACTTAAATGTGTACCTATGTTAATTTATGCTTAAACCGAAGAATTTGTCAAGGAGTACTTTTTTCAATAAACTACTTTGGGCGAGGTTGAATCAAGTGCCCTCATTGGTCTTCTTAGAATATCATTGGTTTTTGGATTGACTAGAAATTATGTTCCACTATATTTCTTGCCCTGTCACTCATGTTATGGGCAACATGAATCCTTTGGCTTTTCTTTTGACTCGTAAGAAAAACTGAAAAATTTATTTTTTTGATCTCTTAAATTGTTTTTAAATATCTAACTACTTATGCAAATAAGTAGTATCCACAATCTTTGCAAGAATTGTTGGATCACCCTCATACATTGATATATAAAAATTGATATATAAAATATATATTAATATTATATTATCTTTTTCGATTTCCTCATTTTCGATGAAAAATTAATTCTTGCATGGTAAAATGATATTAGTTGATTCTAAATGAATTCATTAATAAATACGACAGCCAAGTGCTTAGGAAATGGGAGCTAGACTATTTTGTAATTGAAAATTATGGTTTATCAATGTATTGGGGATACACAACTAGGAAAATATCTGTCGGACTAACATTCCATAGGCTAAATTTGATCAAAAGCCCGTCCGGAAGAGAAGCCTGATAGGCTCTGGACCTGCAACCGTCTTCACAAGAAATCCTTTACAGGAAAAGCAAATTCATCGCAGTAACTGGCGCAATATCAAGATTGTCGATAGATGACGTGAGAACCATCAGTATGGAAGAAAGGAAGATGCTTTAACAACAAAATCGTAAGGCTTGCCAGACCATATCACCCAGAACGGAGGACTGTATAGGAAAACGTAACATCAGGAGCAGTAGTAGGCGTACACTTCGTGCATTCCCCAGATCCACAGACGGGAGGACTACACAAGTAGTCTTAATTGATTAGTTCCCAAAGTGGGTAGAAATAGCAGCAGTAAGAGGCGCCACAACAAACAAATTCCTCAACATATTTCGAGAACGGATCTCGGCTAGAGGATGAGCACCTAAGTTCCTCTTGTCGTACAAGAGAGATTTGTTCACAGGACAGAAAATTGACGCATCAATAAAGAAAATAGGGATAAGATTACAGCTTGTATCACTTTAACGAACGAGAAACTACCCGAATAGATGCTGACATTCAACAGTCAATCACGAGAAACAAATAAATTTAATGCGAAGCTCAATAATGGTAACCAATGGAAGTAGAGGGACCAGTTGAAGGCATGTCACATGTGGAACGGTCACACGACCCCGAAATCCCGACAGCAGGGCAAATAACCAAAGCTGCGAATAGCAAAACCCTAGGGTTCCAGACCGGAATATGCTAGAATATGACATCGGCAATTTGGATCTAGAACAAACCACATCTGAATCCCCCCATAAGTTCCGCGGACGAGCCGCTCCGGGATAGGGCATTCGGATGGCAGATTAAGAGTGGACGCCTAACGGGGAACCATATCATCAGACAGAAGAAGCGCCTTATTCACGTTCGAAGCGAAGAACACGATCAACGAACGGATCAACCGCTTGGGCGTGGTAAATTCGCACCTGAACACAAACAAGAGGCGAGTACAACGACCAGCGTCACACACAAAAAAAAAAAGGGTTGGTGAAAAAACTGAAAAAAATCCAACAAACAGGAAATATGCGAAGGGAACGAAGGGAGTTTTAAAGACTTGTACAAGGCAAAATTGAAGAGAATCTGGGTTTCGTGCATATTTCTAAAAGAAGATTTTGTTGAAATCTATAAACAGAATCTCACACAAAAATTATGTTTTCTTTGGTAGATCAACATATATCAGCCTAGCATTGAATGCCACAAGCCTGCAAATGATTTCATGAGTTCTTGGAAATGTTTGCTCCCACCTTTTTTAAGTAATATTTAATTGTAATGTAAAATAAATACTCAAGTATTTACAAATGCTTAGAAATCGCATAACAAAATTGAACATTTTGACTTTATAAATCTTATAATATAAATAACTGCTTATTTAAAACAAGCACATAGAACCGAAATCAATCAACTCAGATATTTTTGCATGGTCAATAGACGTATTTTCCACGTTTTGTTACTTTTCAAATTGTTTACGAAATGAAGATGTGAATGATAGACAGTAGTATCGTAGACAGTAGGCGATAAATCCTATTCTGAAACTGCATTTAATTAACATCGCTTTAAGAATTATTATTAAAATTTTAAGACAGGATAATATTTAATATTTACACATACAGTTTTTTCCGAGCAATAGATGACATGTGTATTTAATCGCACGGAGATGCTATTTATTGTGATCATATTGCCGGAGACTGGTTCGGGTTCGTATACCTCATCATTCGTACGCATTTCTTAGGGTGTTCGTTTGTGATTTGGTCGTAAATATTTTCTACAATAACATTTTTAACTTAATTAAATTGAGTTAAAATAAATTAATTTATTTATGTAAATATTTGCGGAATGGCATCAAAAGTAGTTGGTCTTAATGAAAGATGACGCTTCTGTTTCCTTCTAGTAATCTTATTGAAAAACAGTTAGAATGCTGTATTCGTTTAAGCCTGACTGCGATAAGCCCTTAATCTAAGTGTGTTGTAGAGGAAATATAATTTAAGATTTTGAATAGCAAATAATCAAAAACAAAATAAGAACAGACTACAACTAAAGGTACACTTGGGATCTCTTTAAATACATTGGTGTATAGGCCTACGCACCATTTATTTGAACACACGTTTATTTGAATCAAAATCAAAAGTATTATGTTCATTTATTATTATTTATTTTACAATTCTGGTGCAACTTAATTGGTTGTTGGTACATACTTGTTTCCTTTCTTAGTCTTTAACATAATAGCTGTAGGTAGAATTTTTAACCTCTACAATGTGTAAATTATTATGAAATTAATGGTTAGGGCTTTCAATGTAAGTGTTGTTATTTTGTAAAGTTTATTACTTAACCTTACTTAATTATTTAACCATATAACTTCTTTAATTTCTAAGTAGTCTAAGTTGTCATTTTACCTGCTTATTTATTCAATTTCTCCATGTAATGCATCTATAACTATATTTAAGTCTCTCACATTCACTGTGTTGTTGACCCCATACAACTTTTAACCCTTTTTTTGTTACTTCGTGTCACCCTGATGCTGTGGTACATTTTTCAATTCATTAATTTGTGCTTTAATTCTTGTAAGAAGTTTTTAATTTGTTAAATTAACTGATAAACAATGGAATTCGATTTTCTCCGGGACTTTTACAGAGCCATCTCAAATAAAATATTGCTTTTATCCGAGCTTATTAACTACGATTACCAAAGTTTTAAGTAAATTTATTTTCATTAATTAATTATTTTTGCATAAACTAATAATATTGCATCTAAGGAGCTTTATGTTAGGTTCTTTAATATTACGTGTCAATATGAAAGGCTTATAGCCGCTGAGGACCTCAAACTTTCTATCACATACATTTAGCCTGAAGTATTAAATTGCTTATATTATAGCTAAAAGTTATTTCTCAATAGTGCTTTAGCTTTTCTTATGGTTATTTAATATAAGGTTTGCCAAGAATATGGGCCTATTGCCATGTGATAAAATTGCAATTACAACTACATTGCTAACATCCGTTTTGACATTAAATTCTTTTTTGAAGTTTGGCAAACTCCAATTAGATCAATAGTATTTAGAAGTATTATTTTTTAATTACTCGCTTATATGGACAGTCTTTTGTAGTGGTAATGGCATCTTGCTGAAGACAAATCGTCAATGGTTTACAAATAGGAAAATACGAAATTTGGTATACATTTTCCTTAAAAACCAGACATGCAATTCCTAGAATGATTTAATTTGCTTTGCCGTTTTGCAAGAAAATATTTTGTAGTCGCTGTTAATTGATTCGCTAGCTATGTGACTAATAAACTCTGTTTTAAGAAACAGTGTTATAATAAATCTAAACTTATTAACAGCTAAATCAGACAGTTTTAACCAGTTTTAACCTTGCGTTATCTGACTCATAAATTTTTGGCTAATTCAAGGCAGATTCCCGACAAGACAAAAATAAGCTTATATGAGAATACACAGACACTGACATCAAAACAAAAACGCCACAAACGCCGAGACGCAATCTTTTTGTTTTGAGTCAATCTTAGGCAAGTTACGAAAAGAGCAAAAGATCAAAACTGAGGGACAACCGCGTGCAAAGTAAGCAGCTACAACAATCAGTGTTGATTATTTAGATTTTGCAATTTAGGAAAAGAGTGAAAAAATGTAGCTGAGGGAGAGCGTTATGCAAACTAGACAGCTACAACAATCAGAGTTAGTGAGCTAGCAAGTCAGTTAGAATAGAGCGCAAAAATGAAACAGTGAGAATGCAAGCACGCAAAACTGACAAAACCAACAATAAACGACGGAGCGAGAATTGGTCCAAAACTATTTAATTAAGAACTTAAAGCAAGTGAGGAATACAAAAAAACACAGCCGTCTTCGACGAGGCACAAAAGTTATATTTGTGTGGGCCGACCTGGGACACCAATCTTCGTTTACCGTCGATCTCCAGTAGGCTTCTTCTAAATCCATCATTCATGATATATTTATACAGATATATATACATTTATATTGTATATATAACATTAACATTTGAATATTTGAAATATGTAAAAATCTTTTCATTTTTTTCTAACTTTTTATGTAGTCGACTGCTATTACTTTATTTATTTACTTTTGTATAGTCCACATGGACGGTCCTGATACTATTATGCCATGTTGTATTCGTGAAGTTTAATTGCTCTCCCTCATAGTATTGTATATCATGACTAACTTTTAATATTTCGTTTAGTTTTATTTTACCTTCCACTTTGAAGTAGTCACGTATACACTGATTTCGTTTTTATTAATGGGAGTACAAATTAATTCGGTCCGTTTTTTTGGTTTAAAAAATGGTTATTTTTATTGAAAAAGAATAAAAAATGCATCATTCAAAGTATTGTCCATCAGAAGCGACTACTTTTTCCCATCTCTCTGGTAATTTTCGGATACCATCTCGAAAAAATGAGTCCTCTCTGGCGTCAATCCAATCATCAAGCCATTTTTTGATTTCTTCAAACGAGCCAAACCTGTGGCCGCCCAAATCGTTTTGCATCCGTCGAAAAAGCCAGTAGTCGGAAGGAGCAAGGTCTGAAGAATACGGCGGGTGGGGTAAGACCTCCCATTTCAGAGTTTTCAGGTAATTTTTGACCTTTATAGCAACGTGGGGCCGAGCGTTGTCATGTTGCAAAATCACCTTGTCATGCCTTACCGCCGTTTCTGGCCGTTTTTCATACAATGCACTGCTCAAACGCATTAGTTGTAGTCGATAACGATCCGCATTAATGGTTTCGACTGGATTTAGCAGCTCATAGAAGATCACACCCGTCTGGTCCCACCATATGCAGAGCATGACCTTTGAACCGTGGATGTTTAGCTTTGGTGTCGGTGTAGACGATGATGGGACGGGTTTGCCAGGCTTGGCATAGTATTTTTTTTTCGTGGGATTATCGTTATATATCCACTTTTCATCTCCAGTCACGGTCCGGTGCAAAAATCCCTTCCTTTGATGTCTTTCAAGAAGCAGTTCCGAAGTGAAAAATCGCCTTTCGACATCTCTCGGCTTCAACTCGTACGGTACCCAATTTCCTTGCCTTTGAATAAATCCCAATTGTTTTAACCGAAAGGAAATTGCTTGCTGAGTCACTCCCAACGATTCTGCGAGTTCAGTTTGCATTTGGCACCGATCTTGATCCAATAAAGCCCCCAAATCGTCATCTTCAAACTTTTTGGGTTAGCCAGGACGCTCTTTGTCTTCAACGCTAAAATCACCACTTTTGAAGCGTCGAAACCACTCTCTGCATGACTTATCGGTTGCAGCAGATTCACCATAAACTTCCACAAGCATTCGATGAGCTTCAGCTGCACTTTTCTTCCCATTAAAAAAGATAATCAAAACTTCCCGCAAATTTTGTTTATTTAACGTAAATTTAGATATTTTCGAAGAGGCAAAAAACAATGTTGTGGTCACTAACAGACGCTGATGCACACTAATTAATACTGACAGATGTCAAACCTTTCCAATGGAATATGTATTCTCTGCCAAAATTGGCCACAACTTACAGGTGGAGCTATCTTTTGAAAACGGACCGAATTAATTTGTACTCCCAATATGTTTTTGATGTTCTGAGAACTCGTTCTCATTGTTCTCGTTGATTGAGTTTATTGTTCATTTAAAGTCTATTAAACGTTTATAGTTTTTTATTAGATGTCACAAATTTGAATTACTCAACTTTTGTACTTTGTAGCATTCAATGTCGTGCTAGAGTCATATAAATGCAAGTCATTACAGATACAATTAAAAACATAACAACAAGATGCCTGTTGCAGCCAAGATGTGGCCAAGAAAGACAACCAAATGTGCACGCCGATAAATATATGTTGGAGTAAAGCGTGCTCTGGTATAGGGTGAAATTCTACGAGCTGGAAGAGGCAAGACCTAGCCCACATGTCAAATTATCCTAGTCAATATACCACGGCAGGATCAAGGTACACATTTCATCAAAATTCTATTTGTAAATAAAAAAGTGCAATTCTCCTTTCAAATAATTTTGGTGTTTATTAGCACTTAAGAAGCAAACCTACAGAATAGTGCGAAGTGGAGGCATTTCGCTACAAACCCGACTCATCTTTTCTATAAGGATTCACCAGCCAACAAGTGGGTGTCTTAGCTCAATAGAGTAACCATGTCGTTAGATCAACCATAGGTGTAGTGTTAAACTCTAGTTATCATAGGCCCCTCGAGTTTTAAATTAGCAACTTTCAGCCAAGAGTGTTCTTTTAATAAATTTAAGTGTCTCGGATTGTAACCTGCTTCCAATTAAACACTTTTTCACCGGATCTAGAGTGTATTTCTAGTACCTTAAAGCGTTACTGATTGGGTCCATACACAGATAAATACTGCCCGATCTCAGAAGGACATCGGACAGAACAGGATCTTTCAGATTTCAGAAGCTTTCAGATTTGAATTAAAAAAAAAATTTTGCAAGGACGATCGATATAATTTAATATTTTAGCCCCACGTAAATCTTAGCCGCAACTTCGCTCTAAATGGTAAATGCGCTGAGTCCAATTTCCACATAGTCTCTCCAACATATCGGGCGGTATCTCACGAGAAAACTCTTCATGGATTAGCTGTTTATGCGCCAACCGTTGCGGGCTGTCGCCATGGACATAAGCCTTAACAAAGCCCCCAAAAAAAGTCTAAAGGTGTAAAATCACACGTTTTTGGCAGCCAAAATATTGGCCCGTGATGCGAAATAAACTTTTCACCGAACTCGCCTCTCAAATAGGCCTTTGTTTAGCGTGACGTATGGCATATGGCTTTGAAATATAAATATGTTAGATGTATCATTTTAAAAAGAAATCTTTAGTTTTAAAGATTTCTTTAACTATTTCTGTTGAACAACTGCCTGAGATGGTAACAGTATCAAATCAATTTCAATTGTCTTTGAGGCTTAGCTTCTTTCTTCTTTTGTTGACTGTCATCATAAGGATACCAATGCAGGCTTCCATGAAGGAGATAAACCCGTTCCTAACACTGGTTTTTAATTAAAACGTAGCCAAAGACAAAACGCTGCAGTTGTTCAAGTTTAATTGAAAAACGCAAAATGCAATATTTTCTAAGCAGAGTAATGGAAAAAGTGAAATGGAAAACAATAACAATAACAGGGAAACAGTAACAGCAAGAAATATAAACCGTCTGGCATTCATTTTGGGCAATTAAATGTTTGTTATCGTCTTACGGTAGCGCTCACCATTCACAATAAAGTTCCTGCCTTCGTCGTGTTTGAAAAAGTACGGTCCATAAATGCTGCTGGCTCATAATCCACACCAAACAGTGGTAGATCTTGGGGCTTTTATTCTTCCTCCAGCTGTAAAAGGTTTTACAACCAAATCCTTCCTTAAAATTATCCACGTAGTGAACGGCGCCGAATTGATAATTCATGGATACAGCTGCGATATTTTCCTCTGTCCGCACTCTACGTATGCGTGTTCGTTCATTAATATTCAATAATAAATTGGTGGTGCAAAATTTAGTTCATAACAGTCTGAGCCTCTAAGAAGGTCGGCCAAACTAATCATAAAATGGAGGATGTGCGCGATGCACTTTCTTAACTGTTCGTGTTTGACCCTAACACAAGACACGAAACTCGTGTAAGCCGTCCAACACAAAGTGACCAAAAAGAAAGTTTCTAAAAAATTGCCCTATTTATGCTGATAATGTTAAGTTATGTGGCACTTTCGATAATTCTTTTTCACCACGTGTTCTCCATGACCTAAATATCTTCATCAAATGGTGCTAAGCTTTCTTGTTTCCTTGTTTCCATTATATTGAAATATAATGTCATGACTTATAGTCAAGATAATCCTAATCAGTTTGATTGTTCTATTGCCAAAATTTTGCTGAAGCATTTGCAGAATGTTGATCACATAGGAATTAAATTTGTACCTAATTTATGCAGAATCCGAGGAATTTCTTGCCTTGTCACTCATATTATGGGTAACATGAATCCTTTCGCTTTTCTTTATTGTTTTGTCTCTTCTTTAATCAATTTAACCATCTTTTCTCTTTTGGACCCATGACAAAACATGAACAAATTATTTTTTAGATCTCTTAAATTGCTTTTAAATATCTAACTACTTCTAATACAAATAACTATGCACAATCTTTGAAGGAATGTTGAATCACCCTAATACACCTTAAAAAATTGATAGATAAAATATATATTTAGTATTAATACTATATTATTTTTTAAATACCCGTATTTTCAATGTAAAATCAATTCTTGCATGGTAAAAAGGCATTAGTTGATTCTAAATGAATTCATTAATAAATACGAAAGCTAAGTACTTAGGAAAGGGGATCTAAACTATTTTGTAATTGAAAATTATGGTCTATCAATGTATTGGGGATACACAACTAGAAAAATATCTGGAGGACTAACATTCCATAGGCTAAATTTGATCAAAAGCCCGTCCGGAAGAGTACCCCGTTAGGCTCTGGACCTACAACCGCCTTCACAAGAAATCCTTTACAGGAAAATCAAATTCATCGCAGTAACTGGCGCAATATCAAGATTGTCGATAGATGACGTGAGAACCATCAGTATGGAAGAAAGGAAGATGCTTTAACAACAAAATCGTAAGGCTTGCCAGACCATATCACCCAGAACGGAGGACTGTATAGGAAAACGTAACATCAGGAGCAGTAGTAGGCGTACACTTCGTGCATTCCCCAGATCTACACACGGGAGGACTACACAACTAGTCTTAATTGATTAGTTCCCAAACTGGGTAGCAATAGCAGCAGTAAGAGGCGCCACAACAAACAAATTCCTCAACATATTTCAAGAACGGATCTCGGCTAGAGGATGACCACCTAAGTTCCTCTTGTCGTACAAGAGAGATTTGTTCACAGGACAGAAAATTGACGCATCAATAAAGAAAATAGGGATAAGATTACAGCTTGTATCACTTTAACGAACGAGAAACTACCCGAATAGATGCTGACATTCAACAGCCAATCCCACCATCACGAGAAACAGATAAATTTAATGCGAGGCTCAAAAATTTTAACCAATGGAAGTAGAGGGACTAGTCGAAGACATGTCATATGTGGAACGGTCACATGACCTCGAAATCCCGACGGCAGGGCAAATAAACAACGCTGTGAATAGCAAAACCCAACCGGAGAGGAATACTGTAAGCCTCAGGATTCCAGACCGGAATATGCTGGAATATGACATCGGCAATTTTGAGCTAGATCAAACCACATCAGAAGCCCCATAAGTTCCGCGGACGAGCCGCTCCGGGATAGGGCATTCGGATGGCAGATTAAGAGTGACGCCTAACGGGGAAGCTGTCATCAGACAGTCATGAACCGGTAGCTTCTCAAATGCAGAAGAAGCGCCTTATTCACGTTCGAACGCAGAACACGATCAACGAACGGATCAACCGCTTGGGCGTGGTAAATTCGCACCTGAACACAAACAAGAGGCGAGTGCAGCGACCAGCGTCACACACAAAAAAAAATTAAAAGGGGTTGGTGAAATAACTGAAAAAAATCCAACGAACAGGAAATATGCGAAGGGAACGAAGGGAGTTTTAAAGACCTGGAAAAGGCAAAAATGAAGAGAATCTGGATTTCGTGCATATTTCTAAAAGAAGATTTTGTTGAAATCTAATAAACACACAAAAATTATGTTTTCTTTGGTAGATCAACATATATCAGCCTACCCTTGCAATGCAACAAGCCTGCAAATGATTTCATGAGTTCTTGTTTTTTCCACCTTTGTTTAAGTAATATTTAATTGTAATGTTTTTACTCAAGTATTTACAAATTCTTAGAAATCGCATAACAAAATTGAACATTTTGACTTTATATATCTTATAATATAAATAACTACTTATTTAAAACAAGCACATAGAACCGAAATCAATCAACTCTTATATTTTTGCATGGTCAATAGACGTATTTTCCACGTTTTGTTACTTTTCAAATTGTTTACGAAATGAAGATGTGAATAATAGACAATAGTATCGTAGACAGTAGGCGATAAATCCATTTCTGAAACTGCATTTAATTAACATCGCCTTAAGAATTATTATTAAAATTTTAAGACAGGATAATATTTAATATTTACAAATACAGTTTTTTTCGAGCAATAGATGACATGTGTATTTCATCTCACGGAGATGCCATTTATTGTGATCATATTGCCGGAGACTGGTTCGGGTTCGTATACCTCATCATTCGTACGCATTTCTTAGGGTATTCGTTTGTGATTTGGTCGTAAATATTTTCTATAATAACATTTTTAACTAAATTAAATTGAGTTAAAATAAAGGAATTTATTTATGTAAATATTTGCGGAATGGCATCAAAAGTAGTTGGTCTTAATGAAAGATGACGCTTCTGTTTCCTTCTAGTAATCTTATTGAAAAACAGTCAGAATGCTGTATTCGTTTAAGCCCGACTACGATAAGTCTTTAATCTAAGTGAGTTGTAGAGGAAAAACAATTTAAGATTTTGAATAGCAAATAATCAAAAACAAAATAAGAACAGACTACAACTAAAGGTACACTTGGGATCTCTTTAAATACATTGGTGTATAGGCCTACGCACCATTTATTTGAACACACGTTTATTTGAATTCAAATCAAAAATATTATGTTCATTTATTATTTATTATTTATTACATTATTATTTTACTTATTTATTTTTATTATATTATTTATTTTACAATTCTGGTACAACTTAATTGGTTGTTGGCACATAATGTTTCCTTTCTCTTTAATTTAATAGATGTAGATAGAATTTTTAACCTCTACAATGTGTAAATTATTATGAAATTAATGGGTAGGCTTTCAGTGTAGGTGTTGGTATTTTGTAAAGTTTATTACTTAAATTATTTAACCATATAAATTTTTTTAATTTTTAAGTAATCTAAGTTGTCATTTTACCTGCTTATTTATTCAATTTCTCCATGTAATGCATCTATAACTATATTTTAGTCACTCACATTCACTGTGTTGTTGATCCCATACAACTTTTAACCCTTTCTGAAATTTTCCTATTTGTAAACGACGATTTGTCATCTTGCTGAAGACAAATAGGAAAGTACGAAATTTGGTATACATTTTTCTTAAGACCCAGACATGCAACTCCTAGAATGATTTAATTTGCTTTGCCGTTTTGCAAGAAAAGATTTTGTAGTCGCTGTTAATTGATTCGCTAGCTATGTGACTAATAAACTATGTTTTAAGAAACAGTGTTAAAATAAATCAAAGCTTATTAACAGGTAAATCAGACAATTTCATCTTCATATTAATATTATATTATCATCCAAGGTCTAGAATTCACCATGCAATTTTCTAATTGTTGCTCGGAGGGTGTTAAAACCTCGCGTTATCTGACCCATGAATTTTTTGTATATTCAAGGCAGATTCCCGACAAGACAAAAATAAGCTTATATGAGAGTACACAGACACTGACATCAAAACAAAAACACCACAAACGCCGAGACGCAATGTTTTTGTTTTGAGTCAAGCTTAGGAAAGTTACGAAAATAGCAAAAGATCAAAACTGAGGGACAACCGCATTCAAAGTAAGAAGCTACAACAATCAGTGTTGATTATTAAGATTTTGCAATTTAGGAAAAGAGTGAAAAAATGAAGCTGAGGGAGAGCGTTATGCAAACTAGACAGCTACAACAATCAGAGTTAGTGAGCTAGCAAGTCAGTTAGAATAGAGCGCAAAAATGAAACAGTGAGAATGCAAGCACGCAAAACTGACAAAACCAACAATAAACGACGGAGCGAAAATTGGTCCAAAACTAATTAATTAAGAACTTAAAGTAAATGAGGAATACAAAAAAACACAGCCGTCTTCGACGAGGCACAAAAGTTATATTTACATGGGCCGACCTGGGACACCAACTCCGTTTACCGTCGATCTCCAGTAGGCTTCTTCTAAATCCATCATTCATGATATATTTATACAGATATATATACATTTATATTATATATATAACATTAACATTTGAATATTTGAAATTTGTAAAAATCTTTTCATTTTTTCTAACTTTTTATGTAGTCGACTGCTATTACTTTATTTACTTTTGTATAGTCCACATGGACGGTCCTGATACTATTATGCCATATTATATTCATGAAGTTTAATTGCTCTCCTCATAGTATTATAAACCATGACTAACTTTTAATATTTCATTTAGTTTTACTTTTTCTTCTACTTTGAAGTAGTCACGTATACACTGATTTCGTTTTTATTATGTGTTTGATGTTCTGAGAACTCGTTCTCATTGTTCTCATTAATTGAGTTTATTGTTAAATCAATGTCTATTAAACATTTATATGTTTTTTATTAAATGTCACAAATTTGAATTATTCCACTTTTGTATTTTGTAGTATTAAATGTCGTGCTAGAGTCAAATAAATACAAGTCATTACAGATACAATTAAAAACAAAACAACAAGATGACTTTTGCAGCCAAGATGTGGCCAAGAAAGACAACCAAATTTGCACACCGATTAATGTATGTTGGAGTAAAGCTTGCTCTGGTATAGGGTGAAATTCAACGAGCTGGAAGAGGCAAGACCTAGCCCACCTGTCAAATTATCCTAGTCAATATACAACGGCAGGAACAAGTTACACATTACACCAAAATTATATTAGTAAATAAAAAAGTGCAATTCTCCTTTCAATTAATTTTGGTGTTTATTAGCACTTCTTAAGTAAGCAAACCTACAGCATAGTGCGGAGTGGAGGCATTTCGCTACAAACCCGACTCATCTTTGCTATAAGGATTCACCAGCGAACAAGTGGGTGTCTTAGTTCAATTGGTGTAGAGTTAAACTATATTAATCATAGGCACCTCGAGTTTTAAATAAGCACGTTTCAGACAAGAGTGTTCTTTTAATAAATTTAAGTGTCTCGGATTGTTACCTTCTTCCAAATAAACACTTTTTCACCAGATCTAGAGTGTATTTCTAGTACCCTCTTCCCGATCTCAGAAGGACATCAGACAGAACAGGATCTTTCAGAATTCAGAAGCTTTCGGATTTGAATTTTAAAAAAAATTAGCAAGAACGATCCATATAATTTAATGTTTTAGATTCACGTAAATCTTAGCCGCAACTTCGCTCTAAATGGTATATGCGCTGAGTCCAATTTTCACATAGTCTCTTCAACATATCGGCCGGTATCTCACCAAAAAACTCTTCATGGATTAGCTGTTTATGCGTCAACCGAAGCGGGCTGTCGCCATGGACACAAGCCTTAACAAAGCCCCAAAAAAAGTCGAAAGGTGTAAAATCACACGTTTTTGGCAGCCAAAATATTGGCCCGTGATGCGAAATAAACTTTTGACCGAACTCGCCTCTCAATTAGGCCTTTGTTTAGCGTGATGTATGGCATGTGGCTTTGAAATATAAATATGTTAGATGTATCATTTTAAAAATAAATCTTTAGTTTTAAAGATGTTTTTTACTATTTCTGTTGAACAACTGCCTAAGATGGTAACAGTATCAAATCAATTTCAAGGGATTTCAATCGCTTTTCAGTTGCAGTCTTTGAGGCTTAGATTCTTTCTTCTTTGTTGACTGTCATCATAAGAATACAAGTGCAGGTTTCCATGTAGGAGATGAACCCGTTCTTAACACTGTTTTTAAATTAAAACGTAGCCAAAGACAAAACGCTGCAGTTGTTCAAGTTTAATTGAAAAACGTGTAAAGGGGCAATTCAGGCTAGTGGGTATGAACTCAGTCTAGCCAGGATTCACTCTACAAGAAAACTTGTAAAGATGCTCTACCCGGGGAACTAAGGGCGTGGAGTTGGCAGAGAAAGAACTCGAAGATGGCGTCTCACAGTTTTAACAATCTTTATTGAGTATTCTTAGTCTCTAACTTAACCGATTTGCTAACGTACAGGGTATGGCTACGTCTATACTCCGCCATGAGAGAGGAAAGAAACATAGGCTGAAAACGTTGGGGTTATCGTCCCGTGCTCGGTTACTCTCAGTGCGGTAGATGCCTACACTAAGAAATACCCTGTTCGGCGGAAATCGTATAAGTGACTATTCGACTCGCCGTTAGCGTTTGGATGGTACAGACTCCAGCGGTCACGTTAAGGTCGAATGAAGCTCGGTTACGTAACGGTGTATGCACAGCGAGCGTGAAATACCGTACGTTCGAATATAGAAGAGACTCACCGTTATGACCGCCTAAATACCTCGCTTGCCCTAGTTATTGCTAGCTGACTAAGCTGGGATAACTTACTCGTTGTTTCGCTTTGGAATTGTCGCACTTCAGTTGGTGGCATTTCTCTGCGTCTTAGTGTCCTTCGATACTTTCACTTTTGTACTGGTCACTTTGGCTGGAGAATCGCTCGACAGCCTCTTTAACGCACAGTTTTAGATTTAAGTTTCTTTGGTTTTACTTCTCGCTGGTTTTGACCTATTCCTCGTCCAGCTTTGTCCATGAAGCCTCGCCTGTGCCTCTATCAGGCTTTCGGAATTTTCCGAATCTGTGGTGAGTCGTGACTTCCGTGCTTTAGCTGATCGCTACGACACGGCGTCTTTGACCCCCGTAGCTCTACCCTACACAGTACTATATTTTGCCTTTTATTGGCGCGTTGTGCTCTCCTATATTACTTTATACTCTATTGCGCTCCGTGCGCTCTTACATTAACTTTTATTCTACTGCACTCTTATATTAACTAATCTTATATTGATGTAAGCAGGGCTTTAAATTTTATCCTAACCCCAAAAAAAAAATTTAAGCTCGATCGCCGAGAAAGCATCCACGCGATCGTCGCGGCCCAGGATAGCGCTGTCGCTAGTCCGATCTTCGCTGCTAGAGTGGCTATCCCGGACCGGTGGCGCCCTGGTTCACCGGAAGCTTCTTCTACAGAGGGGCCCCACTCCGTGGTGCTCGTTGTCGCTTCGGAAGCGAATGGGGTAGCCGCTGGAGCTCTCCTCATTAGCTGACGTACTTAACGCCGTGATTTCATATGTATCTGTTTTGTCTCCGCTTGTGGCCCCGGTGTCGGTATTGATGTCGTCCACGACCACCAGTGCCACCTCCTCTACGTCGTCCTCCGTCACCGCGTCTAGGACCCTGGTGTCGGCATTGTTGTCTTCCTCGGCAACCAGGTCCACTTCCATCTCCTGGGGTGGCAGGTCTCCGCCGTCAATTGCTCGCAGGTGGGGTGGAGACTCCGGCTCCGTTACGAACAGTTCCGGCCCTCGTGCCCTTGGTGCCGTGATGCACACGACGGTCGTCACCGTATGTCGAATGATAACGACGCTGTCGTACACCTCCACCTGCTTGTCCGTGAACTGGTGCATCGTGTGTAGGCACCTGGGACGTGGTTCGCCTCGTCACCGCTCCTCCTACCCGCAGCCCATTCGTGGGTGCCGGCTGTTGTAATGGCTTCGGGACGACAAACTTGGCCCCGGCTCTGTGTCGTCGCTGTCCCCGTCCTCCACCCTGGCGCCGTCGGACCACACGTCGGAACTGATGACGATGTACACCATCCTGCTCTTTTTTTTTTGTTCTGAAATTTAATCAAGACATTGCTTTGGGGTTAATTGGTTGTTCTAAAAAGACGAAATATCCGTCTTGCGCCTACTGTCGGCACTGCCTCGCATACCGTCAGTGTCGGTGGATGACGCTCTCCACCGAAACTGCCTCTTCTTCTGTCTCCTTGCCTACACTGTAAAATGGTTTAAAATGTGCTATACTCGCCGTTTTCCGTTTCCTTTCCCCTTTTTATTGCCAGATGAACTATGTTGGGGGATACAATGCCGATCACTGAATATAGACCGTCGTACTTCGGTGCCAATTTAGCCGTTAAGCCGTCTGCCGCGTTAGAGAGGTGATGCTGGTTCAGCAGAACTTCATCCCGCACCTTAGGTCTCCACTCCCGCCGCCTCAGGTTGTACTGACGGCTTTGGTCGATCGGTGCTTTCTGTAGGTTGCCTCGGACTATACCTCGTCATAGAATGCTCTGGGGAGCCGGGGCTCTCTACCTTGAACCAAGAACGCGGGCGAGAATTCTGTGGAGTCGGCTATGCTCGAGTTCACTGCAAGGGATATTTCCGGTAACAACGCGTCCCATGCGTCCTGTCGTTCCTCTTTGAGCTTGGCTATCATGGTTTTCACTGTCCGGTTTGTTCGCTCGGTGGGATTCTGTTGCGAGCAGTATGGAGCACTGTGCTGCACCTCCACCTCAATTGATGTCATGTCCGACTTGAAGTCCTTACTGGGGAACTGGACGCCGTTATCGCACACGAACTGCCGAGGTGCTCCGAAACGACTCAAAATGTTACTGCGGATTCACTTTTGCAGGTTCGCTGCGGTCGCCTTTTTGAGTGGCACCAGCTCGACCCACTTAGAGATCGCGTCGTGAAATACCAACAACATGGTGTTCCCCTACTTGGATCGAGGCAGTGGTCCCACGAAGTCTGCACCAACCACGTCGAACAGCTCGCTCACCTGTCTCGTCAACATATGCCCGGCCGGCCTTCGCTGCTCTGTCTTGAACTTTTGACACACCACGCAGCACTTGACGTGTCCCGCCGCGTCCCGGAGCATTCCTGGCCAATAGTACCTCTGTGCCAACCTTGCGATCGTCTTCCTCACCCCTTGATGGCCTGCGGTAGGATCATCGTGGCACTCCTGGAGTATTCGCTTCCTCTGTGCCGTTGTAACGCACAACTTCCAAGGTACATGGTCCTCTTCATAGGCTCGATGCCCCAGCAGCCGATACAGCAGCCCGTTTTCCTCCTTGTAGTCTGTGAATCTTGACAGGTCCTGTCTGATCCGTTCCCTTAGCCTGCTGATCCACTTACACCGCTCCTCGCAGTTCGCGTCGTGGTCCGTGCCCAGTACAATTTCGACTACTCCGCAGCGTAGGCTGGCCCCTACAGTCCCGAGAAAGTCCAACCCTAGGATTATCCTATCTACCATCGTGTCCATCACCAAAAGGGCCACCTCCGCTTCTACCCCGGCTAGCTCGACCTTTGCCATGAGCGCCCTCCTCTTCGTAGACTCGTCTGCCAGCTTAATATTGGCATTTCTCCTCACTATGGTCTCCTGGGTCTCCAGTTCCTTGGCGGAATCCGGCCTTATGACGCTGCTAGAGGCTCCCGTGTCTACCGTAGCTGTAGTGGTTGCTCCGCCTAGCTTAATGGTGGCAGTGATGCGCTCTGCCTCCATCTTAAGTGGTCGCTTTAAGTCCGGGGATTGATGTTCCCGCTCCGAGTAGCGTCGCTGCCCGTTTCCCGTCTGGCAACAGTTCCTACTGGCTTCGCCTGTTGCGCCACACCTCCTACAGAAACGCACCCGCAGATTACTACATTCTCTCGCGAAGTGGCCTGTCTGCTCGCAATTAAAGCACACCCGATCGGCTTCCCCGTTGCCTGACGGCCCTTCGTTGGGCCGTGGTTCTGGCCTCTCATCGTGACTCCTTGGTATGGCTTGGGTACTGGTTCGCCTTACCGGTGCCTGAGCATCTGCTGCTGGAGTATTCCTGAATGGGTTCCAGGGGGCCCCGCGGTTGCCTCCTCCCTTGTGTCCGCTCGGCTGCTGATTCCGTCAGCTTTTTGTTGCGTATGACGCGACTCTCGGCTGTCTGCGGCTGTTGGCTCAAACTCCACTGCCAATCGCGTCAGCTCCTGTATCGTCGAAAAGTCTGTTGGCTTGATGTACATTATCCGGCACGCTGCATAAGCGTACGGAGCTCCAGAAGGTAATCTTTGAAGCTCTCGCTTCGACGTTGGTGTCGCGTCCTTATTTCGTCTTCCAGCCAGGATGAGTATCGCGTCGGTAGAAAGAATTCTTATTTTATTTATTTTAGTAAGGTAAACGCACTTCATTAAAATTATTAATTTTGGCTTGTATTTTAATTGAGGTAAAACGCAATCAATTAAAAATATTTAATAATTAATAAAAATTTTATTTTTACTTATTTTAATTAAGGTAAACGCCTTCAGTTAAAATAATAGATTTATTTTATTAATTAGTATTATAAAAAATAATTATTTATATTTACTTTAATAAGAGTAAACGCCTTTAAAATTAAAGTTTGAGTATTCGAAGTTCATCCAGTTACTAATTAGTCATGCCCAGGGTACAACACTGTATTTTCCTTTTTGACCCCGATATGTGCATACTCATAATACGGTAAAAGTTACTGCTGCGCTGTCGCGACGGGTTTTGTTGTTGCGTCACTTAGAGCGTTCGCGCTTTTTTCTGTGCGCCGTTCGTACGCTTCGCTGACCCGCTCTATCTCTCTCTTGCAGTTTTTGGTGTTGTATGCAGCGCTGCGCTTGCGTAGTTGTTGCTGCTGCTTTTGCACTGATTTTCGGTTTTTTTTTCGTTTTTTGGGCGCTTGCGCTAGCGTTACCCTGTTTTTTTTTCTTTATTGCCTGGGATTACTCCTGCTACACGGTGATTTAGCGGGGCTTTACGTCGCTAAGATCCTCGCTTCCATTTGTTTTTGGGTAGAACTGCTGCTCGGGCGCCACTTGTAAAGAGGCAATTCAGGCTAGTGGGTATGAACTCAGTCTTGCCAGGATTCACTTTACAAGAATACTTGTAAAGATGCTCTACCCGGGGAACTAAGGGCGTGGAGTTGGCAGAGAAAGAACTCGAAGATGGCGTCTCACAGTTTTAACAATCTTTATTGAGTATTCTTAGTCTCTAACTTAACCGATTTACTAACGTACAGGGTATGGCTACGTCTATACTCTGACATGAGAGAGGAAAGAAACAAAGGCTGAAAACGTTGGGGTTATCGTCCCGTGCTCGGTTACTCTCAGTGCGGTAGATGCCTACACTAAGAAATACCCTGTTCGGCGGAAATCGTATAAGTGACTATTCGACTCGCCGTTAGCGTTTGGATGGTACAGACTCTAGCGGTCACGTTAAGGTCGAAGCTCGGTTACGTAACGGTGTATGCACAGCGAGCGTGGAATACCGTACGCTTTGGCATAGAAGAGAATCGTTACGACCGCCTAAATGCCTCGCTTGCCCTAGTAATATGCGAGGTATGCTAGCTGACTAACCTGGGATAACTTACTCGACAGCCTCTTTTAACGCACATTTTTAGATTTAAGTTTCTATGGTTTTACCTCTCGCTGGTTTTGTGGTCCCGAACCGAATGACCTATTTCTCGGCCAGCTTCGTCTATGAAGCCTCGCCTGTGCCTCTATCAGGCTTTCGGAATTGCCCGAGCCTGCGGTGAGTCATGAGTTCCGTGCTGTAATTGATCGCTAAGACACGGCGTCGTGGCATTTATTTTGGGCAAACAAATGTTTGTTATCGTCTTACGGTAGCGCTCACCGCTCACAATAAAGTTTCTGCCATCGTAGTGTTGGAAAAAGTACGGTCAAAAAATGCTACTGGCCCATAATCCACACCAAACAGTGGTAGATCTTGGGGCTTTTATTCTTGCTCCAGCCGTAAAAAGTTTTACAACCAAATCCTTCCTTAAAATTGTCCACGTAGTGAACGCCGCCGAATCGATAATTCATGGATACAGCTGCGATATTTTCCTCTGTCCGCACTCTACGTATGCATGTTGGTTATTAATATTCAATTATGAAAATTTGGTTCAAAATTTAGTTCATAACATTCTGAGCCCCCTTCGAAGGTCGACCAAACTGACCATAAAATGGAAAATGTGCGCGATGCACTTTTATAACCGTTCGTGTTCGACCCTAACATAAGACACGAAACTCGTGTAAGCCGTCCAACACAAAGTGACCAAAAAGAAAGTTTCTAAAAAATTGCTCAATTTATGCTGATAATGTTAAGTTATGTGGCACTTTTACACCACGTGTTCTCCATGACCTAAATATCTTCATCAAATGGTGCTAAGCTTTCTTGTTTCCTTGTTTCCATTATATTGAAATATAATGTCATGACTTATAGTCAAGATAATCCTAATCAGTTTGATTGTTCTATTGCCAAAATTTTGCTGAAGCATTTGCAGAATGTTGATCACATAGGAATTAAATTTGTACCTAATTTATGCAGAATCCGAGGAATTTCTTGCCCTGTCACTCATATTATGGGTAACATGAATCCTTTCGCTTTTCTTTAATGTTTTGTCTCTTCTTTAATCAATTTAACCATCTTTTCTCTTTTGGACTCATGACAAAACATGAACAAATTATTTTTTAGATCTCTTAAATTGCTTTTAAATATCTAACTACTTCTCATACAAATAACTAGTATCCACAATCTTTGCAAGAAATGTTGAATCACCCTAATACACCTTAAAAAATTGATAGATAAAATATATATTTAGTATTAATACTATATTATTTTTTAAATACCCGTATTTTCGATGTAAAATCAATTCTTGCATGGTAAAAAGGCATTAGTTGATTCTAAATGAATTCATTAATAAATACGAAAGCTAAGTGCTTAGGAAATGGGATCTAAACTATTTTGTAATTGAAAATTATGGTCGATCAATGTATTGGGGATACACAACTAGGAAAATATCTGGAGGACTAACATTCCATAGGCTAAATTTGATCAAAAGCCCGTCCGGAAGAGTACCTCGTTAGGCTCTGGACCTACAACCGTCTTCACAAGAAATCCTTTACAGGAAAATCAAATTCATCGCAGTAACTGGCGCAATATCAAGATTGTCGATAGATGACGTGAGAACCATCAGTATGGAAGAAAGGAAGATGCTTTAACAACAAAATCGTAAGGCTTGCCAGACCATATCACCCAGAACGGAGGACTGTATAGGAAAACGTAACATCAGGAGCAGTAGTAGGCGTACACTTCGTGCATTCCCCAGATCTACACACGGGAGGACTACACAAGTAGTCTTAATTGATTAGTTCCCAAAGTGGGTAGCAATAGCAGCAGTAAGAGGCGCCACAACAAACAAATTCCTCAACATATTTCAAGAACGGATCTCGGCTAGAGGATGACCACCTAAGTTCCTCTTGTCGTACAAGAGAGATTTGTTCACAGGACAGAAAATTGACGCATCAATAAAGAAAATAGAGATAAGATAACAGCTTGTATCACTTTAACGAACGAGAAACTACCCGAATAGATGCTGACATTCAACAGCCAATCCCACCATCACCATAACCAAAGCTGCGAATAGCAAAACCCCAACCGAGGAGGAATACTGTAAGCCTCAGGATTCCAGACCGGAATATGCTAGAATATGACATCAGCAATTTTGAGCTAGAACAAACCACATCTGAATCCCCCATAAGTTCCCGCGGACGAGCCGCTTCGGGATAGGGCATTCGGATGGCAGATTAAGAGTGGACGCCTAACGGGGAACCATGTCATCAGACAGATCATGAACCGGTAGCTACTCAAATGCGAGAGAAGAAGAGCCTTATTCACGTTCGAAGCGAAGAACACGATCAACGAACGGATCAACCGCTTGGGCGTGGTAAATTCGCACCTGAACAAAAACAAGAGGCGAGTGCTACGAAAAAAAATGGGTTGGTGAAATAAAAAAAAAAATCCAACGAACTGGGAACGCTTATTTTAAAGACCTGGAAAAGGCAAAATTGAAGAGAATCTGTGTTTCGTGCATATTTCTAAAAGAAGATTTTGTTGAGAACTAATAAACAGAATCTCACACAAAAATTATGTTTTCTTTGGTAAATCAACAAATATCAGCCTACCCTTGCAATGCCACAAGCCTGCAAATGATTTCATAAGTTCTTGGAAATATTTGATCCCACCTTTGTTTAAGTAATATTTTATTGTAATGTTTACACTCAAGTATTTACAATTGCTTAGAAATCGCATAACAAAATTAAACATTTTGACTTTATATATCCTATAACTTAAATAACTACTTATTTAAAACAAGCACATAGAACCGAAATCAATCAACTCTTATATTTTTGCATGGTCCATAGACGTATTTTCCACGTTTTGTTAATTTACAAATTGTTTACGACATGAAGATGTGAATGATAGGCAGTAGTATCGTAGACAGTAGGCGATAAATCCATTTCTGAAACTGCATTTAATTAACATCGCTTTAAGAATTATTATTAAAATCTTATTATTATAATATTTACACATACAGTTTTTTCCAAGCAATAGATGACATGTGTATTTCATCGCACGGAGATGCCATTTATTGTGATCATATTACCGGAGACTGGTTCGGGTTCGTATACCTCATCATTCGTGCGCATTTCGTAGGGTGCATCGTAGAACTGTTCGTTTGTGATTTGGTCGTAAATATTTTCTATAATAAAATTTTTAGTTTATTTAAATTGAGTTAAAATAAATGAATTTATTTATGTAAATATTTTCGGATTGGCATCAAAAGAAGTTAGTCTTAATATAAGATGATCTGTTTCCTTATAGTAATCTTATTGAAAAACAGTCAGAATGCTGTATTCGTTTAAGCCCGACTGCGATAAGCCTTTAATCTAAGTGAGTTGTAGAGGAAAAACAATTTAAGATTTTGAATAGCAAATAATCAAAAACAAAATAAGAACAGACTACAACTAAAGGTACACTTGGGATCTCTTTAAATACATTGGTGTATAGGCCTACGCACCATTTATTTGAACACACGTTTATTTGAATTCAAATCAAAATTATTATGTTCATTTATTATTTATTATTTATTACATTATTATTTTACTTATTTATTTTTATTATATTATTTATTTTACAATTCTGGTACAACTTAATTGGTTGTTGGCACATAATTTTTTCCTTTCTCTTTAATTTAATAGATGTAGATAGAATTTTTAACCTCTACAATGTGTAAATTATTATGAAATTAATGGGTAGGGCTTTCATTGTAGGTGTTGTTATTTTGTAAAGTTTATTACTTAAATTAATTAACCATATAACTTCTATAATTTCTTAGTAGTCTAAGTTGTAATTTTACCTGCTTATTTATTCAATTTCTCCATGTAATGCATCTATAACTATATTTAAGTCACTCACATTCACTGTGTTGTTGACCCCATACACCTTTTAACCCTTTTATATTTCTTCGTGTCACCCTGATGCTGTGGTAGATTTTTCAATTCATTAATTTGTGCTTTAATTCTTGTAAGAAGTTTTAATTTGTTAAATTAACTGATAAACAATTGAATTCGATTTTCTGCGGGACTTTTACAGAGCCATCTCAAATAGTATATTGCTTTTATCCGAGCTTATTTACTACGATTACCAAAGTTTTTAGTAATTCTGTGGAATGTATTTATTTTCATTATTTAATTATTTTTGCATAAAGTAATAATTTTGCATCTAAGGAGCTTTATGTTAGGTTCTTTAATATTACGTGTCAATATGAAAGGCTTATAGCCGCTGAGGACCTCAAAACTTTCTATCACATACATTTAGCCTGAAGTATTAAATTGCTTATTTTGTAGCTAAAAGTTGTTTCTCAATAGTGCCATAGTTCTTCTTATGGTTATTTAATATAAGGTTTGGAAAGAATATGGGCCTATTGTCATGTGATAAAACTGCAACTACAACTACAACTACATTGCTAACATCCGTTTTGACATTAAATTCATTTTTGAAGTCTGACAAACTCCAATTAGATCAATGGTATTTAAAAGTATTATTTTTTTAATTACTCGCTTATATGGACAGTCTTTCGTCAATGTCGTCAATGGCTTACAAATAGGAAAATACGAAATTTGGTATTGGTATTTGGTATTTGCTTTGCCGTTTTGCAAGATAAGATTTTATAGCCGCTGTTAATTGATTCGCTAGCTATATGACTAATAAACTCTGTTTTAAGAAACAGTGTTAAAATAAATCTTAACTTATTAACAGGTAAATCAGGCAGTTTTATCTTCATATTAATATTATATTATCATCCAAGGTCTAGAAGTCTCCATGCAATTTTGTAATTGTTGCTCGGAGGGTATTAAAACCTTGCGTTATCTGACTCATGAATTTTTTGCAAATTCAAGGCAGATTCCCGACAAGACAAAAATAGGCTTATATGAGAATACACAGACACTGACATCAAAACAAAAACACCACAAACGCCGAGACGGAATCGTAAAAACAAATCAGCATTGTTTTTATTTTTTACTTCTGAAGACGACTTTCTTTCGGTGATGGCTCGTCTGGATGCTTCCATTCGGCACTTTGACGTTTGGTTTCGGGATCATATTGAAAGCACCACGTTTCATCACCAGTCACAATCGAATATTTGTAGTTTATGTCCTTTCTCGACTCCTTAATCAAATCCCTACAATGTTGGATTCGTAGCAATTTTTGCTCTTCAGTCAATTTTTGAGCACACCTTCCGTAGACAAAATTTATCTATCAAAATGCGATGAATGGAGTCTTTGGTGATATTTAACTCCATTTCCATGTAACGCAAAGAAGATTTCGGCTCATTCTTAATAAATTCCTGCACTTTTTCAATATTGTTTTGGGTAATCACTGATTTTGGCCGGCCCGACTTCTGATCGTCACAGAGGTCCTCACGACCTTCTTGAAATCGCTTAAACCACTCATGCACATTACTACGGGATAGGCACTGAATACCATAAACTTTTTATATCATTTGAAATGTTTCAGTGAACGTTTTATCAAGTTTAAAACAAAATTTATCAAGTATTAAGAGCAAATGCTCTTTGTTCAAAATGCATTTTACGACCGATGACTTCGATAACTTCGATTGTAGTTGTCCAATTGTCTTAAAATTTTCACGAAATGTCAAAAATAGATCAAACTTTTTATTTCATATACCCACTAATAGCTGGCGCCACCAGAAGCAGTTATATTTAAAAAGTTCTGTTTCTTTTGATACAGTTCATGTATAGTATTGTTTCTTACTTCTTTGAATTTTTATAGCTTCTATGATGGCAATCAATTCTGCTGTCAATACTGTAGAGAACTGAGGAAGTATTCCCATTTTTTAAACTTCATATTCTGTGGTTATGGCAAAGCTAGTTATATTGTTTATCTGGGATCTGTCTGTATATATAAATTGGTGATTTGCATGTTCTTCTTTAATGGATTCAAATTGTTGTTTGTATATGTGAATGTCTGTGTTGCTTTTGGAGTATTGTCTTAGGAGTGTCAAAATAATCATATTTGTGAATTCCTAAAATGGTTGGATGTTAAGCGGACTATGAGGATTTCAATGGTTTTTTTGGGACTTTATTTCCTTTTGTTTTTTTTTAGGTTTCTGCTAAGATTTTCTGAAAGGTATTCCCTTTTGTTTTCTATTTCTACTATATTCGCTATGAAAAGCATGTGTTTTATTGGGGTTGTGTAGTATGCTCCTAAAGCAGTGCGAATTGCTGCATTAAATGGTGTTTTTAATCTATTTATGTTTGTGGAGTTGTCGTAACTATAAATGAATAGGGCACAGTCTATTTTGGAAATGATCATTGCCTTAGTTATTGATATAAGTGGCTCTTGGGATTGTAGCTCCTAGTGTGACGTTTGGGCAATCTCCTCTACTGGTGGAGAAAATGATGTGCACTGATTTTTGTGTATTAACGGTTATACACCAGCGTTCCGTCCAGCTCCTAATCTCGCCTACGTAGGCTTGTAGGGTTGCTGAAGCTACTTGCGCATATTGCTGTTCAGTATTGCCGTTTCATCTGCGTATGTCGCTACTAGCATTCCACTGTCAGGAGAAGGCAACGGCATGTCTGCTGTGTACAATGTATATAATGTGGGATCGAGAACACTTCCTTGAGGCACACCCGCTCTTACTGCCCAATTCGACGATGTAGCCTGTCCTTTTGCGACCTTAAAGCTTCTTCCCATCTGGTAGGAGGCTACCAGTTTGTAGAAAGGTGGGAAGGCAGTCCTTATCTTGCTTATCTAACAGTATTTCCTATCCTCGAAAGCGCCCAAAATGTGATGGGCAACTCGGTGTATTTGTTCCGGGGTTTCATGCTGTCTTCTAAATCCAAATTGGTGGTATGGTATTGACCCTCTTTGATCCAGCTGCACAAGTACTCGTCGCAAGAGTATTCTTTCAAATACCTAGGATAGTACTGACAGCAAACTGATTGGTCTATACGAGACAATGTCTCCTACGGGGTTGCCTGGTTTTGGAATCCTCACAATCGTAGCATGTTTCCAGCAGGCTGGACAGTGCTGAATGTGAAGAATGCCATTACATAGAAGCAAAATGTATTACACTGTGCATTGTGGCAGTGCCCTAAGTATTTCGCCATCTATTTTCTCGAGTCCTGGAGCTTTTTTTGGTTTCATATTTTTAATTGATTCCAGGACCTCATGCTTGGTGCATGGTCCAGTGATGTTGCCTTCTGCGCTTGGTGAGATTTGGAATTCCTCTAGATTTTCGATGTTTGGCGATTCGGCGGTCAACAGCGGATTGAATTGTTCCTCAAGGTGATCGGCAAAAGCTTCAGCCTGGGCTTCATCTCCATTAGCAATGCACCAGATGAGCTGCGGATGGGATGTTGACACAGAGGTTGCCTCTTCAGTTTTCGAGTGAATCGCCAGGGTCAAAATTTGTCACAGGCTGATGAGTCAGCGTTGTTTTAAGGTATAGCTGATTCGCTTGTTTTGGAGATCAGCCAGAAGACATTTGAGTTTAGTGGCCTCATTATGTGATCTTTTTGAGCTTGCCGTGTGTGTTCGTAGTCATCGATTCCATGTCCATCGCTTATATGCTATATGCTATAAGATTTTCGGCCTGCGGAGTCAGTTGAATGTTATGGCTGTAATGGCATTGTCTTCGATTGGAGAGGGAAGCAGCTAGAAGCGTGGCTTCAACTATGGAACCTTGGAGTTTTCCGCTGCACGGTCTACATCTACGGGGGTGTAAAGTACTAGTTCAGGTTGAAGAGAAGAGTGTAGTAGGCGCTTGAAAAGGCTGATGTTTGATCCAGCTGGCAGGAGGCGTTGCCTGGTGGGGAAGAGCTGCATGTGTATTGTAATGACCAGTGGTAAGTGATCGGAGGATTAGTCCAGGCAGTCTTCGATGCTCAGAAGTCGATCACTGATTCCTTTGTAGGCCGCAAAGTCTTTTGCAGTAGGGATGTGCCCGTTTGCTGGATAGCGAGTAGGGCCTCCAACCACAAGTATATTGTAGTGCAGATTGTGTATCGCTTCAAATATAATTTCTCCTTGTTGGTTCGCTCTGTTGCTACCCCAAAAATGGTGCCAACTATTCCAATCATAGGAGTGATGATCCCGCAAAGCTGTTAGCTCCTCCGCCATGGGCCTGATAAAGTTCGTATCCGAATATTTTTATTTCAGCTATTAAGATGATGTCTATGTGCTTCCTGAGAATTGCTGCTGAGGCCATTGGCGTTCCATATGCCCACATGGAGAGACATTATTTGGAGCCAAGCTTGGTTATGAGAGCTGTATATTTCCTTGCTGTGACTGCAGTTCTCTCATTGCTCTGAATTCCTCATTAATGACATCGAACTGTCTCTGTCGTTGTTAAAGGATCTCTATGATACCTGCATCAGCAGTGATGGAGCTTGTGCGTGCCCTTTCACCTCTTACGGCCTGCGCGTAAGATTTTCCACCGGCTGTTATTGGACTTCTCGCAGCAGAGTTGTTGCTTTTTTGTTGGCTAAATCTGGCAGTGCGGGCTAATGCGAGTTCTTCTGCTGGGTTATGTTTGTGAGCTGGACCCTGTAGTCTACGTAGACGTTGATATATACTTTGCAGCCCTTGTAGTTAGCTGGGTGTTCTAATTCGCAGAGGGCAAGTTGGTGGTTGGTCCCTTTCCCTAGGACAGGTCCATGGATGTGTGCTGACCGGCGCATCTTACACATATTGATCTTTTATGACAGTATATTTGTGCATGTCCAAACTCCTGACAACGATGGCTTTGTGTCAAGTCATTAAACTTCCTCAGGCTCTGCAGTGAAACGTTGATCCAGAATTTGCTTATTATTGGGAACCTGTGCTACGTCAACAAAAAACAAACTGAGCGGTTTTTTGTCGATGCTGCTAACGGATTGTGTATATTTATGACTTTGTGAACTTTTGTTCCAAGTTCTTCTCTTAATTGCTGAACATTAGTACCTTGATGAAAGCCCGTGCAATACAATCTGTAACGCTTGTCTTCCTTCAGTTGGTAGCAATGAAATTAAAGGCCAAATTTAGCGAAGTACTCTATGACAGCACGGTAGTCATCGCTGCAGCTGTTAGAATTCCAGCGTCATTACTTCTCGTAAGAGTTTGGGTCGATCACTTGGTCTACTAATCCTTATAGTTCCCCTATTCTTTTGATATCACCAAATAGGAGGCGGTTGAGGCTTTAAATGTGGCGTTGGTTGATCGGTCAATATTGGGGCTTCAGGCAATTCACTGACTTCTTCCTCATCGTCGTCCAACAGTGCAAAGCGATTTTGTGAAGCTGCTTCAGCTGCGGCTTTACTGGTGCTAGGTATATGGGTGAAATACACTTTTTTCTTGAGAGCGTCGAGTCTTGCACAAATAACAAATCAATTGATTTTTTGGACAAAACCTTATCCAATCGGTCTTGGAGGGCTGCATTGGACATCATGATTTCTGATATTATATGTTGGTTTTGCTTTGCTGTATGTAACATAGCTGGCGTGGTAGCATAGGTGTGTCGTGTGTGTTGCATGCGCCGGAATTTTCTTATCCAGGACTCGAACGTACGGGTTGCAAGCAAACAGCCGTTTGCATTTCATCGAGTTGTGCACCAGTGGTGCCACCCCTCCGAGTCTGTTTGATGCCGTGTTTGCAATCATTTTGTAATTGGTAGGTGTGTATATACATATGTACATTATTTTGTATATGTGTTTCTTGTATTGATATTATGTGTGGTGTGTTCTTTAATCAGAACTAAAAGATCACTATAGTTATTTAGATATCCTTTCATGTTCCATTGAACCATGGAGAGAGACATTTTTAAAGATCTAGTTAAAGTTTTGTAGTATCAAGTTGATTGTTTGATATTTACTATGGTGAACAGATAGTTGTGTTTTAGAGTGAAGTCCCCAGTGGACTGACTAAAGGAGGCATTTTTTATAAAAAAAAAACATCCTCAATTCAGTCCACTGGACCTGCTTATTCAGGTCAGTGTTTACTATTGACACTCCATTATCATACATCGGAGCTGTCTTCATCTTCTCCTTTAGAAGTTTTGTTTTTGTATAGAGATTTAATTTTCCTTAGATTTTTTTTTATGTTGCGCGTGGCAGCACCTGTACCTTATTTTTTGCTACATTAATGTTTTTACCTAGTTTAGCAGCCAGTGAGGTGCTAGGCCAGCGCATCTAGCTCTCTGTATTCCACTAGGTTTCGCGGAAACCTATCATGGAGATCTTTCACCATAGGTTTGTAGATTGGTGTTATGTTTTTGTAGTAAATTTCGTATGCACTTTTATTATCAACTTGTTGGATCGTGTTGATTGCAACGATTTCTTGTTGTTTTTTGTATATTGGGCATTTTATCAATAGTTGAGTGAGTGTTAGGAGGTAGATTGTTTAATTTACAGTTATTGTATCCCAGATTGATATTGCAAACTTCTTTTTCTTCTTCATTCGTGTTGTGTAGAGAGCCGCATTTTGGCACATGTTTTCTGATTATTTCATATTTTGAAGGTATGACCAAAGTGTAGCCAGTTTTTACAACGTAATGGCGTTGGTATAAAGTGACGAACGTTGGTTCTTTCGTACCCAATCATGATATGCTTTGAGAGGGAAGTTGGGTCGAATGTAAGTATGATGAGTCCAGTTTCGATGAGTTTCCGTTTATTTTCTTCATCATTTTTTTTACCATGTTGACGTGTTGGCTTTTAAGCTCTGTTTGAATTTCTTCTTCGGATATGTCGCGTAATTCATTGGAGTAAATTACTCCCTTAGTATAGTTGAAGCAATTGTGCAGAGAAACATTTACAGGCATACTGTCTGTAAAATGAGTCATCTTTAGTAGATTATTGGCATGCTGGTGGTTTTTGGTATTGACCATGAGGTCACCGCTAAGAAGTTTTGCACATGATGTAACTGGACCGACGCAGGTCCAAAAGGCGAAACATTGAATTTTTCCTCGGATTTGTTTGTACGCGAAATAACAAAGTATTTCGGTCCAGGTGATAGCAATGTTATTGTTTCACTTGTAGACATTAGCTTTGCCCTTCCCGCCTTTTGGCGGTCGTTGGGAATGTTCTTCTCCATTACAGCACTGTCTCTAATGATTGTTGGTTTTGTCTTTTTTTATGTTTTCCCTTTGTTCACAAATTTCTTTACTCCGTAGATCTAAACAGATAATAATCCACTTGATAGCGTGGGAACTTTTTGATGCCTAAAGTAGATAAGCAAACGCGATACACGAATTACTCAAAGACGACCGATCACTTTGAGAGTTTGATTTGAGCTGCCCTAGCATAATCAAATCTAAATTTATCAAGAGATAAAACAGATATTTTCGTCTTCGCTTGGATGCATGCCTTAACATGATCAACCGAATTGTCAGGGGCAACCCGAGAGACAAAAGTTTGTTATTTAACTGGGACGGCTAACAAGGCTTAGCAGCCCTAATTACTTGCAAGTGGATAACGAATACTGACAAACTCTGGGAGAAACTAAGAGCAGTATTGTTGACCGACGAATCAGTTGCAAATACATTCATAGAGGCTCCCATAGGTGCAGGTAAGTTAAAATTCATAATGGAACTAACATTTGGATAAATCGGACTTGCACCAGTTGCAGGGGAAGGCAGTGGTATCGCCAAGAAGACTGATATTCAAGGCATTGCAGTCTTAAAAAAAAAAAAAAAATTAGACTAATATGTTAAAGGACATTTAAAACACAACTGTCCTGCACAAGAAAGGGAAAAACAAAAACTAAAATACAAAGTCAAGCTTATATATGAATACACAAATCAAAACAAAAATACAACAAACGCCGGTTTATGCAGTGTTTATGGATTGACTCAAGCTAGGCAAGTTAGAAAAATAGCAAGAGAGAAAAACTGAGTGAGAGTGGCATGCAGAGCAAGCAGCTACAACAATCAGCGTTAGTGCGGTTAGATTTAGGAAGTGAAGCAAAGGGGAGCGTTAATGCAAAACAGGCAACTACAACAATAAATGTTAGTGTGCAAGTAAGAAAAGAGTGCTCAAACGAAACTGTTAGAGAGCAAGCACGCAAGCCTCACAATAACAACAATTAACATCGGAACGGGAAATTGGTGACCTAACGCTAAGCAAAACAGAACCTTACAGGAGGGCAAAAAAATATTGTTGTATAGAATAAATAAATTATTTTTAACTCTTGATAAGAGCACAAACTAAGGAAAGTATGTAACACAATTAGTTTAAAAATTTTTAAGTGAAAAAATGATTAATTTAGTCACAAATAAACATATATTAATTTTGTTAATGGTTGTTAGTCTATTTTTATTTTTTTTTTTTAAAGTTTCATACCGAATACTTATCATCCGTACATCAAATACCCATAAACACAATGACAACGTTTTGCAATAACATAATATGAAACTTCAAATTATGAATATTGGTTGGAACAACTATCGGTTATAATGACTGAATGTCAAATGTCAAGGCAATGGAGACGGAATAATACATGTATCACAATTTACGTGTGTACAAGAAAAGCGAAACTCTTATAGTCTCTGAGATGCATTTGCTCGTACAGAAAGACGGACAGACAGATAGGCGGACATAACTAGATCCACTCGGCTAGTGTTCATGAGCAAGAAAATATATTCTTTATGTGATCTGAGATGTTTCCTGCTGCATCTCAAATACTTTCTAATAAGCCTCTTATTAGCCATTATTATGGTTTTAACTATAGTAAAAAAAAAAAAATAATTCCGCATTCATCAAAATGTAAAAATAGACAATCACTTATCTATTAGTTTTTGTTTTGTGGGCCTTATACTTAAGAAAATGTTATTCATGATACACATTGAGCTAAAAGTATAAAAAATATTTCTTGAATGTTTTTTTGTTTGTTGTCCAATTCTTAAATTTGTGGCATAAATCAAAACTATCCTAATGTGTACAGGTGGCAAAATGTGCCTGTCTAAAACTATAATAGAAAATTATGAGTATAAAACTTTTATATCGGCTTGCGGGCGTGGGCAGAGAAATTCAACGATTAATAAAAGAAATGAAATAAATAAAGTAGTGAAAAATTTAATGTGTTAGAGATTATGGGAAATAAAAATTAAGGCAACACAATGTAGAACCAAATGATATGCGCTTAATTCAAAAATCCAACCCGTGTACCTAACGGTGTCTTGCCGTCGTGGTGTTGAAGTTATTTATGGTACTAAAGAAAAGATTCTAATTTCACGATGAATATTATCATACTGAAAGACCCGTCGTACGCGAACATAAATATGACTTTATAAATCTGTCAACCTTCATATAAACTACTACTTCTAAAGTGATAAGTAACATCGTTCTAAAATCTTGTTTTATTATATCTTAATTATATAAAGATAGCTGTCTCAATTATATTTATTTAATACGACCGAACTCACTGAGAGTTTGTTTAAATAACGATTGCCTTAAGCCTCTTTAATTAAAATTTACGAAATCAGAAAGCGAATGTTAACAGTAAATTGCAGTTTCACTTGTTCATCAAGTGGGCTATATGAAATTTAAACAATTAAAGTGGTGGGCTGGGAATAACTTTGAGATTCATTATAGAAAAATGGCTTAAGTGTAGAGGGTTCCACTGAAGTCAAAAGTCTACATACTCTAACTTATTATACAAACTAATTAACTATAAACATTATTTATCTAATTAACACTACAAACTTAGTATCTAATAGTAGGATATCGCTTCATTTTAATACCCTCACTGAGGCAACTTGGCTCTGACATCACTTATTTTTGAACATAATCAGGGCAAGTCCAGACCACTCCGTGGTGCAGTCTCCAATAAATGAGGCGTGTTGTAACCGAGATAGAGTCGGGTGTTAATGGTCTTATGTTTAGGGTCGTTATCCTGTTGGAAGTAGAAAGCTAACCTTATACCCAGTTTATCAGCACTGCTTTTCAAATTTTTTTAGTATTATGATGTATTTATATTGGCTATCTCTCCAGTAATGAATTCCAAATTTCCAATGCCACATGCAGCTATGCAACCCCAAACCATAAGGCCACCGCCACCATGCTTTACAGTATTTTTTGTGCTTTTCCGGTTAAGTGCTTCTCCAGGCCTTCTCCACACGCGGAGGCGCCCGTCCAACCCAAAAATATTATATTTTGACTCATCTGAGATGATAACCTTACTCCAAAAGTCAACTGGCATGTCTAAATACGCCTCAGCGAATTCCAAATGCTTCTTATGATTTTTTTAACTAACGTGTGGCTTCTTGCGAAAGGTGTAAGACTTAAAGTTTTATGACTTAAGCCCTACGAACTGTTTCCGGGTGTACATCTTTCTGGGAATTATTGCTAACCTCAGATGCAATCTGTACTGCACTACAAAAGGAATCCTTGTCCACCAAATGCCTAATTTAGCGCTTGTCACGATCTGAAAGTGCAGATGGTATTCCAGATCTTTTATTATTTTGTATCCGCCCATCGTATTTAAAACGTCCCATTACTGTTTGAATCATTGATTTGCATCTGGACATTATTTTTGCTATTTCTTCGCACGATTTTTGTTCCTTTGTGAAGAGCTGCAAGATCCGCCAACGTTCTTCTAGACTTGTAAATTTTATGAATTTTAACGTTCTTGCCCACATGTTTAAAAAATCCCCGTTATTTTGAAGAAGACTAATGGCACCAGACAGTGCAGGCAAGTGAGGGTACGTAGACTTTTGCTAACGCAAAATTTTGGGAATTTTTAGATTTTCTGCAATATAATTAGACTAATATAAAATCTTACTGTTAATTTTTTTCGTTTTTTTTTTTTTTTTAATAATACAGTATTGCATCAGAACTTTTTTGTTTAATAAAAACGAAAAATACATTCGATTATTGCAGTTGCAATTTGCTTAAAAACAACCAACGTACAACTTATTGTCTCACTTACCCGAACTGTTGATCATTCGATTACCATCAACAATGTTGTTGTTAACATGTCGGGAAGCTCCGTCTTGGAATGTATTAAAAGTTGTTCGATTATTTGCTTCTAGCGTTAAATATGACATTACGGCTGCATTGTGCTCATCTTTTGTTTCAGCTGCTTGAATGTTCTCCGTGTTCTTGATCGGCCTTGCCTTATTGCGATATAAGAAGATCAGGCCAAAAACGACAAGCAGTGTGACAATAAAAATGGCTCCTAACGTCACGCCAGTACCCAACTTTGAGCTTTCCTGGCTCTCTCTACAGTACCTAGCACACAAAGTGGCTGCTTGCCGCTCCAAGCTCCGTCTTCGTTGCATTTACGCAGATACTGACCAATGCGGTTATAGTTGGGTATGCAATGGTATTCAGCAGAACCACCATAAAGGGTCGACTCATTAACAACTATCACACGACCATTCTCAATGGCTAGCGGCCTTCCACAGTCAATAGCTGTAAATTATCACTTTAATATTTAATTTTATGCTTAGAATTTCCCAATACTTACGTTTGCATTTTGGACTGTTGCTTGCCCATTTACCATTTTTCTCACAGACGCTTGTGTAATTACCGACCAAAATACGACCCTTGGAACAGCTGAAAGTGGCCACTGAGCCAACAGCACGAGTACTTGCCTCCACTATCAGGCCATCACTTAGATTCAGAGTATCACAAGAGACTTCAACGCATTTTGGTGCATCTTGGCTCCAGTTGCTATGCTCAGTACATAAGCGTCGCGATACTCCATTGAGTTTGTAGTTGACATTGCATTCGTATAGCACTGCAGCTCCATAGTATGTAGCATTTGTTGCCAATGTCACTTTTCCATTAACTACCCCTTCGGGCACACCACAATCCACATCTGTAAATGAGTGTTATATTAAACTTTTCTATATTAAAACATATATCCTATTCTTAGAACACTTTTTCCAAAAAAAAACTTTGGTATTAGTAGTCTTATTGCTTATTAATAATGAGTCCAACCACCTGCTTTGAAAATCACCTTAACAATTCGATCTGGTATGGATACAACCTTCTAAATCTCTGATTGCGAATTTTAGCCCTTTCTTGAATGACAGTAGTCCCTCCTCTATTCAATTTCCCTTGCTTTAAACCATTACCGCCTGGCTTAAAATCGTTCATATTTTATCAAATTATGCCAATAAAAACTAAAACCATCTGGACCATTAAGATTCAATTTGAATTTCATCCGAAAAAATCACCTTCTTCCTTTCTTTTGTGCACGCCATATGGTTTTCTCCAAATTCCAGCCGTGCTAATTTATGGACATCAGTAATAGTTGGCTTCGGCTTAATTTTCTTCCATTTTACTGCCCGATCAATTTTGCTGCTCGAAATGCAGTTGCAGTTGCAGATCAGTTTTAATTTTAGAATCTGTTGCGTTATCCTTTAAACCGGAGCAAATAATTTACGTCCTTGGAAAAATTTTTAGGCTCTTGTTGTTTGACCAATATTTGTTAACGTTTTCATTATGTTTTGATCATAATGTTCACTACTGATTTTTATTTTTTATTTTCAGCGCAATTTTCCTATGGGACAATCCAGTATCATTGTAAGCAAGGACCTCTGCTATTGCTTCGGATAAAAGTGTTGTTTCTTTCCCATTTTGAGTTTTTAAGAGAAATCAGAAGTAACCAAAATACGGTTATTTGCTGGTTATATATACACTCAGCCTTAGAAATTCGTACGGACAAAGTTTACTTCAGTTCACAATCTTTCTCAGGAACAGCTCCAAAGGCGTTAATTGAATTTCGCATCGAATCTTGCAACTAAACAGAAATTTCTGCGAAAACAATCTGAAATCTAACGAGAAATACATTTCTGAAACCTAAAATAGTAAAGAGATGATAAAAAAAAGTACCGTTCTCTTCAAGCACGATTTTTTCTAAATATAGTTTTAAAAGACATTTATGTCTGAGGTACTTTTTGTCCAGTACTTTTTTTTTTGAATTTTTTGAATTAAAAATTTTAGGGATAAGTCAAATAAGCCCTAATGGAGCCTTTTATAATTGCGTTCAAGGTGTATTATTTCCAAATCAAAAATGACCCGACCCCAAGCTAAAACGTTACAATACCTTTATTTTACAAAAATTTTTGTCTTTGGCTGATAGTAAATGAAGTTTGATTCTATAAGTTTAAGCAATAAGCAATAAAATCACTGAATAAAAGACTAATTTACATACCACATACGCTTTGTTTTCAGCGGTTATGTGGACACACTAAACATTTATTTTTGGATAAATATAGAAATATCATAAGTGTGCAAGTTGTTGTATATAAATATTTTTCCTAAGATACGAGTAGATCTCCAAAAAACAAAAAAGTTTATGATATTCAACACATAGGTTTCCAATTCATTGTTTTAAAAAAAACGTTTGGCTTATTTTAAATTTATCACTCGATGTGGAAATGCCGTATCCACATAAATCGAACGCCTCTATTATTCGTGACAATGTCCTTTGAAAAAAAAATGTTCTTAGTTCACGGAATTTCAATACATTTTGGTCACTGTGGTAATTTGCCCTTTATTTGCAATGCAATGAAGAGAAATATGATTGTAATTTATTTTTAAAAGTATAGTATATGATAATTCGTAATGCCGAAAAATATCGGTTTTTTTTCAACTACTGTTAACTTTGCAGTTGCTTCTACTGCTGTTCATGGTGCATGGTTTTGTTATATTTTAAAACAATTTTATCTTAGTTTGGTTATTTACATTTATTTTTTCTGTTTTATATTTTCTTTTAATGTTGTAATTTGTAATTAATAAATCGTAATGTTAAAACTTAATTGAAATCTAAAAGCTTTTACAATTTATATTTTTATTTAATTTTTAACTTAATAATTTTAGATTTTGATATTTTCAATGGCTCTACAAATCGCTTTCTCCTTACAGCCTTGTTATTGAAATTCGACTGTATATATAGGAACTTGTATATCAACGCCACATACACGTAAGTAAGATAAAAAATTATATCTAAATTAAAAAGAAAACACTCAATTAAAATATTATTTAAAAAAATAGCACTGCAGCAGGTCCTAACATTAACAAGTCTTTTATGACATCCAAAGTTATACAAAACACAAACACTAAACAGGCGATAAGTATCCACTTCATTTGCTTCGTTAGACCCTTTATATTTAAATAATGGGTAAAAAAAAAGACTTATGAAGTTGTGCAACAATATGTATGAAATAGGCAAAAGGAAGCATTATAAACCATATACAAGGTGGTTCTCAAGAGTTACCGAACTGTTGGAATAAAATGAAAACTACAATAAATTTTTGAGTACTTGTCTTTTTATTATTCACAGTAATCTCCCTCCGTCTGAATACACTTATAATACTTATTAGCTCGATCCAATAACATTTTAAATGAGTGTTTTAGCTCGTTGGCCTGACCTTGGAATGACCTTTAGGACGTCGGTTCACGTCTTCTGGATGGACAATTTCAGCTTGCCGATCAGAAAAAAGTCATATGGTGCCAAATCAGACGAATATGGCGAGTGGTTCACGGCGAAAATCCGATTTTTGGTCAAAAAATCGGTCACAAGTGTCAATGCCAAGTTCCTTCTTCGCGATATTCTGACCGAATTTTCAACTGATGCGGAACAAATCGTGCGCACACTTTCCTAAAGCCCATATGATCGACCAAAATGCGATGGATTGAGTCATTGGACAATCCCAATTCCGATTCCATGATCCGCAATGACGATTTCGGCTCATTTTTGATGAATTCACGGACAATTTTGATGGTTTGTTCGTTCACTGCAGATTTCGGCAGTCGTCATTCAAGTCTTCCCAACCGTCTTTGAAACACGTATACCATTCGTAAATAGTGGTACGAGATGGAAAATTATTCGCATAAACTTTTTCCATCAATTCGTGAGCTTCGGTAAAAGTTTTACCAAGTTAAAAACAAAACTTAATGTTGGCTCTGTGTTCAACACTCATTTTTGCACCGATGACAAAAACATTCTATCACATCAGACATCATCAGAACCACTGTTCCAAATGTCATGAAATTTAGAGGGAATGTTAATGAAAAACTTAATGAAAAATGTTTCCAACGCAGGTCCTCAACACGAAGTGGTGCCAGCAGAAAATGCCCTGAAAAAAATGTTCGGGAACTTTTGAACAACCACCTTGCATAGGTGAACCAGTACCAGTATGATTATATTAGGTTGGAATATATCTCCCTTCCGCTTTTTTGCTTTAGTTCAAATATGCGCCGTTTTGTTCGATAATCTGTTTCCATCTAGACGGCAACTTCATAATACCCTTGTAGAGCCCCCTCCCCCTCCCCCCTCCTTTTTGACGAAGAACTCGGATAGCCACTTTTCACAACCCTCTTTTGAGACCAACTTTACACCACCAAGGGCGTTCGCCATGGACAGGAACTGGTGGTAATCAATTGGCGCTATGTCCGGGCTATATGGTGGATGCGATAAAATCTTCCATCCGTAGCTTCTGACGAGTCACCAAGGATGTGTGTGGCCTGGCGTTGTCCTGGTGGAACACTACACCCTACCTGTAGGCCAATTCTGGACGCTTCTGGTCGATCGCCTGCTTCAAGCGGTCCAGTTGTTCGCAGTAGATGGTAGAATTAAGCGTCCGGCCATATGGGAGCTCGTAGCAGCTCGTAGTGGATGATTCGCTTCCAATCCCACCAAACACAAAGCAAAACCTTCCTGGCCGTCAATCCCGGCTTGGCCACTGTTTGGAACGATTCACCGGCCTTCGACCACGACCGTTTTCGCTTAATATCATCGCCAGTTACCATCCGCTTCAAAACTGGGTCGAGTTCGTTCCGTTTAAGCAGCATATCGCAGGCATTGATTCGGTCCAGAAGGTTTTTTGCGTCATATCAAATGACACTCAAACATCAAGCTTTTTTTGTATCCAGCCTTCTGCAGATGGTTTAAAATGGTTTGGTGACTTACTCCCACCTCCTGGGCGATGTCACGAGGTGTCACATGCTGGTCTTAGTCGATGTTTTCCATGATTTGATCGGTATTCGTCGTCACAGGTCTTCCACCGGCTGGCTTATCCATGGTGTCGTTTTCACCGGCTCTGAACCATCGAAACCATTCTACCGCGGTTCGAAGTGTTACAGTACCATCCCCCAAAACACCATTAATGTCACGGAACGTTTCTCTAGCGGATTTGCCTTTAACGAAGGAAAACTTCAAAGTAGCGCGAATTTCGACGTTAGTGAACTCCATGTTTACACGTCTTTAACTTTTGAACGCAGTATTCGAACTAATCATGCATAAAGTCGTTTTGTAGGTTATATCAAGACCTTTCTGTAGCGCTTTGTACATAGCTGCAAAATTCAGAAGACACAAAAGGCGGAAGAGATATCTGTCAACCTTATATATTATGTGCGTTATGTTCTCGCTGCTTATTTTTTTTTTTTTTTTTTTTATGAAAATGCAACTTTATTGTACAAAAATGGCTTAGCCATGAGCCATCGATGGAAATAAGTGGTAGTTGGAAGGAGCAATGTCTGGTGTTTACGGCGGGTGGAATAGCACTTTTTTTTTTAAGACTCTTCAGTAGGTTTTAACGGCTCTGGCAACGTCATGCCGACCGCTGTAGAATCACTTTTTTGTGCCTCGTATTGTATTGTATGCTTGGCTCAATCGCATCAATTGAGTTTGACACCACTCGCCAGTGATAATTTTGTTTGGTTTCAACAGCTTATAATAAATAACACCGACCTGATCCCACCAAAAATACAGCATAACCTACGCAGCGTGAATATTCAGACGAGCCGACGATGTAAAAACATGTCCCCAAGACTTTTTTCCCATTGGGTTGCTATAATGAATTAATCTTTCATCACCCGTCACGATGCGATGAAGAAAGCTTTTCGTTTTTTTTGCCGCATAAGCAGTTACTCACAGACGAAAAAACGACGGTCAACGTCGCTTGACTTCAAATTCTAAGGAACCCAAGTTCCATGCTTATGAATCATTCCCAACGCATGTAATCAGTTCGCAATGGCTGGCATGTAACCTCTAATCCTAGAGCAAGGTTTTTTTGCGTTTGGCACGAATCCTCATCAAGCAATGCCTTTAACTCAGCATCTTAGAAAGCTTTTGGCCTTTTTTCACGCGGACGGTCGCCAACATCAAAATCACCGTCTTTGAAACGATGGAGCCAATCCCGGCATATTTTTTCGTTCAGAGCAGTATCTCCGTAAACTTTTTGGAGCTCTCGATGCGCTTCAGACGCCGTTTTCTTCAAATGAAATAAAGAAATCAACATTTTCCGCAAATGACCATTATTTGGCACAAAATCAGACATTTTCACACAGCCAAAAGTATATAAAGCAAAACTAAAATCGCTTACGTCTCAAAGCTATTTATTTACCATATATCTAAGCTTGGTTCATGGCGTTTTGAATATGACAAAATAGAACAGGTCTTACTACTGGGGCTGTCTCTTGACAAATAGCAAGAACTTACTTTCTATATCTAGATGTATAGCCGTACTTACATATACAATCAGGAATTATTCCAGTCCATTGACCATTATCCGTGCAGGTTGCCAGTGACTCGCCAACCATTTTATAGCCACGCTCACAACGATACTTTGCCAGTGCTCCAATTCTAAAATTGTAAATCAATAATTTTATTATTAACAATTTATTGCGCCCGGAGTTTATTGGGCGCAACAATATCCCACATCAAAAACACTTAAGAGATAGACCATCTTAATTTTACGCGTCAATGAATTACTTTTAGGCGCACTAACCTCCCTGTCGCCTCATATCTACAAATTCTCTTGTACGCACGGATTGTGCCCAGTGAAATTAATGGCATGGGTCAATTTTGCCAAATAATAATTTATGTGAAATAGAACTCCCAGCATCATGCGACGGTTAGTAAGAGGTGGGAGGTTAATTAATTGCAATCTACTGTGGTATGAAGGCAAATCAGTACCTGGAACCCAGTTAAAGCTGCGAAGAGCAAAAGAAGAAACTTCTTTGAACAGACTCAATTCTTTCTTGGTGTATCGAATATTGAGGAGACCACACACAAGATCCGTATTTCAGAATAGGCCGAACAAGAGAATTATAGCAGTTTAGTCGTAAAAGGGTCGTCAAATTCCTCAGATCATCGCTTGATAAATCCAAGAGATTGATTCGCCTTGTTGACTGTAAGCGCAATATGTTTGTCAAATTTTAATCTATAATCGAGAAGAGTTCCCAAATCGGTGACACAGTCTAATCTCTCAAGAGAAACCTGGTCGAGCATGTAATTAAATGTGTGAGGCGTACTTCTATAGAATGACATAACCTTACATTTAGAGCAATTCAGAAACAACAAGTTGCATTTAGACCAAGCAAAAAACAAATCCAGGTCCGATTGCAATAAATAAGGAGAGTTGTTGTCATTATATGATAAGCACAGCTTCACATCATCGGCGTACATTAGTACATAGGAGTGAAGGAAAATAGACGGGAGATCGTTAATAAATAAATTAAAAACTAAAGGACCAAGGTGGGTACCTCTGAGTACACCAGAGGTAACAAAGACAGGCTTAGATAGTGAGGCTTTAAAAGAACTTTTGGGTTCTACAAGAAAGATATTCGGAAATCCACATAAGAAGGCTGTGTGGAAATCCGATAGTACCAAGTTTTTTAAGCAAGAGATAGTGGTTAACGGAATCGAAAGCTTTGCTGAAAATTACATCAGTCTGCTTTTTGAAAACCTTTGATAACAAGGCATAGAAGCTGAAATAAGTTAGTGGTAGTAGATTTCGATTTCACAAAATCATGTTGGCAGGGTGAAATGATAGAGCTACATACGTATTGTAGTTGAGGTGTTATCAGTTTCTCAAACACCTTAGGCATCGCTGATAATTTGGAAATACCCCTTTATTTTTTAACATCGCGCTTTAAACAGGAATTATAAATGATTCATTCCGAATGGCTGGAAAAGAGCAAGAGTTAACAGACGATTCTTTAGACAACCAAGGAAGTCTATTAATCTTCCTGGGAGGCTCATCTGGAACGCATTGGTCAAAAAGTGATTTTATAATATTATAAAAGATTGAAGTAGCACTGTTAATGTCAGTACAGGAGTACAGTTGTATATCTAGGCATAGATAGGTAGACAGCCAATGGACAAAAAAAACGTACAGGCAAGTAGAGAGACGGCTATATTGACTCGACATTTTATCATGACAAGGAAAAGCTTTTATATGCTTTCCAATAAGCACGGATGAATTATTAGAGTGCATAGTGTACTCGTCAACAGGAGTGCAGCTGTTTAATCTGTTTGTTAAATTTGACTTTAGACAAATAACAAAAACATTTTAAATTTTTGAGTAAGCCATGAAATGAATTATAAAAATTAATGTTCTCTAAAAGGACGATGTGTGCGTTGGTCACCTTTTACGGTAAACATGGTCTCGCCTCTAAACTTTTCTATGATTCCTGCCATTTTTCAGATCACATTGTTTATTAAACAATATGCGACCACGCGATTGTTAGCGAATCGTAAGATCTGGCAAAAATTTGCCGAAATTCGTGTAATAGTGCAGATCAACTCTGGTGAATCAATTCTTAGTAGCACACAATAGCGCCATCGTAATATTTTCTTGGTAAATGTTTTCTGACCTTGCATCTGTACGTATTTCGATTGAACCAAGAGATGCAAGAAAAGAAGCGTGTGTTCGTTGACTGACCTCTGAAGTAGTTGGAAGCGGACACGTATTTAAGGAAAAATATCATCTTTGGATCAACAAAGATTAAATATTTGCCAAGGAGAAAAGCTAAAAATATATTGTTCTTTATGATCAAAATTGGGTTATATGGATGAGTGCTCATGACATAGTAGACATTCTGTGCAAGCACAGAATTTTTACACACGACAATTTTTAAATTACACATCGGTAACGTGAGTTGGTCACTAAATGTGAAATTGCATATACAAATACCAGTAGGCCACGACAACCAATGACACTGAAGACGCCCCGTGTCATATATTAAATTCAAATAATTAATGGATAGGGTCATCAAAAATTTAACTATTTAAAGATTGTTCATAATTTATAACGAATGTGAGCCTTGCAAGTACAGTATAATTCATTATTTTTGGTATATCGTATGTACAGACTGGCAGACGGAAATGGCTGAATCGACGCGAATATTGATGATAATCAATAATATATGTACTCTATGGTTTCAGAGATACTTCTTTTGCCTAGTACATACTTTTGCACAAATTGATTACCATCTCATTAGACGTTTTCATCGGTTAAACTACGTACCAGCATTATAGAAAATGCTTGCAAAACTTCTATTTTGAAATATATAGGCCCCCGGATAAGAAAAAATAACAAAACTAACTAAACTTTCAATAGTAATTTGGCTGTATGCAATTAGAGTACTTACAGTACTACTTTGGTCAACCAAAGCAAATCCAATGTCAGCGATAACTCTCAGGTTTATAATCTCAGGATTATATGTCATGAGAGAGAATTTATTCAAAGGTTTTAAACAGACTCGCAATTCGACTCTATGCGTAGAGGTTTGATTCTAGATCCTTTGAATCTGTCAGTAAGAGCGGTGTACATCGTAGACCAAAGAGATATACATTTTCTTGTTCAATAGTTGTGAATGCGTGGTGTGCGTGGAATGGTTTATTATATTTTTTTTAAATGATTTTTTTAATTTAAAATTAACTACAAGCAAACGACTTAGAACTCTAAATGTAATTATAACAGAACATATATAATACTATAATTAAATTAGAGATAAATAAATAAAATTTTAAATAAAAAGAAGAAACAAAATTTTGAATTGTGAAGTGAAAATATAAAAAGTCTGGGAATATTACGAAAAAGACATGGATTTGAAACTATATTAACACAATATATTTTTCAAGAATTGGGGAAAACGTATGACAAAAACAACCACGAGAACAATAAGTATAAGAATTTGTAGGTTTATGGAAGGTAATATAAAAGAGACGGTTTACTTCGACAAAATAACGGTGTAAAAGACACAAAAAAAATTGGGAATTATGAGGTGTGTACAATATACGGAAAGGATTGTGCAAAGTAAAGTCAAAATTATTCGCCGTGTAGTCCTACTAGAAATTACAAAATAAGAGATAAGAAGAATATACACGTATGTCGTCATTTGCTTACATTTGAACAGCTACAATTGGCCTACGATTAGATCAAGACAGAAGACTTAATTGTAAATAGGTAAAAAAAGAAGATTTAATTGTAGGGCATTCAAAAATTGGAATCCTACATTAAGCTACGAAGTGCAATAGGGATAAATTGTTTCTGTACTAAGAACACCATACACATGAGCAGTATTCAAGCACCTAGTATGCCTTTGGCAACATTCATAATAGAGTTAAAATTGAGTTGAGGCTTGAAAAGACTACCTAAGTCTTTAGCAGTGGATATGCGATCTTATGGAATGTTACCAGTGGTATTAGTACCATGGTATGGCTTTGACCTCCTAAACGTTATAAATATGTACTAACAGAAATTATGCGGAAGATGATTAGCTGTACACCAAAGTCTCATAGAGCTTAGATAACTTTGTAAAATAATAAGTTAAAATGGTCTTTAAAAGATAAGATAAGTTTTATCATCCGCTTACATGAGTATAAGTATAAAAAATAATGGACCAAGGTGACTCCTTTGACATACACCAGAAGTAACATAGAATGGTCTGGAAGTTGTTGATCTAAGTACAATTTACTGGGTTCTACCTTTTAGCTAAGTAGAAATCTAAGGAAGAAAAGAGGAGGGAACCCAATACAACTGAGTTCAGAAAGTAATAGATCATGGCCACAAATCATAGAGCTTTAAAGGTTTAAGTAGATAATGAAGTAAAGAAGTGTTACACTCATTAAAAACACAACTTGAAATATTATTAGGCCCTGGTAATTAAACAAGCTTTACAGATTTAATTGCAGATAGTAAGGAAGACTTGGAGATCATGTGAGAGAATAAAGTATTTAAAAAAGATTTACCATAGTCATAATAAATTTTAGTTTCAAGAATGGATACCTTACAAAAATTTGGCAAGTAGGTCTGCTGCCAACCTACTACTACTCAGTCGTTGACGGCTCTTTTTAGAATTAACGAAAGAGTGGAAAAGTTTAGGGTTGTATGCAAAATGATTTTGAGTCGGGCGATAAATTCCACCAAAATTTGAAAATTCAGACGAAAATAGAAAGATTTGGCGATATTTAGTTAATTCTAGACTAGAACCAAACATTTAAATTTTTGAAAAAAATTTACACGCAATATTTTTTAAGTCTTGCAGTCTGGATGTAAACCAAGGAGCTAAAAGGAAGTAGACTTACGAAAAAAGTTAGAAATGCAGATGTCTAATTAACAGTAAAGTGTTTCATAGAAAGATCTTAGCGCGTTATTAATGCTGACTGTTTTGTTAAGATTGGATCAATCAGTGCAAAGATCAGTTGATTATGCAATGTAAAAAACCTTTGCGATAAAGGTGTGGTTCAGTAGAAATATTTAAAGTTTAGGTAGACTGTTTTAATACAGATAATAGACACAATTTGGCCTAAGAATAAGCGTTTGAGTAATCATTAAAAAAATATATCTAAGATTTTATTAGGGCTGGTAAAAATTGAATTAACATGAAAAACTTCATTAAACTCTAAAAAGGCATGCTGTGAAGAGGGAATAATTTAATATGCGCAACTAAAAACTGTCCATTTCATAGAAAGCCAGTTCTGAACGCACTAGTGAAAATACTTCGTGAATACAGCTTAAATATTGCATATAATCTTGTACATCAGAAGTAGAAGGAATGTAAGAACAGGTACTAAAGGAAAAGTTTTTTTTACAAGAACTAAATAGTTTCACATCACAGTTGGAGGCTGTGTTCGCATATTTGGATTACATTTATAAAGAATCAACTGCTAGAAATTAAAATAACAAATAGTATCAAATGAATCAGAGGGAACACTTCTTTTAAAGCAGGAATTAAAAACTTAAGTTAAGTTATTAAGTGAAAGATTCGTTGGCAGAATATCTGCTGGCTATTTATGAGATTAGCCACCCACCAATTTTGTCAATCTTGACACTGAAACTTGCCCACGAGGGCAAGAGTGACGGGTGAATAAGGAGGAATGACAATAACTACAGCTAGGAAAGGAGCCAGTATAAGTTTTTTTTTGTATAATTTGAATTGAGAATTTGAGACATCAACGTGGTCATCTAAATTGAGATCGGAGGCACCAATTAAACCAATTAAATTAAAACAAATGATGTATGGCCATTTTTACTGCTGCCTTTCACAACCTTCAAAACTGTATTTTTTGCGAACCAAATACACACTCTGATATAATATTGTAGTTTAAAGGAGGTAATTGGCGCACGTCAGCCTTGAAGTAGAACAAAAATCTACACAATCTACAATGAAAAAAATCGGCCATGATGTGCGTAAGATGCCAGCACCTTTCTGTTCAGTTTATGGTGTATCATCTTAGTGTTCGCGCAATAGTCATCATACCAATCTTTGACAAGAACCGTAATTCATGGCAAAGAAATTCGACTTATGGCTGAATATTCTCCACCAAAATGTAGCAGTTGAACTTTGGGCAAGCGTGATTTTCTGATGGTTGTGGATATTGATTCGGCATTAAAATTGTGGTTGTCAATGTCGATTCGGCATTGAAATTGTGGAGCATTGATGTTGAAATTACGTTGCGTAATCTTCTACTATATATAAGAATAGGTTTTTCATGACCATTTAGTTTCAAGCTCAAAATTTTTTTCATTGAAGTTGATGCGTGTGCCAGACATCAACTTCATTAAGTCCAGTTTTCCAGACTAGGCTGCGCAGCATTAAACTTCATATTTACCGATTTGCGTTTGAATTTGATTAGACTTTAAACTTAAATGTAAAATAATTGTTCCTAACGTCGAATCGATATTCTAGTTGATAAGTTTGAAGTTTCGTACAAAGAGATTTATATTTCGGATACGAGTTCGAGTCCACAATAAAAAATTTAAAGGAAAATCTCGAAAAACAGAATACGATTAGATTAAATTAAAATTGTCCCTTTTTCCCCTTTTTTGGATCTTAAAAAAAAGATCTGACTAAAAGAACAAAAAATAACAATGCAAATTAAACAACAAATTGGCGTAACTGATGTTGCCCGTGTATTTAGCCTATCAAAATCAACGATTGCTAAATTTCTTAAACACAAAGACATACAGAAATATCGAGAATATCTCGGTAATGTTTTAAAACTCAGTGTAATAGATGAGGAGGTGACGGAACCACAACCACCATCTAATGCGATAAAGGAAATGCTAAAAGCATAGGAGCTGGTGTCAGAAATTAGAGGAAAACTACCCTGATCCAACAATTGCACAACACGCCATAGACCCGTGTAACGATAATGCTGTGTCACATTTTAAACAAATTTTAAAGGTCCGTCAGAAACAACTGACCTTAGGTAGCTATATTCTTAAAAAAGGTCTAGGGTCATATGCTTTTGATAGATAATAATAAAAAGTATTTTTAAATTTTTATTTGTTTCTGTTGTGTTATTTTGATTTCATTATATCAATAATTTGTTTTTCATCTCCTAAATGACTTTTTTAAAATAAAGTCGAGTCAAATTATTTTATTGTATATGTGTTTGGCCTGGAACGGATTAATTAATTTTACATAGAAACATATGGGAAAATTGGTTTTGCTCAACAAACGTTTTATATTGCGAACTTCATCTGGAACGAATTAAGTTCGTTAACCCAGGGTCGACTGTACATATTTTGATTAATTACGAAATAAGAAAAAAGAGTGAACAAAAATATGTAAGTCTGTTAACTCAAAGTTGTTTTTTGACCACCCTCAGATTTTAACTTAGAATTTAATTAATTAATTTATTTTATATATTTAATTTTGTTTACATCTTAATTTCAGCTTTATTTAAATAATTGCAATCTTATTTAATATAATATATGCTAATCTATTTTTAATCATTTTACTTCTGAATTGTTAGTTGACTGTTTATAGTTGCCATTATATAGGTATAAACAAAATAATACATAAGAAAATGAATAAAAAATATACAAAGTACTAAATGTTATACGCTAAAAACGCGGTAAAATGTTTTGTTCTATTACGTCGGAATTACTAGGCTTCTTAACCAGAAGGTTAACGTAATTAATTTTCCTATTTCTTATTACATTTACTGTGCGGCCGGGGCTGCCACAGGCTAATCGATGTAGCGACATCTAGATGTTGCAGTTGGTCGGCTAATAAATTGAAGATTGGTATTTGGAAACTAACAACGTGAATTAAAAATGCCTCTCTATTCTATTTACTCTGATAAAACGGTTGATCGGCTGACAAAAAGAAATACAACTTTCTCTTACTTTTGCGCCAGTATTGAAGTTAATACAGTTTAACTAATATCTCATGTTTGTTGTTGTCTGCCGAAAAAGCACCCCCAAGCAATCTTCTGAATGGCAGTCAGCTATGCAATAGTTTTTCACCGAACTGGTCACATATTAAGTTCATATCAGCCCAAGTACTCAGGAAACGCAATATTTTTGTCGGTTTAACAGGGCGTGCTTCGGGGAGAAACACTTGAACGTGTAACATTCTGCGAAAAGCTTGAATGATAAGCTTGATGGGTAGCTAAAACCGTACCTTAATTGGGGTACCCGACCTTGAGCTTGAAATTTATGGCTTGAGTCTTTACTAGAGGACGTAAATGGGCATCAATGCTCTTCTCTATGAATTGATTAGAACATTTTACAACTAAAGGAGAACATTTTACAACAATTTGCTTTTCATACCCACAGCCCACCACCTTGTTTAAAAACATAACAGAACACAGAGTCAAATACAACAATTTTACAACCGAAAGTATTGCAATCAGCTGATTTACACGTAAGGAAATAAGAAAGATGTTCGCCACTTTGAGTATTTAAAGTAGTATTGGTCTATATATACTCTTCGCTAAGATTTATTACCGAAGTTCTATGCGTCTGATAATGGGATCAAAAATTTAGAAAATGGTAAGTTTTTTTTTATGAACGCGTGCACAGCTGTGTGTGTTTGGCAGCTGTTTTCTTCCAACCCGAAATGTGTCTGGTCTGATTTATACTATGAACAAAAAAAATTGAACAATGAACTTGCTTAAAGTTGTGTGGTTCAAATGGGATTACGGCTAATGTTGCAGAAGTGTTTTGGGGAGTCTACTTTATCACGAACACACGTATTTGAGTTGCACAAAGCATTCAGTGAAGGTCGTGAAGTCATCGATTACTTTCCTCATGCGAGCTATCGTCCTCAGTTAATGACGATAACATAGAAAAACTTAAGGAAACAGTACCTGAAAAGCGTCGTGTTGGCATTATAGAGATGGCAGAGGATCTTAACATCTCTTACAGATCAAAGCATGTTAACAAAAGACCTGAATCTTTTGCAAAAACGACAATGATTGTGACTGACTTTTTGGGCAAACACGAAACGAAAATCAACATTCGCCAGATTTGGCTCCTGTGATTTTTTTTCTGTTTTTGAAACTGAATAATTTGGGTCGGGGAACGCGCGATGGCTCCAATGAAACTATTAAAAGTCATCTGCTCAAGGCATTGAACGCAATCTCAGCCGGGGCTTATAACAATTGTATTAAACTTGAATCAAGCGTTGGAATGCTTGTATTGGCTCAAAAGCAGCTTATTTAAAAGGTGATAATGAAGATTTGTATGCGTGAAAATGCAGATAGTAAATTAGCTCTGTAATAAATAAGTTGTGAACCTTCTTTTTTTTTTATGTAGACTCTGCTTTTTTGGTCAAGCTTCAAATATTATGACAAGTGGAAGAGAAAGAAACTTATTAAAAGAATAACGTTTTCGAATACTTATTGTGTTAAAATCAGTGCATCCAGTGTATGGATTGAACCTCCTAATGCGTGAGGTTTGCCACAGGTTTACTGTTAGAGATTTCTTATGGTCAGAATGCGTTTCCGTGTGTTCAGATTCTGCTTGCTATCTTACCCGATTGAGCCTATGATATTGCTCAAATAGGGATTGCAAATGATCATCCGTAGCAGCTTAAAATTGAAATGCTGTAGCACCTCACTGTTGGAATGGAAAAGTATAGTATACCTTATGTACACACAAGCGATGGACATGCAAACATACGTATATACACACTAACGTATAAACTAAAAACCGGTCGTCACTTGACAAGAAATTCACATAGGGCAGACCATCACGGCTCTAGTGCATGCAATTTTCGGCATCGACAACAATTCGTCAACCGTGCTAGCACACCGGTAGGACACCGGAAAGCAGCAACACGAGGCAGTAGCGATAAAAATAGTTTTTAAGCAAATGTAATTTAGAAGTAAGGTTTAGTTGTAACCAGAACGAACAAATAATTTTTATTCTTTTAAGTAAATTGATAACACCGTCAAAACTAAATAAAAAAAAAACTCAAGACCACTTGACACATTTGACCATTGTCAAAAAACAAAGTTTAAGCAAACACAAATATACGCTGCATTACAAAAAAAGTAAAAATACAACAAGAATATACTTTATTGTAAATACAGTATAAATAATTCCAATCTTGCGAAGCCTAAGGGACCCTCCTGGATAGAAGGAACAAACCACTTATTGGTTCAATAAGTCACAATAAATATTAAAATATATATAAAATTTCTGCAATACACAATATACAGCATGCTTTTAGAAAAAACATTAGTTAAAAAAAAAAACTAAAAATTAACCAAACCCCATTTACTAATTAATTACAAAAAAAAAGCGCAAATTATTCGAACCATGTAGGAAGAGCCATCGCGGCTCTTTCGCTAGCCTAGCTCAATGCATCCGCTCCCACGACCAAATGCAGAGGCCGGACGGCCAGCCAGTTGCCATCCTATAGCTAGGAAACATTGTCAGGCAAGCCGTCAATAACGTAAGACATACCGAATCTTCACACGACCGAAAAATTGGCTGATGTTATACCCCTTATAAGAGAATTTGCTTTCAGTTCATGGAGAAAAAACGTCGAAAGAATAATGAGTCTGCATGACAGGCAAGAAAACACGTACCAGTACTATGTCATCACCTTGCGGTACGCAATAAGATCGACGGCGAAACTGTATTTCATCAATTGCCAGTGATTCTAAACAAGATAGGTGTGCAGGAAGATTCGGATGAAACGGTAAAAGCCTTAACAAAGAACGATAGGTATATGACCTAGATACTTTCGTACGAGGACTCAACTAAATATTAGTAAACTTAATCTTCTAAAAGCTTTCACGAGAGGTTATAAATAACATGGATTTTCCTTGATTTAACAAGTAAAAATTTTTTTGCAATATCGCATGACAGTCTCTTTTTAACTTATTGAGTGATTGCGGATAATCCATGCCAGTTTCTGATTGGTTACTTTCTAACGGTAAGCTCGCTCGCGCTCTTAGTCGCTAACAAGTCTACCGAACACGAAATCACATTCGCACGCGCGTCTAGTGTTTGATATCTTAGTTACAGCTGCATTAAAATATAATTATAAAAAAAGGACAGATAAAATCAAATACGTGCTGGTTGACGCCGGCCATTAGGAAAGCATCATATTGACTGCATCCCCTATTTAGCCTTACCGAATCGTGTTCAAAGGACTCAATTACTTTAGGGAAATAAAGGATATAGGAGCAGCTCTAAACAGCCAAGATAATAACCCCAGATACGTTTGTTAAAACTACAAAGAATCCGCTAAGCATTTTCAGCCAGCAACAACAAGGCTGCATACGGCATAAAAGGATTTCCCGCTCCGTCGTCACTGGACAGCCTCTCCTAAAATTTGATGACGTCTTAAAATAAAGCATTCAAAGTAAAGTCAAGCATCGCCATAATCTTACACCAGAATATAGATAAACCAAATATATAATTGTATATTGTCAATTCAAACACGAAAACATTTAGTAATTGTCAAAGTATGAAAAGTTTTAAGAAAATTTTCAAATATGTATATATATGTAAACAGTGGTCTGGCACAGTATATGTGACAACCCTACCATATATATCGATAGAAGTAGAGCAAGAGTGGATCAAGCTGTGCGAAAGTGTAAAGGCAGTCGCCGTCGTCGGAGTCAGAAGTTGTTGGCTTTGTCGAAAAGTGTTGTGTTGTCGTCGAAAGTTGTTTTAGTCGCAGTTGTCACAATACCTACCTAATACCTATACTACTATAATCACAAACTATCAATAAATAACTTTACATTTGGGGGCTCAACCGGGATACGCATTGTGATTTTGCTACGTTAAATTTGGTAGAAGCAGAATATTGTGAAATCTTATGTGTGAACAGTGAAAATGGAACGATCGCCAATTTGTACACGCTCAGAGACACAAACGAGAAAGACAATGGAAAATAAAAGAGAAGAAGCTGGTGCGTGTAGTTTGGTAGATTCAGACAATGATGATTTGACAGAAATGGAAAAAACAGTTAAAGAAAATCAAATTAATTTGCAACAAATAATTCAGTTGCTAACTTTAAAAATTCATGCTGATGAAATAAAACAAAGTGAACCAAAAGTGACAGTTGAGAGTTTTTCTAAAATCATACCAGAATTTGGTGGCGACACAGTGTCGGTTGTGAAATGGCTCGCCAATTTTGAGCAGCACGCAGCCGCCTATGGCTTGAGTGAAAAACAAAAGTATGTAAACGCACGCTCAAAGATGACTGGCGCCGCTCAGTTATTCTTAGAATCAGAAGTTGTGAGCACTTATAATGAACTAAAAACGGCCTTGATGAGGGAATTCAAACAAGATTTTGCAAGTGCGGAAATACACGAGAAACTGATGAACAAAAAAAAATGCGTGACGAAAGTTTCCAAGAGTATATATTACAAATGCGGAAAATCGCGGCTTTGGGTGATGTAGAAAGAAAGTCCGTTATTCGATATATAATAAAAGGGCTAAGCATAAAACGTACGAAGAACTAAAAAACAAATACAACGATTACGAGTGTGCAAAAGAATATCAAGAAAACAGACAGTACAGAGGTTATGACAATAAAGAGAACAGTGGTGGAAATAAAAACTCAAAATCAACTTATTGTTTTAATTGTGGTGCGACTGATCATTTGCGACGGGAATGTAAATCAGAAACGAAATGTTTCAAATGCAACGGTGTTGGTCACATTTCTAAAAATTGCCGACAAGAAATTAAAGCAGTTAATACAATTAAAAACTCGTTGAGATGTAAAACAATTAAAGTGAACAACACAGAAATTGTCAGCCTTGTCGATACGGGCGCGGATGTATCCATTCTGAGACAATCTATTTATGAAAGTTTGCCTGATGTTATTCTGAAAAAGAACCAAACAGTGTTACGTGGTTTGGGCAAAAGCATTACCATCCCATTAGGAATCTGCGAATGCACTGTGATTGTGGACAATGTCCAGTCACAGCAGAGTTTTGTCGTTGTTCCGGACGAAAAAATTGAATACGACGCGTCGCTGGGATACGACATCATATCAAAGTTTTGTTTGAAGTTGGACGAAAGCGGGCTTAACTTCAGTCGTCGGTCAGCCTCGGAAGACATAGCTGACATGAATCGGATAAGTATTGATACCGTTGATGGAACCGATATTGACATAAATACACCTTCACAGTTTAAACCGATTGTTCAGTCGATAATAGATGACTACCGTTCAGTTGAGCAGACTGAAAAGTGCCCCATTCAGTTGAAGATTGTAGCAGATGGACAGATACTTCCGTTCCGTCATCAACCAAGTCGTCATCCTCCTGCAGAAAACGACGCTATCAAAGAGCAGGTGGATAGCTGGCTCAAAAAGGGTATCATAAGAGCGTCAACATCCAATTTCGCTAGTAGAGTTGTGGTCGTCAAAAAGAAGGACGGTGATTTTAGAATCTGCGTTGACTTCCGTCAACTAAATACCATGGTGCTGAAGGACTGCTTCCCAGTGCCTATGATGGATGATGTTCTTGAGAAGCTCCAAGCAGCTAAGGTTTTCGTCGTCATGGACTTGGAAAATAGCTTTTTTCATGTTCCAATCGAAGAGGAAAGCAGAAAGTATACAGCGTTCGTTACAAAAGAAGGGCTTTTTGAATTTTGTAAAGCACCTTTTGGCTTTTGCAACTCGCCTGCCGCGTTTATTCGATTCATAAACAGCGTGTTTCAAAATCTCATAAGGCGTGATGTACTTGAATTTTACATGGATGATATAATAATCTACGCGCAAACTAATAATGAGTGTCTTCAAAAGTTGAAGCTGGTGTTAGATGAGGCTGCAAGATTCAATCTGCGTATCAATTGGAAGAAATGTCATTTTTTGCAAACAAAAATAACTTTTTTGGGACACACGATACAGAACGGCGAAATATGGCCAGGAGCTGCAAGTCTTTGACGAAGAACTGCACCCTGTATTTTACTGGAGCAAAAAGACGTCCCCAAGCGAAGCAACACGACACAGTAACATTCTGGAAGTAAAAGCTGCGTATCTTGCTATGAAAAAATTTCGACACTACCTTCTTGGTGTTTATTTCAAGCTGTTTACGGATAATGCTGCGTTTTCACAAACGATTGGGAAAAAGGATATCCCTCGTGAGGTTGCAGAGTGGATACTGTACATGGAAGATTTTCATTTTAAAGCGGAACATCGACCTGGAGTAAAAATGAAGCATGTTGATTTTCTGAGCCGTCACTCCTACAACGTTTTAAACATCACGACAGAAATTTCGGTGCTCCTAAAAGCTGCTCAGATGAAAGATCCACACATCCAAGCTATTAGATAAATACTGATGGATCGTCCTTATAATATAATATTGATATAGTATTGAAAGCTGGAATTATTTACAAAAATGTTGACGGAAACGATCTTCTTGTGGTCCCAAAGAATATGGAAAGCGAAGTAATAACTGAAGCTCATACAGTCGGTTTTGCGATACAAAAAACAGCACACGCAGTACAACAACAGTTTTGGATTCCTCACTTGGAAAGCAAAGTGGCTCAGGTTATTAATGCATGTATCCCCTGTATAATAACAAACAAGAAGTTGGGCAAGCAGGATGGATATCTTCACTGTATTGGAAAAGGTGATAGGCCGTTACACACAATACATGTTGATCACCTTGGACCTATGAACTCTACAGCTAAACAGTACAAATTTATATTCCCAATGATTGACAGCTTTTCTAAATTTGTATGGTTGTTTACAACAAAATCCACCGGAACGGAAGAGGTTATTAAGAAAATCCGGGAATGGTCGAACGTTTTTGGAGACCCGACGAGACTAATTTCGGACAGAGGTACAGCGTTTACATCAAAAACGTTTGAAGACTTCACTAGAGGCAACGGGATTGAACACATCTTGACAACAACCGGAGTCGCTAGAGGAAACGGACAAGTGGTGAGAATAAACCGAACGATAATCTCTGTTGTCTCAAAGCTGTCCTATGAAGATCCTGCGAAATGGTATAAGACGGTACCGCATGTTTAGAGAGCAATCAACTCTTTTGTTCAGTCATCAACTAAGAAGACACCGTTCGAGCTAATGTTTGGCGTTAGAATGCAGAATAAGGTGGGCGAGAATTTGTTGTCTATTTTGAAAGAAGAAATGATTGAAAGCTTTGATGAAGAAAGAAACCAACTACGACAAGAGGCCAAAAGAAATATAGAGAAAGCACAAGCAGACTACAAAAGAAACTACGACAAGAAACGCAAGCCTGATTTTAGGTATAAAGAAGGCGATTTAGTAGCAGTGAAACGGACGCAGTTTGTAGCTGGAAAAAAACTAGCGAATGCTTTTCTCGGTCCTTATGAAATAACCAAGGTTAAGCGAAATGATCGTTTTGAAGTCAGAAAAGCTGCACAGTGCGAAGGACCAAACATAACTAATACAAGTTCTGACAATATAAAATTGTGGAGATTTGTGGAAACTAATGATGGATATTTGTCGTCTGGGACAGACAATAGTGAGGATGGCCGAATGTAAACAGTGGTCTGGCACAGTACATGTGACAGCCCTACCATATATATCGATAGAAGTAGAGGAAGAGTGGATCAAGCTGTGCGAAAGTGTAAAGGCAGTCGCCGTCGTCGGAGTCAGAAGTTGTTGGCTTTGTCGAAAAGTGTTGTGTTGTCGTCGAAAGTTGTTTTAGTCGCAGTTGTCACAATACCTAATACCTAATACCTATACTACTATAATCACAAACTATCAATAAATAACTTTACATATATTTATACATACATATATGCTCGCATATGTGAATATAATATATACAGTTAAATCTTTTTTTACACGATCTTTTTTTACACGATTTTGAAATAACACGGTTTGTCAAGGAAAATTTAAAAATTTTTTTACACGTAATTTTTGATTTAACACGAATTCCAAAAATTATTTTTTAATTTTTTACATGATTTTCTGCAGTGTTAGATATCATCCAAGTGGCAACTCTACTTCACGGTTTGTTTACTTTAAGGAAAATAGCCTCTAGACATCCTTGCCAATTTTATTTGTTTCAATAAAGTTTTTAGAGTTAATGTTTAAGTAAGCTATTTTTTATAAATTGGTTAAATCTTTAAATTACATAATGGGAATTGTTAATAACTTTTCAAAAGGTAACATTGTGTTAGATTGTTATTTTAGAAAATTGCAATTAGCAATTTTATTTTATTTCGTTTTTACAGTACTCTTATTATTACAATGTCTAAACAACAGCAAATTCTGAAGAGACAAACAATTTCATTACAAACGAAAATAAAAATCCTAGACTGTCTAAGAAGTGGCGAAGGTTCAACATCTGTTGGCAGAGATTTTGGTTTACACGAAGCGACACTAAAAACAAATAAAAAAATGAGAGTTCCATTCGAAAATCAGTAATTTCTGTGTCAGCACTTAGTTCAAAGACAACTTTTTATAGTCGAAATTCTACTTTGGAGAAAACTTGAAAACATATGGTGTTATGGACCTATAGAGGCCGCTGATAATGAAGATAATTCTGCATTAGATCAAATCCCAACAGTGTTAGACATATCTTCTGACTTCAGTGCTATTTTTAAGCAAGTCCGTAATAAAAGTACACGATTGTTATCAACTAGCGATGAGTAGCTGTACTCTTGTTTCCTAATTTTTATGGATTGAATTTAGGCTGTAAACTAAATTTATTTTTTTGTAATAAATATCAATTCTTTTGTTTTATTATTACTTAATGAAGTTCAATATCACTTTTTTTGCACGGTTTTTTAAGAAAATATTTGACTTTTTTTCACTTTACACGATTTTTATAGGTTGTGGAACAGAACCTCAAACTTACATATGAATCGTGTATTTTTTTACACGATTTTGATCTACACGGTTTTCTTAGGAACGGACCTATCGTGTAAAAAAAGATTTTACTGTATACATTTTCATAAATTAGGTGCTAAAATGTTCGTACAATTAAAATCGCAAGATGACCCAGAAAAAGCTAAAATATATAAATTCCTTTTAAAGTGGTTTTTCGTCATCTTTTTTAACTGTTACACGTGCACATATGTTATAACTTACTTGTACGTCTGTGCGGTATTATGTATTGATTCTGCAGTGCGAATAAGAGTACGCCCGTACATACGGTCATTACCGGTGACAGATAACAGACTATGTGTTGGCAACTTCGGCTCATGACAGCGAATTTCTAATGATGCCGAAAACGGTAAACATAAATATATAAGAAACAGAACACTGATTTTTTATAATACCTTCACATTTTGGTAAGACATCACTCCAGGAGCCTGACTCTAGGCATTTACGTTTTACCACTCCGCTTAATTTATGCCATTGTATACAGCTGAAGATTACCTCAGAGCCGAAGTATGTCGTGTTAGACACATATTTAATAATGCCAAACGGTATGGGAGGTATGATTCCACAGTCAATATCTGCAACATTAGGATATATTATTTTTCTTTAGACCATATCCGTTCATGTACACTTACATTCACAAAAAGGCGCATCAAAGCTCCACTCGCCTGTATCCAAGCAATCAAGAACTGCGATTCCATGCATGATGTGACCTGGATCGCAGTTGTATTGTATTTTTGAATGCACATTATAGTCATAACCAATGACAAAGGAGCCAGCGCGTACTTGTGGTGTGTCGCATGTTACCAGCTCGCAGACAGGTGCCTCGCCTGACCATTTTCCATCTCCGGTACAATGCAACTCTGACGACCCTTCAAGCCAGTGATCAGCGTCACACTCGTACTTTACTACAGAATTGACCGTCGTAGTGCCATTAAGCAGAACGGATATACCTCTATTAGGTCGTGCAGGGGCGCCACAGTCTACATATCTGCACGATGGTGTTTTGCTTGACCATTTGCCACCTAGTCCACAAGAAATAATCTATAAATGTATAAATAATGTTATTTTTATAACGATCATATATATATATACGATGTTTGTTCAAATCGTATCGCGAATTTCGAGTTTTCAGGGGGTACTTGTGTATTTTGGATTGTTTTATTGCGTTATGTTGGTACTCATATCCTTCACCCATGCTGATAAGGTCGACCATTTTGAATGTTTTGCTTGGACGAGTTTTGGTTCTTCTTCGATTGTTGTGCCATAATTGCTCAATTTCGACCTAAAACAGCGTCGCCTTGACATTGCTCAGGAGAGTCCGCGATGGCCCAAATATGCTCCAGAGTCATAGGTTTATGGGTATGACGTGGAAACCAAAGCTCAATCATCCCAATGGAAACTGTCGCATGAGTTAAGACCGAAAAACCCGGCCAAGTTAGGTCGAATGGGACGGTTTTGCTCACAGTTTTCTGTCAGGGGGACGTACGGTCAATAAGGAATATTACCTGCAAGCTATGCGCAATTTGCGGCAAGTAATCCGCCAGAAACGCCCGGATATGTCGAAGAAGAAAACTTGGCTTTTGCACCATGATAACGCCCCTGCTCACACAAAGTTGCTTTTGTGCGAATATTTGGCGGTAAAACAACACACCTGGCCTCTGTGATTTATTTTTGTTCCCAAAACTGAAGACGCCCATGACAGGACGACGCTACGCAACGATTAAGGAGATAAAAACTGCAGCAATGGAGGAGCTAAACAAGATCACGCAAAATTAATTTTTAAGTGTTTTGAGGATTGGAAGAAGTGCTAGCATAAGTGCAATATATCTGAGAGGGATTACTTTAAAGGGGAAAAATAGATATTCATGAATAAATAAACACTTTCTTGACAAATACAAAATTTGCGATACGTTTTGAACAGACCTCGAATATATGCATATATATATATTTATTTATATATAATGAATGTTAATTACCGCCTCGCCCACAAGCACATAACCTAGATTACACACATATGTAGCCGTAGAACCAGCCCGTTTATCACTGAGGTGTACGATGCCACCGGTAATGGGTTGTGGATCAGGACACCAGTCCACCAAACAATTCGGCTGTTGACCATTCCAGCCTTCTTGAGTGCATGTTCGGTTTTCGTTTCCAATCAGCGTGTAATTCTCATGACAGCTATATGTGGCCGTAACTCCAAAGGTAGTGCGTTTTTCCGATAGATAAATAGAACCGAATTGCAGTTCAGGCAATGGTCCACAGTCCATATCTACCATAAATTGAAAAAATATCCCTTATTATGGTGTTTAAAAATACTATTAATTATTTATTACTTTTATTTATTATAAAAGCACACTTATACGTCCTTCAAAAATTATTTGATACATTGTATATTGATTCCTGTAACTTACATTTACATGAGGGAGCTGATCCCGTCCATGTGCCATCTGTTTGGCATTTGCGCTCCTTGTAACCCAGCAACGAGTGCCCCTTTGGACAGACGTATTTTACTGTCTTGCCTAATGTAAAATCATTCCCCAAAACTGTTGTGTTTTGTTGAGCATCTGGCGACCCGCAAAAAAAAGGGGCTAAAATGGGGATATACGATAGACTGAGAAAAAGTTGACAGCTTTTGGTACTTACGATGCTGACATATAAAATGAAGATAATCCAAGTTGCATCCAACATCATTCCAGAGCCAGTGGCGGGCACCATCAAAAACCACACAGTTCTGTTCTCCATTATAGTTATTCGGTTGATCTTTATCCCATGCTGGTTTTTGCACAATTTCACCTGAAAAACACAGAATACGAGTACATTCATTAGGTAATTGACAAGTTCCGCGCTAAAAAATGAAAGATTGTTTGGAATATCTTATTCGTTTAATGTCCATCTAATCTCTATAAAACATGCAGCATAAATAAAGAATAACTTCATATACTACTGTGGGCAAATATTAAGGTGATTTTGTTTATAAAATGAAAAATCAATATTTATTCTTGTAAATCAATTTTATCCCCCTCAAAGTAATCCCCTCCCGATAAAAATACTTTTATGCCAACGTTTTTTCTAATCCTCAAAAAAGCCAAATAGTCCCTTTCCGGTATAGCCATCAATGTCTTCTTCGATCCAGTTTTTATCTCCTCAATCGACTCGAAACGCGTGCCCCGAGTGGTCTCTTGAGTTTTGGGAATAGCCAGAAGTCACACGGAGCCAAATCAGGCGAATACGGTGGTTGCGAAACGATATGCGTCGAGTTTTTGGCGAAATGGTCACTAAGAGCGAGTGCAGTGTGAAACGGTGCATTATCGTGATGCAAGAACCAAGATTTTGCTAGCCCATAATTCTGGTCTTTTTAGACGAATTGCTTCACGCAAACGACGCATAACGCTCAAATAATATTCCTCATTAACAGTTTGGCGAAGTGAAAGGAATTAATAGAGCACCATGAAGTCTGCGAAGATTAAATTAAAATACTTACGTTTTGCCCACAGTGGTATATGCTGTGCTGCTAATTTTTGGTCAAAACTAAAAATCTATTTCAAAATAGAAAAAAAAAGAGACAAAAAATGCAGCAAGAATGCTGAAAAATCATTTGTTGTCTTACTAATTGTTATTTTAAGGTTATATACAGTCTGTCACAAAAGTGTTTTAATATGTATAATATGTTTTTTAAATCATATGTAAATTAACTCATCTAGTTCGGAGGGATTAGGTTCAAAATTGCATTCATAAAAGATATTCATACTTATGATTAATTTGCGCCACGTCTATATGATGAGATATAACATATAAGTATAAAAGACACAGGGTTGCTTCCTACTCCCAGTTTTCACAGAAAAACTGATCAAATTATTTTGTATATTTTTTTTTTTTTGAAGGCCGCACTTGTGTGCTTCTTTGTTGATAAATGAACGCACAAATAATATATCTTGGCTATGATACTAACCTAGCTGCAATAAACTCTCCGCTCGTCCGTGACTTCTTTACGAAGCCAAGCCTTGAATTCCTTGCTGCTTCTTATATTCTTTTGGCATTTTTAAACAGTTGCTAACGTTGATTTAAGGATGATAGTTTGCCTCAAACTAGAGGTGGTATTGGCAAATATCAATAAGAACAATAATATTCTTTCATATTTTCATATGACTTGTGACAACATTAACAAAAAAACGGAAAACCCATTTTTAAATAAATCCATCATTTACGATTCCCTTAATTTTTTTTCCGCACTTTGCCATCAAAAATGTCATGTTTGATGTTTAATTTTGACGGTAAAAAAAAAAACAACAAATAGATGGGAAAGCGCAAAAAAGAATATGAAGCAAAAGTTTAGAATTGGGTATTGATTAATTGAATTGCCGACACATTTCATTCAAATCTACATATTTCGGTTAGGGTTAGTTCAGCAGCTCATTTTATAGTCCATCATTACTGCACAAGTAAATCCATGGGACTGACATTACCAAAACTTTTTTGTCATAGTTTTTTTATTTATTTAGAGTCGACTACATACAAAATTAAAAAAAAAGAAAATATATTTAAAATTTAAAAATTTATTAAAACTGATCAACATTTGTTGCCTGGAATGGAGAAAACCCAAAAAAAAACCCAATCAGATCAGTAAGTTTTAGTATGTTAACTTTATAAATATTATATATTGATATTAAAATTAAAAAACAAAGGATAGAAAGAAAGAGACAGTTAGGATGTACAATATAAACTATGGAGAATAAAAAATAATACAATAGAAAAAGAAGAAAAAAAAAATCGTGTAGCTAGGAAGGAGGATAATTAATTCTACTAAGATATAGGAAATCTTCTTTTTTTCTTTTTTCTTTTTAAAGAAAAAAAAGAAAATTGGTTTGAAAACACGTTGTATAGATTCTTTTAATTTACATATAAAACGTGGGAAGAGCTGAGTTAAGCGTTACGTGTTAGTAGGAAGTGAAATTGAAATATAATTAATAGTACACCGACGAGGAATAGTAAAATTAAGACGACGGCATTAGGTCAAACACCAGCGTTGCAAAGCACTCAAACTCATGGGAATGAGAAATAATCATTCATAAAAAGGAGTGGATCATAAGGTTTCCAAATGACTACCTTGAGATACACCAGAAGTATTCGTAACATGAATTGACCTCGAAGTAAATGACCTCAGTTGCACTTTTGGGTTGTACCTTTCAAATACGTACGAGTGTACAGACGGATATGGCTTGATCACCTTGGCTATTGATCCCAATCTACCACATATTTTATTTATGTAAGGGGAAGAGGCTCATACATACTTTGGTTCATTTTCATCTTATCTACCCTTATTAAATGGGTTCAGATAAAAAACACTTTACCTCAATTCATATAATTTATAACTATTATTTATTTTGATATATTGTATCATACATCAAAAAGAAACATTACCATTATTGGCCAATTGGAAAAGTAGTTGTTATAAAAAAATTTAAAACAATATAAAGGGGTGGTTCCTTTTCCTGGTGTAACGTTTTCCAAATTCCACTACATTTCTTAAATAAATTAACAAACAAAAGCCTTTTTTTTAAATGAAACTTATGTGGTCACTCTTATTTAACTTTTCTGATGGGACTACGTACGTATTAAATAAATTAACAAACAAAAGCCTTTTTTTTAAATGAAACTTATGTGGTCACTCTTATTTAACTTATTTAACTCTGATGGGACTACGTACGTATTAATATACCACATACGTTAAATTTTAGAAAAATAAAGAAAGTTAACGGTACAGCACTATTTTTTTTCCTCTTATCTTGTAAAGGTGAAATTGAAAGATTGAAGTTCTAGTTTACAGCCCAAATTGAATCAAAATGAGTTCAGCTTGCTACTGCAGTTAAAGCCAGCTCCAGTCTATATTTTTAAAAAACCTAGTTGCTAAAGTAAAAGTTAAATTAAAGGCAAAATTACTTTTATTTTCACAAATGAACTTAACCAAAATATGTGGATGCCGTCTCTGGAGTTATTAATTCTGCTTTGGTTTGTCTTTAAATTATTTCAGGCTTAGCGAAGTATAAATTTAGCCAATTAAAATAACCAATTCTTACCCTAACCCAATTTAATTTTAGATTAAGTTTTATTTCATACGTGATGTATACATTCATTCATTGTTCTTGGTATTAATTAATCTATTATTTTGTTTAATTCTTACTTGATTTTTGTTTTGTTATTTTTTTTTTTTGGTTTCACGCTGACTTGATTACCACGTTAAGCCCCAAAGTAACTATAAGAGCCATTTCGGTAACTTTTGTTTTCAATTTTTTTTTAAGGAATGTCGTAGGTATGGGTAACGCAACGCAATTATCCTCACATCAGAGAAAATAATTAAATAACACCAATAGCCTACGTGCTAATGCCGAAACAGTAGTGTGCACTCTGAACCTTATTTAAATCTAGCTTGGATAAGATGTTGATGGGCTGATGTGATGCGCGTTACTGTTTTAATTTTATTTAAATTTTTTATAACTTTTTTGTGTCCACCAGTATGTGATTTTAATATGCTTCAGACCAAACATTTTTTGACTTTCTTTTAATTAATGTCTAACATTAGGTTGACGTCTAGTTGAAGTTTGATACAGTCAATGTTTAATGTGGTCTCCTCATTATTTGATACATCAAGACAAACTTGAGTCTGTACAGAAAAAGTTTCTTCTTTTTGCTCTTCGTGGCTTTCATTGGGTTCCACGTACCAATTTTTCTTCATATCACAGTAAACTTTCTTTTTTTTCTTGAGAACTCGTTCAATACAGACGTATTTCATTAACGCTGCTATTTAAATTGGTTTTTTTTTTTACATTCTCTGTGCTTGTGTTTTTTGTTTTTAAATCTTATTTGCGGTGTTTGTTGTTTGTGTAAAGAAACAATTTTGGCGCTTGCTTTTGTAAGCCTCTGTGCGTGCGTTTGTTTTTGTTTGTGCTCTTTGTTGCACTGCGCTCTCACAGACTGTTTTATTGCATTCTTGCTCATTTGTTTGCGTACGAAGCGTTGATATTTACGGCAATTCTACTTTCGCGGCATTTTTGCTGTACTCTGTTGTTTATGCTTGTCTCTCGCAATTTGTAATTTGTGCTCTCTTGTCAAAGCGCACATCAGTGCCGAATATATTTCGCCTTTACAAGACTTTTGTGCGAGTGTTTATTGTGTTTTGCTTGTGGCTTTCGCTCAACCGATGTCCAATCTCTCGCGTGTGTTGTTGGGTTTTTTCGCTCTCTTGTTTTAGTTGGAGTGTTCAATACTTCAGCAATTCCATTTTTCGGCTTTATTGCTGTGTTGTTTGTTAGTGCTTTGATCTTTCAAGCTATTTATTTTCCTCGCTACTTTTGAGTGCAACATGAGTGTATTTCACTTACTCTATATATTTTTGAGTGCAGCTCGTCAAGTTTTAATCGCTATGTCGTGCTGCAAGATAGGCTGCAAGCTCATTAATGAGTCGCGCCAACAGCAATTTTTCCATTGCTGGCTTTGCAAGAATATTATGCAACTTAAGTGTGCTGGTATTAATACTCGCGATTTGGAAAAGTTTTTAAAACTTAATAACAGTTCAAAAAAGATTGCGGTGGCTCGAGATGGTCATGTCCATCTTGCTTCACCATGCAATTTGACTTTTCAATAATGTATGATAACGTAAGAAACAAATTTTTAAAATTGAATAGCGTGGCTAAGCATCTCTTGAGTGATTTTGACTCAAGCGCTGAGTTGCTTTGCCAATATAAATTTGAGTCCCCAATAAATCCTCAACCTTTGTTTTAAAAGTGCCCTCTTCAGTTAATTCTGTCCTATCGTCTTTAACATCACCGGATCTGGATGTTTCGCCCATACTTTCATTACCGTCATCTCCAGGCAATTTGTGTTCTGTTATTTCTCCTGCGCTGTCGCCTGATGCGGCGACTATCTCGCCTATCTTAGATTCCGTCCGTAACTTAGTGTCGTCCCCAAAGTTAGTTTCTATTAGGAAACGTAGACCCCTACGTAATTTTGCTATAGCTGATAGTGGAGATAATGTTGCACTGGCAACTACATCAGCCCCTATGCTGTCGGTTGTGGCCCCTCGAAAGCAAGTTTTTGTGTCTATATTATCCTTAGACCCAACTTGTGATTCCATCAAGGCGTATATTGCTATGAAGGCTTCTGCTAGTGTATCCTGCACTAAATTTAATTTTGCTACGCCTCGCGAAATGGCGTCTTTCAAAATAAGTGTTCTATTTGATGCCTTTCCAACCATTTGTGACCCAAAATTTTGGCCACCACATATGGTTGTTCATGAGTTCACGCCAAAAAAACGAACTGACGCCTTACCCATCACTCTTTCAACAGGAAGTTCCTCTCTACAAGCCTCATCTAGTGTTTCAAAAAAATAGTTTCGTGCCCCGTAGCCTGTCGTATTTAGTATCAGAATGTTAGAGGACTGTTAACGAAGCTTAATAGCCTCTACTTGAGTAGTTTTGCCCTTCAATCTGACATCATTGCTTTATCAGAGACTTGGCTAACTGCTGCCATATCTGATTGTGAAATTTTTCAAATTGTTTTTCTATCTACAGACAGGATCGTTTCAATCGCCGAGGGGGCGGAGTTTTAATTGCCAATAAATCCATATTCCAGTCTGATCGAATTGTATTTTCTGTACCTACCGGTGTTGAAATTGTTGCTGTTAAGGTACATTTTCCTTTCCGTTCGATCTTTATCACTTGCTCCTATAAACCTCCATCTTCCGATATACAAGTTCATGTGCAACATATTGCTTGTATAAAGAAAGTCTCTTTACATGTGAAAGATACTGATCTTCTTGTTGTTTTAGGCGATTTTAATTTACCCAATATTTCTTGGTCATTTCTCAATAGTTCATGCATCTTACAGCCCCTGAGGACAAACATCATCCGGCTATTGAAATTTTTATTTCACTTCCTATGTTGCATAATTTATCATTGGCACGTCAACAATTACCACGCCGTTGCTTTCGCAAGGGAAATTATCGCTTGCTGAATTAATGTATTCTAGCAACTGACTGGTCATATCTAAATAATGCGACTGACATTGATGTTGCTCTCAGTTCTTTTTATGAGACCTTAAATACACTCTTAGATGAGTGTATTCCTCTCCATACCCCGTCAAATTGCACAACAAAGCCCCCTTGGTTTTCGCGTAGATTGTGCTATTTAAAAAACAAAGTCCAAACTTTTCAAAAAAATTAAGAAATCTGGATCTAATGTTGATTGGTACAAATATTCTGTAGCCAAGTCTTACTTTGTCCTTCTTAATACTTTATGTTACGAGAATTATTTATCTCGTTGTAAAAGACAGTTTACGCGTGACCCCAAAAAATTTTTTAATTTTGTTAATTCGAAGCGTCAATCTTCAAATTTACATTCCTTTTTTTCTTGGGAAGATGAAGCCTGCAACGACGCTTCTGCTGTTGAGTAATTTGCGAATTTTTTCCAATCCACGTTCTCCCCTGTCTCCACTATTAACTCAACTTACCCTTATAATATCGTACCTTTTAACCATATAGCCATCCCTAGTATTTCGTATTGTTCCGTAGTGTCCGCCATTATCTCACTGAAATATTCCTTTTCACCTGGTCCTGATAATATTCCCAGTTGTGTCCTTAAAAATTGCTATAGTTCTTTAGCTGAACCGTTGCAAATACTTTTTAATCTATCTCTTGAATCTGGGAAATTTCCATATCGCTGGAAGGATTCATATATCATTCCTCTACACAAAAAAGCTAGTAAGTCTGATATTTTAAATTATAGAGGTATTGCAAAATTTTCTGCTATAACTATATTGTTTGAAAAACTTATAGTTTCTTTTTTGCGGCATTTCTGCAAATCAATCATCTCTCCTGCCTAACATGGTTTTGTACAGGGTCGTTCCACCACGACCAATTTGCTGGAATTTACCACCTTGGTAAATGAACAATTTTTATTGAAAAGGCAAACTGATGTCATATATAGGGACTTCAGTGAAGCCGTTGATTCTGTAAACCATGAGCTTTTACTCCTCAAGCTTTATGGTATAGGTTTTCCTCCTTGTTTTATTAATTGGATTTCCACCTATTTAAAAGGTAGAACTCAAAAAGTACTGCTTAGGTCGTCTATTTCGAAGTCAGTTCATGCTACTTCAGGCGTACCTAAAAGTCACTTAGGACCCTTATTATTTACCCTTTTTATCAACGATTTACCTTCTTTTATCTCACATTCACATGTTCTCATGTATGCAGATGATGTGAAGCCTATATTCTCATATTCTGACCCCCTTCTTTACAATCTCCTACAAGAAGATTTAAGCGCCATGCAACTTTGGTGTTCGGCCAATCAGTTGCATTTCAATAGCGCAAAGTGCATGTTCATGACGTTTAGTCGAACTAGACCTTTCTTTTGTACTTATTCGATTGATAATACTCCCTTAAATTGTATATATACAGTGAAAGACCTTGGTGTTTTATTTGATTGCAAATTGAAATTCAACTTGCACATCTGCACTATTATAAATTAGGCCAAGGGAGTACTAGGCTTTATTAAACGTTGGTCGAAAGAATTTGATGATCCTTTCATCACAAAAATCCTTTATGTTTCTCTCTGTTCGACCGATCCTTAAATACTGTTCGTGCATTTGGTGCCCACATTATAGCTCTAACCAGGATCGCTCTAAGTCCGTCCATAAACAATTTGTATTGTTTGTTTTACGAGGATTAAATTGGGACCCTAATCTTCGTTTACCTTCGCATTCTAGTAGGCTTCTCCTTTTAATCTTCCGTCGATATGCTGAATCGTAGAAAAACACTTGGTGTGGTTTTTCTTTACAAATTGATTAATGGTGACATTAGTTCGACATATCTATTAGGTCGTGTCAATTTTTTTGTTTCCCGTAGAACAACTACGAGTTTTAATCACTTGCCCTTCCTACGTGCACAACTGATTATGCTTTACACTCTCGTTTCATGTTTTATGTGTAACTTTTAATTCGCTTTACCACGTGTTCTCAAATATCCCTTCACTCTGTAAAGTCCTCTATTTTGCTTATCTTTAGTAAAAATCCTTTCCTATTCCCTAACTTAAGTAACTTACATTTTTCTTGACTTATATTATATATAGTAGTCGTCTGGAAAATTTGTATTTAACTAGTAGACGGAAGCATCAGTTGCACGAAATATCGAATCCAATAACCAAGATGGCTGTCTATTTCCTTAGCCAACCTCTGAATTTCTCATGGAAGAATATTATAAAAGGTGGTTTTTGAAGTATGATGATGATGAGCTTTGGAGGCTTAAACGGCCCGTGACGAGAAATAATCTGTTCACCAAATTTGCCTTGCAATTGCGCGATTGCTTACCAGGTTCTACACCCAAATTGTAAATATCCAATAATGTATGTATATTTGCTGCGAAACTTAAACAAAAGATTCAAAATAGCCGCCTCAGAAGGTCAACGAAACTGACCATAAAATTGAAGAAGTGCGAATGATGAACTTTTGTACCGAGCATGCATTTTTGTTAGTTAGTCGATTGCTGATTAAATTATAGACCAATCTGATCGTGTTTGACACAAGACACAAGTCCCACGTAAGTGTCTTAGACAGTGTGACCAAAAACAAAATTTCTAAAAAATCACCCTATAGTTATGCGACTTTCAAAATCTTTTGTTCGTTTTAAGTCTCTGTGAATGTTGAAAATGGAAATCATTCAGTAAAAAACATAACACCATACAAAAGCTCACGAGATTCAACAAGCTTTTTCTAAGAACACTGTAAACCACTGGGCCCACATAGACAGAGTTAATCAAACACATAAATACAAACAGTAATTATATATAACGGAAAGGACCACCCAAATACATTGTAAATAGATTGCCAAACATTCACGGCATACACAAAAACTCTTAAAAACACACATTTTATACATATACCATCCTTCGGCTTGGATTTTAATGTTCTACTTAAATTTCTTCGGAAAAGTAAGCAAGACGATGTCAAGACTAATCCATAGATTGTGTCTCAAATAAAAGGAAAGATTTGACTATTACGAGCGAGGTTACTCACCAATAACTCCTAATAGATTTTGTCAACGGCTCCGCTCTGCTGACATGCTGATTTTTATCTGTTTAAATTTCACTCATTCATCAGTGGCCTCTTGTAATTGTAATAAAAGCACGTAGTGCAAATCGACAGCAGCAACTTGAAATAAGAAGCTGCTATCATAAAATTGGACATTAATACAGTCTTAAGCCGCATCACTATCCTAATTTCACTGCATCTACCTGCCAGTTGTAATACAGCAGTAAGACTTTCCTTCTGGCAATGTGAACATCAACGAATATATTTATATTACAGGAGTAACGTATACAGCGATTATGAAACCCCTTTCAATTTGAAAGCTTATGATCAAGGCCAAAATATAGTTTACTAAGAGCCATTAATAAGAAAATTTAGGTAACAAAATCCAATACGACCAATTAAATAAAGATCAAAAGGCATGACATGACTTGTCATATGATGACAATCCCATGATTTTCTTTAGGGTTAAGCTCTGCATCCCAACTATCGATGACATACCGATTCATGTAAAAACTTATAGGTACCCACAACAAAAGGTTCGGAAACAAATATACAAGACTGAATGCTTTGTGCAACAAATACTACAATACACAAAATATTAAGCAATCTCGTTCTTTGTTCATGGTAAAAATCGCCAGACCGTATCGAGATCAAAAATCGTAAACAAACAGCAGGCCAAACACACACTATTGACCATATAGAGATAAAACTTCACAAAAACATTATAAAAAGTTTGTTTTGATCAAGGATTCGATTCGGTTTGCTCACGAAGTTTAAGTAGACCAGTCCGGGTCAAATTTAAATAAAGATCGCGCCTTCAGTGGGAAGTCGCCATTACAAAAACCTAGGTTTATACTTTAGACTCCGTATAAAACAATATATTATATTAGTTCATTCGTATAATGTTGGCGTTAGCTTTTAAGGTCGTGTAGTATCGATATTTCTTAACATTGTTGACAGCTTCAAGAATCTGTGGTATTTGAACACTTTCTCAGGACAAGGAATATGGTCAGAATCAATTCAAACCAAAGATATATAGAGCGGGTGACAAAATTGTATAGGCGACGCATTTTGAGGCTTTCGATAGAAAGCATATGTCAATGGTTTGAAGGTACGTTTTTATTTTAAAAACTAGAGTCTCCAGGATATGCTTTTGTGCTCGGTATGGAAAAATGTACGCGAGTAAAATGCAACTACTGTTTATGCTCTAATGAGTTAATGCTTAGTTGCACCAACCGCTATATCTCAATCATCGTATACTAATGCTAGCGTGGCATCTGGCGCAGGGTGTAATATAAGAGCAGCTTTTGCAATGAAATGCTTACGCAACGTAAACCACTGCATCCTGTGTCCACTCAATCGTTTATCTGTCGTTCTTTTTGAATCACTTGCACATCTTACTGAGTGAAGCTTTAATGTCTGATGCGTGTGGAATACAGAGTCGATAATAATGAATGATGCCGAGGAATTGACCAAGTTCAAAAAGTGTGTCGAGTTGTTTTAGTCGGCGTTGGCCTTGATTCGGTTATTTAGGGCTAGTATTCCATCGCTTTTAATCGTATAGCTCAGGAATTGCACCTCTGGTTTCGCAATCTGGCCTTTATAGGCGTTAATACATATACGATTTTCTTGGACTTTCAAAAGAACTGTTGATAAATGTTCTTTGTGTTCATCAGTATCGGCAGAAATATTTAATATATCGTCGATTTAATAGTAGGCGAAAACGATGCGATGAAAACGATATTTCGTCCATGCATCGCTGCAATGACTGCTTGGCATTATTGAGACCGAATGGCATGAACAGGATTTAAATCAATGCAAAGGGTGTGTAGATGGCTCTCCACTAGTCTAAATATGATGTGAGAAATCGTGGTTAATTTTTTCTGTATTGTGTTTCGTTTGTGTTGTAGTCATGTGTCAACAGGCTACAACAGATTTAAATAACGTTCAGTGTTGAGACAAATTGGTTCCGAGTGCTCAGAGCTGTGCCCGTAGTAGAGACTTTCTTCGTGGTGTTGATAATTTATTTTGCGTTGAGATCAATAAGAAAGTTTTAATGAGTCAAGATATTAGTTCCATTTATTGGGGACTTTACGTCAGCAATTATAAAAGGCCTATTGATTGCGTGTCGTAACCTCAGCTCTTAACATGACTATAACCGGTATTTATTGTTTACTGAACCATGATCATTTAAAAATCGTGTCTTTGAAGTTTACTGGAAAACGTGAAGGCGAGGGTCTACCTGCAACATCGATTGCCATTGTGCACCTTGTGTTGTTTCTGGTTGTCTTATAGCTGCCGCTAATTAGGAATATCGACAGCAACTTTAGTTTGGCCCTATAATACCAACAAGATTTCACCTGGCGCACGCTGAGACGAGCGTGAGCGAGAATTTGATCCAGAACGGGAGTCTTTCAATCTAGCAACCTCTAGTTGTTAATTTCTCTACTGTATGGTTTCTTTGTGTAAACCTTTGCTTAAATCATTTAAATTGTTTGTTAAATCATGATATTTCCGAAGTATTTTGAAGGGATCGTTTATAATTCGTCTTCACAAACATGGTTTACGATTTAAAAACTAAAGGTATACCAATTTATCGCATACCGGCCTAGCTTTCCGGTAGCTTCATTCCAGTGGGATGGATTCCCTGTCTCTGAAAACTCTGCATAGGTTGATAGCAGACGATCTTTCAAACGCCTCTTAGCTGGAACAATCGATGTGCGAACTAAAGTTGAGGAGGCAGTTAGTCGGCAAAGAGTACGACCGAACGGAAAAGTAAGATGGATAGCTTGAAAAACTAGCTTACAGCCCGAACGCCTTTCTGCAAATTTCACTCTTCGATCGTGTGGAAAAAGTATTATAATCTATATATATATAAAGAAATATATTCTATATCAAATGTTGGAAGTGCTAAGCTCCAAAAAGGTAAGATGACGCAGCCAATGCGGGTCAAAATTTATTTTATTCCTTTTCCTTGTCTTTGAACCATTTCCGGTGTAGAAAAAAAATGTTATAAATCACATTCAACTATAAGTCGTGAAGGCGACAACACTCTTGTCTTTAATCGTGCTACGGAGTCAAATAAATAAAAAAAAAACAAAAAATTCTAACTGTGCAGTGAAGCGAAAGAGACGCTGAATGCGATGAAAATCGTACAAATTCATTTCTTTGTGCAACTAATTGTTGTACTAAGAAGAGTTAAGTTCTTCAAACTAATTAAAGAAAACTAACCAAATAAAAAAAAAAAAAAAAAAAAAAACCAACAATAAATACAATGAGCCAAAGCTGATGTAGATCATATTGTACACCATCTGGAATCTGTTCTAGTTGCGGCAGCACGTAATGCAACACCACAATCTACAAATGCACCGCCAAAGATAAAAAATACGAAAGCACAAATAGAGCAGCTCGTTCTAGAGAAGCGTCGTCTAAGACGAGAATGGCAATCTCACAGATCGCCATCCGCAAAGCAAAAGCTTAAAGATGCCCCATGGAGACTTACAAAAGCGTTAAATCAACAGCAGGATTTTTGCCATCGCAGCTATATGGAGAAACTATCCCCATCAAGTACAAAACACCCACTATGAAGAGCCCATCCATCACTATGCCCACCGGTAGAAACAGTTATGCCAACAAGAAACTCGGCATTCACATTACCGCAGCTAGCAGACGGAAACCAACTGTCATATTCTCCAATTATATTCAGACCACAAGATATTGATAAAATCATTAAAGAACAACTCCAAACGAAAAAGTCACCAGGATGCGACCTAATAACCCCGCAGATGGTTATTGAACTACCTCACTGCGCAGTCTGTACCATCTGCCAACTGTTTAATGCGATAACCAGACTTGGCCATTTTCCAGACAGATGGAAAAAATCTGTCATTATAATGATAATTAAGCCTGGAAGAGATCACACAGTCCCCGCATCATACAGGCCCATTAGCCTACTATCATGCTTAACAAAACTTCTTGTAAAATGTCTCCTAACATACATTATCCCAAATCTGAATAACCACAATATAATCCCCTCACATCAATTTGGTTTCAAACCATCGAGCAGGTCAACCGAATAACATCTAATATTCGTACTGCATTTGAATATCGGGAGTACTGTTCTGCGATATTTTTGGATGTGGCCCAAGCCTTTGACAGAGTCGGGCTAGATGGACTGATGTATAAAATAAAAACAATGCTCCCTAGTTGCACACACAATCTGCTAGAGTCGTACATTTACAACAGAGATGCAGTCTCAGTGAGATGCAACGCCGCCATGTCAGTTGATGGAGATGGATGGAGTTCCTCAACGCAGCGTTCTTGGTTCTACGCTATTCATCTTTATACAGCGGACATCCCCACGAGTAGCCAAATGTTAACATCCACATTTGCTGATGATACAGCGATACCTGTCGTTCGAAATGCCCACTGCGAGCAACAGCACAACTTGCTGCACATCTGGCGACTGTTGAGAAATGGCTATCTGACTGGCAAATAAAAATTAATGAGCAAAAATGCAATCATGCTACGTTTACTTTAAACAAACACGACTGCCCTTCAGTTACACTATACAATGCTGTAATCCCAAAAGCAAACGAAGTAACGTATCTTGGCGTACACCTTGACAGACGCCTCACCTGGCGCAGGCACATTGAAGCTAAAAGGACGCAACTAAAGCTGAGGGCCAACAGCCTCCATTGGCTTATCAACGCACGATCACCCCTTAGCCTGGACTATAAGGTTCTGCTATATAACTCCGTCCTAAAACCGATCTGGACCTACGGCTCCCAGCTCTGGGGAAATGCTAGCAGCAGCAGTATTGACATCATCCAAAGGGACCTGAACATCCCTCCAGTCAGAGACGTCGTAGTCCAGATAAAAGAAAAGTACCTCATTAAGCTCTATGCCCATCCAAATCATTTTGCAAGACATCTAACACGGTTTTCTAGCCGAGCTCGTCTTCGCCGCAACGACTTTCCAGCCCAACGATAAATACTTAGGGACCAGTAGATTAATATAGTTTTTAAGATTTGTAAAATTATTGTTAGTCTCTTAACAGAAGATCCAATAAATAATGCAAAGTAAAAAATATATTAAAATAAATTAAAACAATCAGTGCTAGCCCATTGCACTATTTCAATTACTTCAAAATCAACTAATTCTTTTAAGAATGCGAATCAGAAGAAGAAGAAGTATTGAGATATTTTGCATAAGTTAGTCTAACAACAAAGGCGTATCAGCCAGAGCGCTGAGCAGGGAGCTTCGATATGTTAACCTTGGGATATTTTGTGTGTTTTGTAAAGTCAGTGCTCGCTTAATTATGTAGTTGCCTCTGGATACTATTTTTATTCAGGTAACCGGATCGTTGGCTAAAGAGGCTATCAGTCTATCCAAAGCAAAGATATGACGATGTCTCAATTAATTTAATTTTATTGGTCCAAAAGTGAAAAAAAAAAATATTGAAAAATAAAAATGATTTCTGTTAGAAAACCAAAGAAAGGGAAATAGGGTAAAAGGGAAGCGTAATATGTTCTTTTCTTTGAAACAGACTTTTCCCTTTAAAAAAGTTAGTAAACGTTAAATTTGCTTTTTGTAATCAAATATTATTTAAACACATATGTCGGTCGATCTATTTTTTTTTTGTCCATGGCATAAACAGAATTTTTGGTCCATGGCTCGATGGTGCGCGCAGAGCTCTGTCGTTTGGTATTTTAGATTTTTACTTTGTTTTTTGCTTTGCACACATATTTTTTACAAATTTCTGTTCAATCCACTATGTCCGCTTCGGGACTTTAACATTGACCATACAAAATACTAACATTGATAACTAAGTAATAAGTAATTGTAATAATTACAATTTGATATAATTAAATTTGATTGAAACTATGAATTTAAATTAAAAATAAATTGGGGTGATCAATATGAAAATATTAAATGATCCAACATTTGTTAGTATTACAAGTATTTAGAGTAGTGTAAAGTTATGAGTACGTCTCAAACATATAGAAAAATCAATTTGGCTCAATAACAGAGATGAGTCAATTTAGCCCATTATTAATTAATGTAAAAATAAAACTCCCAGCATTATGCCACGGTTAGTCTACTGTGGAACCTGGAACCCAGTTAAGGCCGAGAAAAGCAAAAATAAGAAACTTTTTGTGTACCGACTCAATTCTGTCTTGGTATACCGAATATTGAGAAGACCACACACAAGATCCGTATTCCAGAATAGGCCGAACAAAAGAAGTATAGTAGTTAAGTCGTATAAGAGTGGTTAAATTCCTTAGACCATCGTTTGATAAATCCAAGAGATTGAGTCGCCTTGTTGACTGTAAGCGCGATATGTTTGTCAAATTTTAGGCTATGATCGAGAAGAATTCCCAAATCGGTGACACAGTCTAATCTCTCAAGAGTAACCTGGTCGAGCATGTAATTAAATGTGTGAGGCGTACTTCTATAGAATGACATAACCTTACATTTAGAGCAATTCAGAAACAACAAGTTGCATTTAGACCAAGCAAAAAACAAATCCAGGTCCGATTGCAATAAATAAGGAGAGTTGTTGTCATTATATGATAAGCACAGCTTCACATCATCGGCGGACTTTAGTACATAGGAGTGAAGGAAAATAGACGGGAGATCGTTAATAAATAAATTAAAAACTAAAGGCCAAAGGTGGCTACCCTGGGGTACACCAGAGGTAACAAAGACAGGCTTAGACAGTGAGGATTTAAAGAGAACTTTTTGGGTTCTACAAGAAAGATATTCGTTAAACCACATAAGAAGGCTGTGTGGAAATCCGATAGTACCAAGTTTTTTAAGCAAGATATAGTGGTTAACGGAATCGAAAGCTTTGCTGAAAATTACATCAGTCTGCTTTTTGAAAACCTTTGATAACAAGGCATATAAGGTGAAACAAGTTAGTGGTAGTAGATTTCGATTTCACAAAATCATGTTGGCAGGGTGAAATGATAGAGCTACATACGTATTGTAGTTGAGATGTTATCAGTTCCTCAAACACCTTAGGCATCGCGGAAAATTTGGAAATACCCCTTTATTTTTTAACATCGCATTTTGAACAGGAATTATAAATGATTCATTCCGAATGGCTGGGAAAGAGCAAGAGTTAACAGACGATTCAAATAATTTAAGAAAGGGCTTACATAAAGAATCAGCACAGTATTTAAGTACACATAGTGGTACTTTATCTAGGCCTGGTGAATATCCTGGCTTTTGGCAAGGTATAAGGATAAAGAGTATTAGTGAGAAAGTAAGATGATAGATATGTTGATTGGGAGAATTCCGCAAAAAGATCGGCTGCACTCTGATCAGTATTTACTTTCATGTGTTCATAAAAAAACCAGATGAGGGCAGTACGGAACTTCTGTGGTTGGTATTGACAAAGTTGTAGAACTACCTAGTGCTTTGAGTAAATTTCAAACGACAACGAATTCAGTTATTATTGTAACAACGCGAATTACACACAACAAAATTGGATCTGGCGATAACATAACGAGAAAATCAGAAGGATTATTCGAACTCTTAAATCTTTTATAATATCGTGCATTTACGTTTTTAAGCATTGATAATTCTTTAGACAACCAAGGAGGTCTATTAATCCTCCTAGGAAACTTCTCAGGTACCAATTGGTCAAAAAGTGATTTTATAACATTATAAAAGATTGAAGTATTGTTAATGTAAGTAAAAGAGTACAGTTGCGACCAGTTTGTTCCTTAAATTAATGAGTTTAGTCTTACAAGAACTGTTTTACGAAAACAGCATGTTTTAACTACAGAATTACTTGAATAAAGAGGCTCATATGAAGGTAGTTTAAACTCTAAGTGTACAGTAGGATGAACGGTATCCGCAGGGACAACTAAGGGACAAGTTTGTAGAACAATACTAGAAAAAAGAGAGACATCTCTAAAAGCAAATTGATAAATTCGTGAGGTGTGGATGGCATCAAAACACTTGGAGAGTTAGACCATACCGCATCTGGCTTATTAAAATCACCAAACACAGAAAGGTAATTACTACTTAAAAGTAGTGATTAAATGGATTAAGTAGCAAAAATATGTTCAAGGTATATAGATAAATCAGACTGTGGCGGAATACATGAGCACGCTATAAATATAGAAAAATTTTTATATTTAATTTGAATGGCGATAATTTCAATGTTTAGCAGGGGAGGTGAATACATAGGTTCCGATAAAAGATCGGAATGTACAGCAATAAGAAGCCAGCGTCCAGTACGCACCGCAAAGATGTGTATTTATTGCAAAATATAAAAATTCTAAAATCTTAGGTTTTAACCAGGTTAAGGTAAAGAGAAAAATTTGTAAATACATACAGCTTACTAAGATAAAAGTAGGGTTAGTTTTTTGGCAATTTACTGGAAGAAGAAGCGGTATTAGAGTTTCAAGGCAGTGCAATCGGAGAACGATTTCTTCTACTTGACACAAACTCTTTGACAATTTAGTGTTTTGACCAGAATGAATTGCAACAAATAGTGTTGAATGCTTTCACCGAAACACTAATTTTAAATGAGGTAATTGCACTAGCATAATTAAATCTAAATTTATCAAGAGATAAAACAGATATTTTCGTCTTCGCTTGGATGTATGCCTTAACATCATCAACCGAAGTGTCAGGGACAAGCCGAGAGACAACAGTTTGTTATTTAACTGGGATGGCTTAGCAGCCCTAATTACTTTCAGTGGGAATATGAATACATACAAACTCTGGGGGAAACTAAGAGCAGTATTGTTGACCGACGAATCAGTTGCAAATACATTCATAGAGGCTCCCATAGGTGCAGGTAAGTTAAAATTCATAATGGAACTAATATTTGGAGAAATCGGACTTGTACCAGTTGCAGGGGAAGGCTGTGGTATTGCCAAGAAGACTGATAGTCAAGGCATTGCAGTTTTCAGCTCAGACGGAATGGATAACAGCTTTAAGTTATTAAAATTATCCTCCCGGATCTAGAAATCGAAGGGTATTAAAACCCTGCCTCATGACTTTTTAAAAATTCAGTTCAGCTTCACGACAAGACTTACAACACCACCTAAGACTAGACTTATTAAAAATATAGTCTGTACTTTAGTTGGGTAACCAGCACATTTAACATGTGCTATATTGTCACATAACCAACAAGAAATAAGTTCAGCCACAGAGTCAGACTGACACTTACAATTTCTCATGCAACAGAAAGTAATGGTAAAATATAAATAAAAAAATAAAAAAAAATTAGACTAATATGTTAAAGGAAATTTAAAAACACAAGTGTCCTGCACAAGAAAGGGAAAAACAAAAACTAAAATACAAAGTCAAGCTTATATATGAATACACAAATCAAAACAAAAATACAACAAACGCCGGTTTATGCAGTGTTTATGGATTGACTCAAGCTAGGCAAGTTAGAAAAATAGCAAGAGAGAAAAACTGAGTGAGAGTGGCATGCAAAGCAAGCAGCTACAACAATCAGCGTTAGTGCGGTTAGATTTAGGAAGTGAAGCAAAGGGGAGCGTTAATGCAAAACAGGCAACTACAACAATAAATGTTAGTGTGCAAGTAAGAAAAGAGTGCTCAAACGAAAGCCTGATAATAACAACAATTAAAATCGGAACGGGAAATTGGTGAGCTGACACTAAGCAAAACAAAAACTTACAGGAGGGCAAAAAAATATTGTTATATAGAATTATTAAATAATTTACTACTTGAAAATATATACATATGTCGGATATTACTTGGAAAGTTCTAGTTAAAACGCATATTGGTCAATACGTGTGTTTATTCTGTTTCCTTGCATGATTTGTTTTGTTCTTTTGCAATGTTCTTTGTGCATGCCTTCTTGATTCTCTCGGCGCGGCAGCAACTGTTTCTGTCTAGCGTAGTCTGGTCGCGGGCATGAGTGAGATAGACATAGCAGGTACCTAAAGCAAATTTGGCGAATAACTGTACGCAGTGTGTCTGTATTAAAGGGTAAGAAGGAATTGCTCGGGTTAGAGCAAGCATTCGTTTTTGGGTATTGGCAATTACTATTCGACTATTGAAAATGACAGACGTGCAGCTCCACAAGAAAAACGATGCCACGCGCCAGAAAACGCTTCGCCGAGTTTACTCAAGAAGATAATCTTAGTGAGGATTCAGTTAATGAATCGCCGACTATTGAATCTCCGACATATATATATATGAGATTTAAAAAGAAACACACAGAGAGAAAGACAGAGAAACAGACAGCAAAGCAGAAAGCTAGTGAGAAAATGAGGATACATTAAGAGAAATTGTCAGTCTCAAAGTAACTATTAGAGCCGTTACAGTATTTTTTTTTCTTCTTTTTTTTAATAGGAAATATCGTAGGTATAGTTGCGGCAACTATTCTGATTATACCGAGATTACATACTTAGCGTTGTAATTTACTATGTAAAAACAAAGTGTAAGCCCATTTTAAATTTTAGTTTGAGTTCTTCGGGTTGAAATACACACCGCTTAATAAGTCCCCGACCTAGCTAGAAAAAAACCCTTTTTTTTTTTTATTTAGTTTTATTCGTCAATATAGTTAACATCTAAGGGCACACAGTCTAGCGCTTATTCGCCCGCCGTGCTGGACGCCAAGAACAGGTCAAAAGCAGAGTATACATGGTGTTTCGCAAAACAAACAGGACTGTTCAAAAAAAACAACAAAAAATTAATATTTTTCAAAAGTTATATTTTTTTATTTAAGGTAGTTTCCTTGTGCTTCGATACAGCATTTAGCCCGGTCAATTAGCATTTCAAATGAGTGTCTAAGGTCATTTTTCGAATGCTCTTGAAAATATCGGTCGTCGCCTTTTGGATAGCTAAAATGTCCTGAAACCAGTGTCCTTTCATGGGCAAATTAAGTTTTCCAAATAGGTAGAAATCACAGGGTGCCACTTCAGGTGAGTAGGTCAATGGTTAATATGGAGTTTTTTGTCAAAAAATCAGTGACAAGCGTCGACCGATGAGACGGCGCATTATCGTGCAACAGGCGCCAGGACCCTGCCTCACGGTATTGTGGTCGAACACGACGAATGCGTGACAAAAGACGCTTCATAAGACCAATGTAAAACACAGCATTAATCGTTTGGCCAGGTGGGACGAACTCTCGGTGTACAATACCCTCGGAATCGTAAAAACAAATCAGCATTGTCTTTATATTTGACTTCTGAAGACGACTTTTTTTCGGCGATGGCTCGTTTGGATGCTTCCATTCGGCACTTTGACGTTTGGTTTCGGGATCATATTGAAAGCACCACTTCTCATCACCAGTCACAATCGAATATTTGTAGTTATTGTTCTTTCTCGACTCCTTAATCAAATCCCTACAATGTTGGATTCGTAGCAATTTTTGCTCTTCAGTCAATTTGTGCGGAACAAGCTTGGAGCACACCTACCGTAGACCCAATTTATCTATCCAAATGCAATAAGTGGAGTCTTTAGTGATATTTAACTCCATTTCCATGTAACGCAGAGAACATTTCGTATCATTCGTAATAAATTCCACTTTTTCAATATTGTTTTGGGTAATCACTGATTTGGCCGGCCCGACTTCTGATCGTCACAGAGGTCCTCACGACTTGGAATCGCTTAAACCACTCATGCACATTACTATGGGATAGGCACTGATCACCATAAACTTTTTTCATCATTTGAAATGTTTCAGTGAACGTTTTCCCAACTTTAAAACAAAATTTAAAATTTGCTCTTTGTTCAAAATGCATTTTACGACCGATGACCAAAAGCTGCTGTCACCTTTTTATTGATAACTTCGATTGTAGTTGTCCAATTGTCTTAAAATTTTAACGAAATGTCAAAAAGAGATCAAACTTTTTATTTCATATACCCACCAATAGGTGGAGCCACCAGAAACAGTTATATTTAAAAAGTTCTGTTTCTTTTGATACAGTCCATATACAATACATGTACAAGCACGAACTAAATGTTTATTGTATGTACTATATGTGTATGTGCTTAAACCATTTTGAAACATTTTATATATTTGAATGTTTGTTACTTTATCTCGACCAGCCTCGGCCTGGTATAACTCCTGCTTAGTCAACCACCATAGTTTCCTTCTTCTTCTACTATCCCTGCTCCCAACAGCACGCCAATGCATGCTAATCGGTAACATATGATAATCGATAGTAAATGTCATTTGTGAATGGCAAAAAGAATGGATTGTCATTCTTCTTACTGATTGTAGTCCATGTGTATATTGTTGGTTAGTGTAATCTACTGAGATGGATATGTCTAAGGTATAAGATTGTCAGAGACTAACGCCGGTATCCCTTTGCAGGAATTCCAGGATTTGTTTATCTTGTGATTCGAGGGATTTGAAACATGGTAGCCGACAACATGGTAGCTTAACAACACTTTCGACAAAATGGAAATCCATCGAAATTGAATAAATTGCAGTTTCTGTAGTCCTGACACATCGTACAAAAATTCATTCATTTATATTCTGGCAAGAAAAAGTGTCAGCTGCAAAATTCTCTTTTCAAGGCTTGCAATGCAACTTGGCATCATCGATATAGACTTTCCATCTCCTAATGCCTATGTTTGGCAGTTTTTTAATTGCAGTATGTAAGCTCGTTAGTAAGCCGAAAGTGTTACAATCAGCGCGTGGAAAGAATAAAACCTATTACTGTCGAATCCCGATAATACGTAATGGCAACGGAATGGCGTTGTTAACGAATTACCAAGTGTTTCCAAATATCGAGGTTTTGATTTAGCGAGGTTAAGAAATAAAAATTCGATTTAAATGGGTTTTTTTCCATTGATTTTAATATTAATTGAACATCTTAATTCAATCAGTTTTTAAAAAGGTTAGTAATTGTTGATTGTTTAAGGTTTCCTTCGGCTATCTTTTCAATTGAATATTCCAAAGTAAGTAAACACGCAAAAACATTATTTTCAACATCATGATTTGAAACATAATAGCGAAGTTGTTGAATGGCCAACTGTGCTTGTTTATTTGTTATAAGTTGTTCTTCATCATCGCTATCTTTCTCATCATTTTCAGTTATATTCGCAACTGCGCAAACTACCCTATAAGTAGTTGATGTTTAATTGATTACCTTCAAATAAAGTTTTAGTTAACTCCTTATTGAAACCGCAAGTAGGGAAGCAATTTTGAATACAAACTCTATTGCTGTAGGGCTGATGTTATTTCATGCTTTATAAGAGATTTGCATTGCCGTAAATAACGTACATTTAAAGTCTTTTTTGTGATCAATGCTATGAACTAAATTAACAACCATTTCCTTTCGGTAAATTGTTTTAAAATTTTTTATAATTCCCTGATTAAGAGGCTGCAGCTTGGAAGTAGTGTTTGCTGGAAAATATTGTATTTTTACATGTCTTGGCCAAATGCGTGTTTCTGTTTCAAAATCAGGATTTTTTTTTATTTCTCACAGTCAAACCTCTCAGTCCAACGCGTTGGGAAAGCGAGGATCAAAAGCAGGATGCGTTTGCAAGAAACACTGCACAAGGGATTGCAAAAAAACTCAAAAATTATAAATTTTTGTGCGGTTTAGTAGCCTAGCATTCGATGTTGTCCAAAGTCAACCTTGTCAGTAAGCACCTCCAAGAAATATCTACCAGTATAGAAATTGCCATGGAGCTGATTGACAGTGTTAAAAAGTTCCTGAAAAACATGAAAACAGAAGAAGGCTTGAATAGTACAATCATTGATTCCAAAGAACTTGCTCAAATTCTTGATACAAATCCTGATTTTGGAACAAAATCACGCATTCGGCCAAGAAAGATCAAAAAGCAATTTGATTACGAACAACAAGATGAACCAGTTCCATCGGGAATAGTATCCTTCTTCTATTCAGAACTGGATGTAGCTATTGCATGGTTTGATGAGAGATTCCGGCAAATGAAGAGCCATATTCAAAATTTCAGCTTTTTATATGGCATTCACGGGCTAACACATAGTGACGAAGGAAAACTGCATCAATTTACAGAAGACTTACATATTAGGAAGACTGTGACATCGATTGACAACAAATGCATCAAGAACTTTTTATCTTTTCCCCTATCATAGGTGTGCCAGTATATGGGTGGTAATCATATATAGCACGAGATGTCCGGGATATGCTGACCAATATATACCCCAAGACATACAGTCGAGCTTTTATTTTTACCAGTTTTTGCTCAATACATACAAGGCGAGACCCCCAATACAGTTACCAGATCCGATAAATAGCTCACCAAGTGACCAACACAATCCCAATAATTGATCATCAGAAAACGAAAAGTAAGATTGGGCAGTAGACTGCAGACAAAGTCACTGTACTGCAGCTGGATTGCAGTTTATGTATTAGAAATTCAATTCATTTCAAATCTTGGCAAGAAGTGCTGCTCAATATGCTTTCTAATTAAAATGCTAATGGCATTGTAAGCTTTGCCGTCTGTATGGTTCGTAGCAAATACCAAGTTTCCTGGTATCTAGAAATTGAAATTACTTGTGATGTTATTAGAATTATACACATGTTTTTGTTGTAAAATAACTGCATAAATTCAAGTTTATACCGTAAAGCGTTCCAAAGATATTTTCGTAGCAAAGCCATTATTGGATTTTGACGGTACAAGCGATTGTATCACCACAAATTGTTTTCGCAGAAGTTTTTGTAGTGTGGACTGCATGAACGCCATGAAGTCCTTCATGAATTGTTGTAAAGATAGCATCATTGCTGCTATACCATTTCATTGATGGTGCTCTTGCTGATATATATTTATGAGTGTTTCCTCTGTTTAGTGGCCAAAGCCTTCACTCTCCATTTTAAGGCGCTATCATGGGAAATGCAGGGAAATCTTTGCAAAAACATATATTATTTCCATTGAAGTTTGCGGTATTAAATGGTTCCCTACAAAACGAACTGTAGCTTATGATCGCTGCGGTTCTTTGGTTAGGTGACATTGCTTGTTAAATTTCTTTAAGCACTCATTTAAGTTACTTGCAGCTTTTGAATTGATATGAAGCTATACGGTGATCTGCCTTAGATTGAATGAATATTTTTTTTTGTCTATATCTTTTTTTACCTTTTTATCATTAACTATTGGTAGTAAAAATTAAGTCGGTCCGTTCTCAAAAGATGGCTCCACCTGTAAGTTGTGGCCAATCTTGGAAGTGTATACATATTCCATTAGAAAGGTTTGAAATCTGTCAATAATAATTAGTGTGCATCAGCGTCTGTTTGTGACCACAACATTGTTTTTTGCCTTTTCGAAAATGTCTGAATTTGTGTTAAATAAACAACATTTGCGGGAAGTTTTGATGCCATTTTTTAATGGGAAGAAAAGTGCAGTTGAAGCCCATCAAATGCTTTTGGAAGTTTATGGTGAATCTGCTCCAACCGATAAGTCATGCAGAGAATGGTTTCGACGCTTCAAAAGTGGTGATTTTGGCGTTAAAGATAAAGAGCGTCCTGGCCAACAAGATTGATTATGAGGATGTGGAGGCTATATTGAATCAAGATCGTTGCCAAATGCAAAAACTTGCAGAATCGTTGGGAGTGACTCAGCAAGCAATTTCCTTTCGGTTAAAACAATTGGGATTTATTGATATAGTTGAAGCCGAGAGATGTCGAAAGGCAATTTTTCACTTCGGAACTGCTTCTTGAAAGACATCAAAGGAAGAGATTTTTGCACTAGATCGTGACTGGAGATGAAAAGTGAATATTCCCAAGAAGAATGTTGCAGAAAGTAGAAGGAGCAGCATACTAGGAGGCAGGTGGATGCTCCGATCAGGATTTCAATGCCTGGCCAGTTGGTCGTTGCCAGATAACCTTCAACTTGTCGAATGATCTCAAGATTCTCCTGATTGAGTCTGTGTAGGTATGTCAAGCTCAACGCGGGGTCGTGACCTGTTACATTTATTAGAGGAGAAGATGCGGTGCCAGGGGTTTGTTCCAAGATACCCCTTCGGTTATGGTATTTCGTGCCATTAATGATGGCTGAATGTTTGAAGGTAACGAGGTAGGTGCCTACTATTTCGTTTTCTGGCCCGTCATCGGTGATGATACTTGCCGGGCTGTTGTTGATGATCAGTATCCCTTCGGGTACCACTGTGATTGGTTCTAAGTGGCTGGGCTGCGTTCTGCAGCTGGCAGTGTTCCCAGCGTGTAACCCGCGTGCACAGGTATCGTTTTCCGCACGCTCGCAGAATGACGAATATGTCGTAGTGATACATCTTGCAGCGGCTATTGTGGTTGTGTACTACCGGAAAGATATTTTTTTTCTTACATAATTATTCTACTCTAGGGTACTGGACTAGTACATCAATGATACTATCGAACTGGAATATTTTTATGGAAGAAACTTCCATTAAGCTTATAATAGGTACGTCTATCGTGAGATGCTTGTTTAAGATGGACCTCAGATCAGAGTGATCGAGAAAGGTTAGATTTATAATGTTCTTCTTCGCAAAAGTTATAGTGAGCATTAAATTCTGTAGTTCTGTAATAATTACTCTATTTCTGGTTAGCAGTGTTTAATAAAGATGGGAGGTATCTATCTGAGATTGCTTAGCCACCTTTAATAAATTGTTAACTGTATCGGACAAATGCTTTATCTGTGATTGGATCTTGGTGTTCAATTTCACCTGTCTATTATTGCATTCTATCAGTTGGGATTCGGATGACTTTCATTTTTCTAAGTCGCTAATAATCGGATACGTTAGTTGTATGTCTCACTACGTCATGTCTTGTCCAAATATACACATCTTCGTCTAAGACCAGAATGTATTTGGCCTGAGTATAGTCGGTAATCCGAGCATGGGCCAAGGCCAGATATAGGTACATAAGTACAAAGGTCCTGTGATTAAAAAAAGGAGAGACTAATTCAACCTATCATTATTACTCGTCTCATCTGGTGGTATGTCTGGGTGAGGCATAACATTACTTTCTTAAGTTGTCCTTGTGGACCACCCTCCATCTGATGAGGACCGATGTACCCAAGTCCGCCTGGATTTTCTCCTCCCGGCATAGCGGGGTAAGCTTATTGCCAAGTCTCTTGTTGTTTTTTACAAAGACTGTTTCACCCACCTCAAAAACCCTGTTCTGCCTGCCTGGATTACGCCGTTCAAGCTGTGTATCCTGGGCTTTCTCAAGCCTGTTTTTTATATCCCTTTTGGATTTATTGGCAGGTCGAACCTTGAATCAGCCGGTCTCCTGTTTGTGACTGAATGAATCGAATGATTGTACTCAACGGTGGCCCTTAGGATTAGTTCGGTTGTGTCTTCAATATTTTTTTCGAATTTCAGACACCTGACGATTTCCGTAAGGGTACTGTGGAAGCGTTCCACTTGGCCGTTAGACGAGCTATGGAGAGGCGGAGCATTTACAATGTCGACACCGTACTGGTTTTTAAGCAGTGAAGTAATGGTCTCTGAATTTAAAGACGGCTCGTGGTCACAATAGATGGTCTTTGTGTTTGAAAACACGTTCATCAACTGGATGACGGGACCTCTGATGTCAACAATAGTTCTTGACTGTAAAGGTTGTACTACGGCAAATTTTGAAAATTTGTCGACGCAGTTACATCTGTGACCAGTTTCTTGCAGTACCAAAACTTGGTTGCTGGAAACTTATAAACCAGGACATGCTGGATGGTCGCCAGAGTGTGGAGGTTGCAATGGATTGCGTTTACCACGTTCGGGTCAACGGCGGATTGAACCTCGTCAATCAGCGTGTTTCTATCCGAGAAGGATATTGTGTGGCGGGTTTTTGAATTAAACTGGATAAACTTCCTGGTCAAGGGAAATTTAGCATCCTCCAAGATTATCTGGTTTCTAAAACAATTTAAGGGCTTGTCGGAGGATTCTATGGTGTAAGTCAGAGATTGTTCGCTATGAGCAGTGGCAGCGTTGGACTCAACTTTCTGCTGGATTGCATTGACACTCTGGCGAGACAAAGCGTCAGCCAGGAAGTTTTCTTTTCCGGGCTTATAATGCAATTTTGCATTATGTCCGTCAATGTATGCTTTCCACCTTCTAAGCTTTGCATTGGGGTTTTTGTCGGAAACGGCAAAAGTGAGGGGTTGCTGGTCGGTGAATATGTGGACGTCTCTCGTTCCGTAGAGATAATGCTGAAATTTACCTAAGGCCCATACGATGGCTAGAAGTTCCCTCTCATTTGTTGCATAATTCATTTAAAGTGCGAGAAATCATTGATATAGGTCTACCTTCTTGAGACAGTACCGCTCCAATACCGTATGCTAAAGCATCTGTAGTCAGGTCGAAAGGTTTGTCAAAGTTTGGGTATTGTAGAATTACGTCTTCTGAGGATAAAATATTTCTAAGTTCTTCAAAGGTGTTCCTCTGTATGTCGTTAAACTGTATGGGAATCTTTTTTGAAACGTGTTTGCTTGCGGATCCATTATCACCTTTCAGCAAGTTGGTTAGTGGGCTCGCGATGGAGGCAAAATCTTTGATTAAACATCGTTGGTAACTGGCCAAACCCAGAAACGACCTTAGGGTAAAGAGGGACTTTGGTTATACGAATAATTTAATGGCAACTACCTTCTCTGGGCTGGTGGTAATACCATTATGGGTAACCACGAAACCGAGGTATTCGACACTTTCTTTAAAGAATTGAGTCTTCTCTCGTGCGACTCTAATGTTGGCGTTGGCGAGAGCCTCCAACACCCAGTCTATGTGCTTGACGTGATCAACTTCATTTTTCGAGAAAACGATTACGTCGTCCACGTAGACGTAGCAGGTTTTTGCAATCTGTTCGCGAAGAACATCATCAATTGCCCTTTGGAACATGCTGGACGCGTTTTTTAGACCGAAAGGCAGGCGACAGAATTCATACTTTCCACCGTTAACAGAGAAAGCTGTCTTTTCGCGATCATTTTCGGCGAGATTTATCTGATGGAAGCCAGATTTGAGATCTAACGTGGTAAAGTATTTCGCTTTACCGAGGTTCGTTATGTTCATGGGAATACTTGGTGCCGGATATTTATCGTCTATAGTAAGCTCATTCAGTTTCCTGAAGTCGATGACGAGGCGTTTCTTTTTCACGCCAAGTTCGTCACGACCTTTTTGTCGACAACCCATGTGGGGCTGTTATAGGGCGATACAGATGGTCGTATAATATTGTTGTGTAAGAGGTCTTTCATTTCTTTATTAACGAAGTCCTGTACACTCATCTGTAGGGGATACCATTTCGAATAAACGGAATCGTTAGTTTTAGTACGGATAGTAGCAACAACCGTCGTGTTGAAGGGAAGGAGTTCTTTGGCGGTGAAAAACACTTTAATTCTGTTAAGAATAATTTTCTTGAAATCGGATTTTACCGTAGGGGGAATCGGAATGTCGTCAATGTTTGTGAAGTGTACGTCGCGACAGGGGAGGTAGCTTAATTTCTCCTTAGCGGAACCATAACTTATGGTCTTAGTTTTCCCACTTATTTCGGCCTGAGCTTGTCTTAGCAAGTCCCAGCCTATGATACCGTCAAATGCACTTAAATCGTTTAGTAAAAAATGGAGTTGTAACGTTGAAAATATTGAATCGGCATTTCTTGGTAACTTTACTTGATCCGTGGATCGAGCCCACGTTGAAGGGGGAGGCGACAGGGTCTACATGTTTAAGTCCGTCTATAGGTCTTTTGTAGTTTTTTACTGCGCCTGTGTCAACGAGAAATCTCAATGTTCTCCCAGCTAGCTCTCGCGAGATGTACGGGAGCCGGGAGTGTCCCCTAAAAAATTTAGAGTTTCGACTTTATCTTGCGAGTCATCATCGTCGTCGTTATAACCTAAGTCGTCAGCCGCAGCTGTAGCCAAATCGTTGTATTCTTCCACAGCATCGTCAGCATCGTCGTTGACCGGAGATGCGAGCGGTCTGGTTTCTGCTCTTAAATGCTTGAGGGTGATGAGTCTGTCCATCCATTGGCTCAGGTTTCAGGGGCTCAGAATGGTCATTGGAATGACTATTTGGGTTCTGCTGAGTTTTGAAATTGTTTTTGAATTGTTTAGAAATGAAATGTGGTTTCTTTTCGTAAGAGCGAGGGTTGCTCAGCTCTTGACGACGCCCTTGGCCTCTGGTCTTTTCAGCTCTTTGAAGTCTCTCATCTGCATCTTTAAAAAAGTTTGCAGTGTAAAGGCTCCTTTCGTTGCTGACCTCTGCTTCTCTAGCTAGAGCCAGGGCGGTAAGCAAGTCTTTGTGACGCGAGGGGAACACGGCATTTCTGGAGGATTTCGGAGGCCCGAAATGAACGCATTAAGGGCATTTTCTTTAGCTTCAGTGTTTAGTATTGTAGCAGTCTCAGCATCTTTGGTCATCACTATTTTGTTGGTGATGAGAGTTAACTTTTTGCCAATCTCATCATAGTACCCCATTAAAGGTAAATCACCTTGCCTGGTCATGTCAAGGTCATGTTGCAAGTCCCGCAACGGAGTTTTATCCGCGTAAGTAAAGTCTGGTCTTGCAATGATGGCCTTAAAGTTAAACACAGTGTTAAACGACATCAAGAGAGCATTGGCATTCCCTTTTATTTTGTGCCTAATCATATTTACAGCTTGGTAGTGCTTTGAACTACCATCATACGGCAGAAATAGCTCCTATGCATCTATGGCGTGTTGACGCCAGGCAACGTACTCGTCCAAGTGCCCTCGAAAGTCGGGAATGGTCATATCTAGTGAATCGTCGCAAGTGACACCTGACTGTACAGAGATTCTTTTGAACACCTCTACTTCTGCAGTTGCTGGAGTCACATGTAGCTGGTCTATCTGGGCCCTTAAACGGTCGAGCTCGCCATCAAACTGAATTTTCATCTGATTAGCTTGCTCAAGTAGAGCGCGAAGTTGTTGAGCGTCTAAGTTCATTTTTTTGGATCGTGTAGACTGTCTAAGTAAGTCAGAGTCGTCGTCACTGTCTTGGTTTTTCGCTTCCCTGTAACTATTGGACCAACTCATGTATTGATTTTTTGAGTAACTTGTGCGAGAATGGGAGCCGAAAAGGTACAATCGGCCACAAAAAATCAAATCCAATTTTGTATATAACAAAACAATAGAGTTCTACTGTTGGGGCATAAAATGTGGATAGAACTATAAGTGAGGGCGGGCCGAAAAAAAAAACGTACAATCGGCAGAAATCAATGCTCAATATAATGTTTGCAACCGGGCAATAGCAAAAGCAATATTTTAAATTTATATGTTTTACATGGAATGTTCACTGAGGCCCAAATTAAAAAAGAAACAACTCACTTACATGAGTCTCACACTTAACGCTACGGTTGCGGCTGTTATTGCTGACACTGCTGTCGTCGATGATGCCGTCGCTGTTGCCGTCACTGCTGCCGTCGCTGCTGCCGTCGCAGTTGCCGTCACTGCTGCCGTCGCTGTTGCCGTCATTGTTGTTAGTGTAGGATTTTGTTTTTTTTATTATTATTTCAAAATGCAGCCGCTTCAATGAAAATGCAAAAGCTGAATGATTTCATTGGAGGCGAAGTCATGAAGTTTGACTGTCTCATAAGAGAGAACGTAGAAGAACGAAAGAAACAAGAACAGCTCGAAATGGAAAGAGCGCGATGAACAGTTAGTTTGCCGGTGAGTCTTTACTTTTTGGAGCTCGGGACCTACGAATGTCTGTAGAGAACAAATGAAACACGTGCCCAACAAACAAACGGAGCAACAATACAAACAAAAACTGTTAAAGAAGTCGCTAAAAGCAGCTTACAATTATCAATAATAATGTTTATTTACTGATAACATCTTAATTAACACACAATAGACAAGAGCCGGAGCACACAATTCCAACACATGCGTCAAAGATCCACAAAATTTGTTCGCTGAGTTACACTCAGTCTCAAAGCGTGTGCTGTCTGACTCCACGTATATTATTTTAGTTACCTTTTTTTATCTTTTGTTTTTGTTGGTGCTGTAAAAGACAAAACATGAATGGAAAGAAACTGACGATTGTGTCTATGTAAATTACGATTTTGCTTTCGTTATTCAGGTAATTTTGGCGTTACCTTTCACTAAGACTTTGTTAGGATAATAACTTTTTTTTTTCGTATAACTTTTGGCGTTAGCCTTTTGATTAGGAAAAAATTGTTAGCTTTCGCCTATGGTTCGGAGATTTGGCGTTAGCCTTGTCGTTTCGAACGACGTGTATTGAGTTTGATTAACACTTTGTCGTTTCTTATTTTCTTTCACTTTTTAAAAACTTGATTTTCACCTTTTCGTGTTTTAAATAATTTTTTATATTTGGGTTTTTAGACCGAGTTGGGCGCCAATTGTGTAATATCTTGTTAGCGAAATACATAGAGTGCCGCGTTAGCGGGAGACAAAGACGTACGCGTTAGCTTATTTCTATCTTTATTCTAATTCTGTTTTAGAGTTACAATTATGTTGAAGCCGACAGAGCCGGCGACATTGTCCGCGGTAATGCCGAGCTTGCGCAAGGCTTCAGATTACCGCGGTGGATGTTCCGTACGGGTATGCTTCCCGTGTATTCTGCATGGTCAGTGACTTTGGTCTTAATACCCTGTGCCCCATTTCGACACTCAAGTACCCGGCTGGAAATCCGAACAAGTATACTTAACTATACTTAACTTATACTCTCTAAAACAAATGAAAACGTAACATTCGCTAGTGCACTTAAAACTGGCCTGGTTAGACCCGAACCAACAAGTCCTATTCCACCTTTCGCTTATGCGGAGCAGACACACACACACCAACCAATAATACATCCACAAAACAACATTGAATCGTTGATAATAAATCTGCAAGATAGCATGAAAATATTCATGACATTTATGCGCACGACTATGCAAAACCTCATGCGCAATCAAAATCTTTTGATACAAATGCTTGTATCACAACAATCATAATAATGTCGTCCCTACGTATTGCACTGTGGAACGCCAACGGCGTTTCACGACACAAACTTGAACTGACTCAATTTCTCCATGATAAGCAAATCGACGTGATGCTACTTGCGGATGCCAGAACCACCATGGTTTTTCCATCTGGGTGATTTGTGCCGTAGAAAGAGTAGCCCTGTATTTGGAAGTTATACTTGCTTGTGAGGTGTAGCAAATCACCCAGATGGAAAAGCACATGATGGTTCTGGCATCTTAATAAGAAACCGTATTAAACACGTTTTTCGCAATGATTTTGCCAAAAATTACCTACAAGCGACATCTATTAATATATACTCGTGTAGTGGTAATCTAACTCTTGCCGCGGTGTACTGTGCTCCGCGCTTCACAATATCCGACAACGAGTTTGTGGGTTTCTTTAGCACGCTAGGCGAACGTTTAGCAACAGGTGACTACAACGCCAAGCACACGCACTGGGGTCTCGTCTTGTGTCTTGTGACCCCAAAAGGAAAGCAACTGTATAACGCAATCTCTACTGTAAGTAACAAGCTCGACTTTGTTTCCTCGGGTAGACCTACTTACTGGCCAACAGATCCTAAAAAAACTGCCTGACTTAATTGATTTTGCCATAACAAAAAATATTCCCCGCAATCTGATTTCCGCGGAATCCCTTTCGGACCTATCATCTGACCACTAGCCCGCACTCCTAAATCATCTACAGCGCCCGGATCTTGAGGAGCAGTCATGCAGATTAACATCATACAGAACTGACTGGATTAAATACAAAAAATATATATGCTCTCACATCGCACTAACTCCAAGGCTCAATTACAAAGCTTATGTAGATCATATTGTGAACTATCTGGAATCTGTTCTAGTTGCGGTAGCACGTAATGCAACACCACAATCTACAAATGCACCGCCAAAGATAAAAAATACGAAAGCACAAATAGAGCAGCTCGTTCTAGAGAAGCGTCGTCTAAGACGAGAATGTCAATCTCACAGATCGCCATCCGCAAAGCAAAAGCTTAAAGACGCCCCATGGAGACTTACAAAAGCGTTAAATCAAGAGCAGGATTTTTGCCATATTAACTATCCCCATCAAGGACAAAACACCCACTATGAAGAGCCCATCCATCACTATGCCCACCGGTAGAAACAGTTATGCCAACAAGAAACTCGGCAGGCGAGTGGGCACGCAGTGACGAAGACAGAGCATCTACTTTCGACATGCATCTTCAAAATGTATTTCAACCAAACCCTGCAACGAACGCATTCACATTCACATGAACTGCCTCACTGCGCAGTCTGTACCATCTGCCAACTGTTTAATGCGATAACCAGACTTGGCCATTTTCCAGACAGATGGAAAAAATCTGTCATTATAATGATAATTAAGCCTGGAAGAGATCACACAGTCCCCGCATCATACAGGCCCATTAGCCTACTATCATGCTTAACAAAACTTCTTGTAAAATGTCTCCTAACATACATTATCCCAAATCTGAATAACCACAATATAATCCCCTCACATCAATTTGGTTTCAAACCATCGAGCAGGTCAACCGAATAACATCTAATATTCGTACTGCATTTGAATATCGGGAGTACTGTTCTGCGATATTTTTGGATGTGGCCCAAGCCTTTGACAGAGTCGGGCTAGATGGACTGATGTATAAAATAAAAACAATGCTCCCTAGTTGCACACACAATCTGCTAGAGTCGTACATTTACAACAGAGATGCAGTCTCAGTGAGATGCAACGCCGCCATGTCAGTTGATGGAGATGGATGGAGTTCCTCAACGCAGCGTTCTTGGTTCTACGCTATTCATCTTTATACAGCGGACATCCCCACGAGTAGCCAAATGTTAACATCCACATTTGCTGATGATACAGCGATACCTGTCGTTCGAAATGCCCACTGCGAGCAACAGCACAACTTGCTGCACATCTGGCGACTGTTGAGAAATGGCTATCTGACTGGCAAATAAAAATTAATGAGCAAAAATGCAATCATGTTACGTTTACTTTAAACAAACACGACTGCCCTTCAGTTACACTATACAATGCTGTAATCCCAAAAGCAAACGAAGTAACGTATCTTGGCGTACACCTTGACAGACGCCTCACCTGGCGCAGGCACATTGAAGCTAAAAGGACGCAACTAAAGCTGAGGGCCAACAGCCTCCATTGGCTTATCAACGCACGATCACCCCTTAGCCTGGACTATAAGGTTCTGCTATATAACTCCGTCCTAAAACCGATCTGGACCTACGGCTCCCAGCTCTGGGGAAATGCTAGCAGCAGCAGTATTGACATCATCCAAAGGGACCTGAACATCCCTCCAGTCAGAGACGTCGTAGTCCAGATAAAAGAAAAGTACCTCATTAAGCTCTATGCCCATCCAAATCATTTTGCAAGACATCTAACACGGTTTTCTAGCCGAGCTCGTCTTCGCCGCAACGACTTTCCAGCCCAACGATAAATACTTAGGGACCAGTAGATTAATATAGTTTTTAAGATTTGTAAAATTATTGTTAGTCTCTTAACAGAAGATCCAATAAATAATGCAAAGTAAAAAAAATTACAGATTTCTTTTAAAATTTTATATTATACAATTTATATTATACTTTTATATCTTAAATGCCTGTTTGTACAATAGTTATCTTCAATTAAATGTAATAAAATGAAATAAAAACGATTTCTAGATACCCAAGTTTCTGGCAGCCCACCGACCACACCTTATCAACACAAAAATGCAAGTAGATAATGCCTGAAAATGTTAGTAAGAATAGGATAAGCATCCGTGAGAAGAGCAGAGGGATACTAACCGAGTGGGCTCGACTTGAAGTCATAGGTATATCGGAAAAAAGCAAGAAACGCTACTCGGCGATCTGAAAGAATGGATGGAAAAAAACTAAACGGTGTAGGTAGTTCCTAGAATTGGACGAACAAAAGGAGAGCTTCTACTCTAACTAAACAAATCCAATACGTTCCGTATTTTTTAGGAGAAACGCTTGGCGACAAGTTAGAAGTCCGCATAGCGCTGAATACGGTCAGCACCTTCGTACTGTGAGGAGGTAAAATAAAATTAATAAAAATAAAATCGATACAATTTGTGTCGGCGGTGCATTACGGATGAACATCTGTAAAAAGACCGCCAGAAGGATCCGTACTGTATATTCTGTGTATATAAAGGTATAGACGCGAGCACAGCGCAGGCAGTAGAAAGAGACACCTGTTTAAAAGCGTACTCTTCAAAAGCAAGTGTAATCCAAGAAACAAGTGTCGGCTAAAAACAACTGGTCCCAAATGGAAGGATAACTTCTTTAATGAGCAAAGCTTCGCAAATAGCCTCAGTCACATCGAGTGAAACAGACCGTCCACCAAAAATATGGCCAAGCAGCGTGCAAGAGAGCAAGCAAATTCATGCGATACTTCAATGCCAAGACGTAGGCGGGGAACACCCTGATACTGGTAAAAAGATGAGATTAGCCAGATTCGGAAAGCTTGTTTTAGAGCAAAAAGGCAATTCCAAAGAGTTCATGGTCAACAATCTCCACACAGCCCTTAAATACAGAATAAAAAAGGACACACGATTTCGTCAACGGGGTTTTTTTAGTTGATGCTATCAAAGTGGTAGTTCACATTGCAACCAAGAACAAGGCCCACAAATAGTAGCGTTGAAGATCCGAAATGCGTTAAGTTTTGCATGCTGGACTAGTATTCAAAATGCCATCGACGGGGTCGGACTTCCAGTTTACCTCTCTAGGATGATATCAAGCTATCTATCCAAAAGACTATTGGAATAAGATATAGGATATAGCCCCAGTTGGAACAGAGGTACGGCAGATTTACCACAACCACTCACATGACGATTTTCAAATAAGTTTTCTTTCAATTTGTTAATGTTTTCATCGGTCTTAGAGGTGGATGGTCGTCCAGACCGAGGCAAGTCGTCCACGACTTCTCGTCCTTCACTGAATGCTTTGTACCAATCGTATGCTTGACTTTTGCTAAAACTGATTCACCATAAGTCTTTTGTAACATTCGAAACGCTTCTGCGTACGAAATTCCGTTGGAAACGCAAAATTTGAAGCAAACTCTTTGTTCAATTTGTTTATCAATTCCAAAAATCGTTGAGCAGTATTTAGGTGACCTAACAAAACTAGCTGTTGTTAACAAACTAGTTGACATATCCCGCTCAAATATTGCTTTGTAAAGCAGGACCATCCTCCTCCATCAACTTAGTAAAAAGAATTTCTTAAATATCGTATACAGAGCTCATGCTGTATTTCCAACGACTACGCGCCTCTGCAAACTGTCGAAGCTTCAACCGTTACTGACAACAACAGCGATAGAATTGAGCTAATCGTTACAAAAAACAAAGTGTTCGTCCCACCAATAACGGTGCTTAAGTGTACAGTGGAACAAATTCAAAATATTTGCAAGGAAGTTAAATGCACCCATTATTCAATTAAAAAGGTGTCAATTGGAATAAAACATCATTGCGTAGAAATGCATGACTATAAAACAGCCTGTCGCTAAATGTCTGGAAAATTTGAGTATTTTTCCTACGCCATGAAAACAATAAACCGTCCAAAGAGGTCAAAAGCTTCACGTTCCAACTAATTAATAATTAAAAAATTGTAAATCTAAGCAGATCAATTTGAGGTTATTACCTCATTAGCATCTAAATTTCTCACATAATGGATAGCAACAACAAACTCTATATTTTCACATGGTGCCAGAGGCATAAGGAATAAAAAAGATGGATGATTTAACTTTCTTATCTAAGAAGACATTAACATCTGTCTTCTCACAGAGACGTGGCTTAACAATAACACCTGTATAAAACACTCAAATTACCACTGCAACAGACTGAAGTAGCCATTATTATTAATAAATTTATCAGCCATTATCTGCTACCCATCCCTAACATAAAAATCACAGAATCCATTAGCATCAATCTCAATAATATCGCAGGAACCAATACCACAATTTATTGTTGTTATTTTCCAGGAGGTAATGTAGATCCAGACAAAAAAACAAAAATTTAAAGCGGATCTTGGAAGTCTGAATGGCACTAGCGGCAAGTATATCATTGAAGGTGACCTTAACTGTCGCCATCGACTGTGGAGTTGCTCTAGAGCAAATACCTGGGGAAATATTTTAAACAATGTCCCTGTATTGAAAGATATCTACTTGTCATATCCTACATGTCACTCATACATTCCTGTTAATAGTACGAAAAGAGCCCTGGCTCTACGTTTGATTTTTTTTCCACAATACGCTTTCACATGCTATCCAATACAATTACAATCAACGAACTAGTTTCTGAAAATCTGCCCGCTTATACCATCCTCAACATCTACTGCTGTACTGTTAACTTATTTCGTTATGCTTTCAAGAATGCTAAGTGGGTCAAATTTTGAAAAATTATCGACGCGATATTACCAAACACTGTTACCATTACAGGTCGTACTTTAGACGATATTGACTACCCCATAATACAGTTCAATGAAGTTATTTCCTATTATTTTTGGATGTTAGCAAAAGCTATAAAGAAGAACGAACAGACATTCAAATTTTGCATCGCAATGGAAGCTTGTCCTACCAACTTAGTAAAAAAAGTTCTAAAATATCTCTAACGCAGGCGATTTAAAAGGGAATTTCCGGGTACTTTATTGTCATAATATATCAAAAAATCGCAAATATTCACACCGGGCGCGGGGACGTGACCGACATCGGTAACACAATGACAACAGCAGACGCCGCGGCTTAATAAATATAAAGGAAAATTATGGTGCGCTTATAAATTAGCTCTGAATAAACAAATTGAATGAATATTAGTTTAAAGTTTAAAATTCGATATGTTGCAAGTAAGAATAATGTTGAATATAAAAAAATGATGAATCATTTGTTGTCTAAAAATCATACCATTCACCCATTTCCAAGTCCGGGACGTAATGCCCGGCTCTTTTTGTGCACCAATCCAAACTAACTGTGGCTTTAATTCTGTTTTTCGCCGCTCCAATTCTGTTACTATGTAATGACTTGTAGCGCCTCGAAAGTCATGTACCAAATCGCCCCCTGAAACGAATTGGCATTTAATCAATGTTCAAATACATAGTTTATTATAAAAACAGTCACCTGTCTGTTTGCAAATGATTTGAGCTTTTTCAAAACTCTCTCCTGTTAATATATGGAAATCGTAACATTTTTTTGAAAATGTTGTCACTAAACTCTCGACACCAGAGCTGGGGTTAAGGCAGCGGTGAATGGAAAAATCATCATTGGTAAATGTCTCCACCTCGCAAAGACTTAGACTGCCTTCAACGCCGACCAGTTGAATTACCACAAACTGACCAATTAAAGGCCTTGCACAGTTGAAGGTCTTCACAATACCTTCAGCCACTGTACCTGGATACCAGGCACAGAGCGGATTTCGCTGCAAATCCACACTACTATTACCCACACGTATCTCCAGATCCTGAAGCGGTTGATGCCCGCAACAGCCACGTGTGGTAATGCGAACCACATAAATTGCTTGCGGTTCCAGGAGGTCTACACGCCACCAAGGGGATGGTTCCTTTTGTGTCTCCGAACACTCTTGTCCATCGGGATTCTAAAGATATAAAACGCTTTTCAGTCAGAGCTTTATGAACTGCATTTAGTTACCTTATTTCCAGGCTTGCCATCATTCGCAAAACTGGCAGGACCACTGCGCGTATAGGAGCTTTGATTGACTGGTTTCCGATAGGCAACATTAACGCCACAAAAAGGCAGCTCCCCTTCCCAGCCAGTGCGTACATCACACTTTAACATTGATGTACCAAAGAGCTCGTATCCAGTATCACACGTGTAAAAGGCCTCTGGTGTTCCGTTCTTGCCTGTCTCTGTGCGTACTTTTGCATTAAGAGGAACTGCTGGAGGACCACAAACTACAAATACAAATAAAACAAGGTTAGTTAATTCATAAAACATTTTAAATTTTGTAGGCCCGTAACCTGAATATACTATTACATTATTAGTATCAAAGAACGCTCGTTGTCACCGGTCACCATTAAGTTGGTTCAGGCTATGATGACATTCTTATGACTACACGGATGCGGGATTGTACACACGACCCCATAATCGCGGGTGATATGATATCAAAAACAATTGCCCCGAGAGAATACTCACACAAAGCCCATAATCCTTTCTCTCATAGCGGCAAAATGGTCCCTATTAGGGGAGAATCCACAACAAAAGGTAACAGGACCAGCCGAAGAATCCGCAAAATAGCATTTCTCTGTGTGGTCTCGGAAAAAGCATCGCATTACTAGTGGATTGAGAGAATCAGAGCTCTGTATCAGTTGGTAGCTATTCAGCTACACGATGGCAGAGCCAAGGCGGCTGTGAGGACACAGCAGTCGTCACAGAAATCACCACTGCTTAGGACGGTGGCCGATACTAACAGAAAACAAGACGTAGGTGTGTGGAGTCCTTAAACGAAACGGTACAAATCCCCAATTCTCCAATCTTTGAAACAAATGTTGGAACAATTCAAATTTAAAATCATTTTTAATATTTCAGTTACGCTTGATCGGTACAGACGTAAGACCGAGGTATCGTGAATTTAAGAAACAGCTTAAAAACAAAATTTCCAAAACTAAAATAACAAAAAAAACGACGGTGACGCTGTTATGTCGCCGCACCCAATAAAAAAACACAACGGCAAATATTACACACTGGACAGTGCTCATGCTCTGTTTCCAACTACTACTACTACTCTGCAAACTGTCGAAGCTTCAACAGATACTGACAACAACAGCGTTGGAATTGAGCAAATCCTTACAAAAAACAAAGTCTTCGTCCCACCAATAACGGTGCTTAACTGTACAGTGCAACAAATTCAAAATATTTGCAAGGAAGTTAAATGCACCCATTATTCAATTAAAAAGGTGTCAATCGGAATAAAACATCATTGCGTGGAATTGCATGACTATAAAACAGCCTGTTGCTAAATGTCTGGAAAATTTGAGTATTTTTCCTACGCCATGAAAACAATAAACCGTTCAAAGAGGTCAAAAGCTTCACGTTCCAACTAATTAATAATTAAAAAAATTGTAAATCTAAGGCATATCAATTTGAGGTTATTACCTCATTAGCATCTAAATTTCTCACATAATGGATAGCAACAACAAACTTTATATTTTCACATGGTGCCAGCCAATTTCCACTGCTACAGACTGTAGCAGCCATTATTGTAAATAAATTTATCAGCCATTATCTGCTACCCATCCCTAACATAAAAATCACAGAATCCATTAGCATCAATCTCAATAATATCGCAGGAACCATTACCACAATTTATTGTTGTTATTTTCCAGGAGGTAATGTATATCCCAACAAAAAACAAAAATTTAAGCGGATCTTGGAAGTCTGAATGGCACTAGCGGCAAGTATATTACTAGAGGTGACCTTAACTGTCGCCATCGACTGTGGAGTTGCATTGAAAGATATCTACTTGTCATATCCTACAAGTCACTCATACATTCCTGTTAATAGTACGAGTAGAGCCCTGGCTCTACGTTTGATTTATTTTTTACAATACGCTCTCACATGCTATCCAATACAATTACAATCAACGAACTAGTTTCTGACAATCTGCCCGTCCTCGTCATCTCCAAGTCCGGAAGATTCGTACTATAAAAACGTATCCGGGATTTCTTTAATCATTAAGAAGCTTAAGAATAAAAAATACCCAGGCCTGGAAGGCGTTAAGAACGTTTTTCTCAAAGCCCTCCCTCGCAAGGGAATACAAGTCCATACAAAAATTATAAATGAATGCCTCCGATTCTGTTATTTTCCTCAAATATGGAAGCTTGCTAAAATTATACCCATACAAAAAGCTAATAAGCCCCGGACATCCCTACTTCTTACCGACTTTTATCTTTGATTAGCAAGTTCATAGAAAAGATAATACAAGAAAAACTTTTAAATTTCATGGACGCGGCTGCTGTGCTACCACCTCAACAATTTGAATTTCGCAGGGAGCACAGCACTCTACATCCAATCTCCAGAATAAAGAGAATTGTTAAATACAATTTTGAAAGTTCTAAATCTACTGGCGTGTTTCTACTTGACATTAAAGCAGCGATTGGTTCGGTCTGGCACGATGGCGTTTTATATAAAGTGAACTTACTTGACTTCCCGCATGAGCTTGCAAGAAAAATGCACAGCTTCCTTACGAATCGATCTTGAAGCTAAATCAAAAGCACTCAAGATTGAAACAGGTTGTCCGCCGTGTTCTGGTCTTTCACCTATCCTATATAACATATACTACTGTGGGCAAAAAATAGTAAGACTTTATTCATAATTTAAAAATTCTTTATTTATTCTCCCACATCTATTTCGTCCCCCTTTAAAGTAATCCCAAATACACTTGTGCCAACGTTTTTTCCGTTCCTTGAACGAAGAATTAATGCAGTTGCGACGGTGCATTATCGTGGTGCAAGAACCAAGAGTTGTCAGCCCATAATTTCTGCCTCTTCTTACGAATGGCTTCGCGCAAACGACGCATAACACTTAAATAGTATTCCTTGTTGACAGTTTGGCTGGTCGGAAGGAATTCGGAGTGCACCACACCTCGGTAATCGAAAAAAAACTGTCAATATGACCTTGATTTTTGACTTGGCACGATATTCAGCCGATTTATCGTCTTTTTCCAGGTCGTAAGCATAGATCCAAGACTCATCGCCAGTTATAATACGTTGCATGACATCCTGGTAGTCGGAAAGCATTGTTTCATAGATGTCAACGTGACCCTGTTTTTGAAGAAAATTGAGTGATTTTGGAACCAACCGTGCTTTCACTTTTCTTAGAAATGATCTTTTAAAATGGTTTTCACTGATCCTTCCGATATTCCAATATTGTCAGAAAGGTCTCTGAATGTTAACCATCGACTCTCGAGCACCACCTCTTTGATTTTATTGACGTGATGATCATCAGTTGATATTGATGGCCGTCCTGGACGTGGTTCGTCGTCAACGCGTTCTCGACCCTCTTTGAACAATTTGAATCAATCAAAAACACTTCCTCGCGACATACAATTATCAATATTTTGCAACATTCTAAACGTTTCGGCATCAGAAATTTGATTCCGAACACAAAATTTGATGGAACTTCTTTGTTGAATGATTTCACTCATGGTACAAATCGCCGAATGCACTTTTTGTATATCAGAAAAACAAGCGTATACTGAACACTAATGATTATTTTGATGTGACATTTGGCACAGATGTCACTGACAGTGTTACCAGCCGCGGAAAAAAATATTTCGACGAATGGGATTCCGCACGAAATTTAAATTAAAAAGTCGTACTATTTTTTGCCCACGGTAGTACGTTGACAAATTCTCTAAAATTGACACAGCTTAAAGCTTAACACTTACAATCAATAACTGTAGTTAACTAAAGAGGTCCCATCATTCAACTGATGAATAGCTTTTCTGGCACAACCATTTATTATGACAATAAACCTTCGCTAAGCTCAGTGCTCACTTCTCTGCTTAAGGATCAATATGAAGTTGACATTTTAAATACACCTCCCCTACGCAGTTCTTCTAATGGGCATGTATGTAGAACGATTTTACACCACCATGAAAGAAATAGTCAGGTATCTCAAGATGGATTCACAAAGCTAACTTAAAATAAGTAACAGGAACAGACATCAACTTGGGTGAACGAACATAAGTCAATAAGTTAAGTTTGCAGTACATTTTGTAAATTCGGGGCTTTTTGGCCAGAAATCGAGTGATCATTACTGATTTTTACAATTTAATGCTGACTATCACTATAAAGGAAAATATTAGAAATCTTACTGTTTTAGATCATACTGAAAGTCCATTTTAAACGATCATCTCATAGAATGTCAGTAAAGTTAGAATTAGAAGAAAACTCAGAAATAGAAAATTAAGATATTAAAGTTGAAGAAGATGATATAGTTAATCTGATAGTCCCAGCAGTAATTACTTTACCGGAATTGTCATACAAAGATTTAACAGTGAACAAACAGACGAACAAGAAAACATAATCATGACTGATACGTCAGCTGCCGATATGGCACATGTAAGAGAGATTTTGCGAGAAATTTCCGAATAAGATGGGCAGAAAATCAATTTGCTTAGATTTATAGCTGCAATCAACTTGGTCAACCTAAATACGAACATATTGAAAACGAAGTTATAAAATTAAAAATAATCGGATCAGCACTTTTGCAAAGTCAAAAATGAATTCATCATTGATGGCAAATTACTATCAAAGAAGAAAAACTGAATAGAAAATTGAAGGTATTATAATAAAAAGGGAATTAATAACTCTGGTAGAGATTGTGGAAATTATATACAACAAAAATAATTATATAATAATACTTACATAAATTAGGGTTGTGTAGTGATAAACCAGTATAAATTAAGAACTATAGAAACCCACATAGCCAAAAAGAGGAAATAAAAAAACCAAGTAGACAAACTATTAGAACAAAATATATAATAGTATAACTTTCAATCCCTGAAAACAATAGCCCATTACTTCATATTCCAAAAAAAAGCCTTACCTGATTCGTAAAAGAAAAGGAAGCCCGCAGGAATTGTCTATAGGCAAATTAAAAGAAAATTGTTAGCAGATCAATTTTCTTTTGCCAAGAATGAATGACAATCTGGATCAACATGATCTGCTGCAACCAGAGAAGTGCACTTTCTTTATGCATGAAGTAATGTCAGAAAAAATTGCTAATCAAGATATATTATCAGACGATAAAAAATATGAAGTCATCAGGAAATTCTCTGTCCCAACCGACGCTGATAGTGCCAGAATTTGTTGCCTTCTGCAATAAATATCGTAGATTTATAAAAAATTTCGTGGATTACGCCCATCATATAACAAAACTATGTACAATAGAAAAAATGTAAAATTCGATTGGAAAGCCCAACATTACTTCAGCATCAAAATATACTTAAAAATTTTCGCAATTTACAGACGCAAGTAAACAAGCTTGTCGAGCTGTGCTAACACAAGAGTATAACGGATTACACAAACCAGTTGAATATGCTTTCAGATCTTTTACGAATGGCAAATCATATAAAAAAACCACACAGCCAGAGATAAATAAATAACTTTAGACAATATACGAGTATATATATGGTAGATATATGTATATATATATATACATGGCATGTATCAAAAGAAACAGAACTTTTTAAATATAACTGTTTCTGGTGGCGCCACCTATTGGTAGGTATATGAAATAAAAAGTTTGATCTCTTTTTGACATTTCGTAAAAATTTTAATTAATTAAATTTATTTAATTAATTGGACAACTACAATCGAAGTTATCAATAAAAAGGTGACAGCAGCTTTTGGTCATCGGTCGTAAAATGCATTTTGAACAAAGAGCAAATTTTAAATTTTGTTTTAAAGTTGGGAAAACGTTCACTGAAACATTTCAAATGATGAAAAAAGTTTATGGTGATCAGTGCCTATCCCATAGTAATGTGCATGAGTGGTTTAAGCGATTCCAAGTCGTGAGGACCTCTGTGACGATCAGAAGTCGGGCCGGCCAAAATCAGTAATTACCCAAAACAATATTGAAAAAGTGGAATTTATTACGAATGATACGAAATGTTCTCTGCGTTACATGGAAATGGAGTTAAATATCACTAAAGACTCCACTCATTGCATTTTGATAGATAAATTGGGTCTACGGTAGGTGTGCTCCAAGCTTGTTCCGCACAAATTGACTGAAGAGCAAAAATTGCTACGAATCCAACATTGTAGGGATTTGATTAAGGAGTCGAGAAAGGACAATAACTACAAATATTCGATTGTGACTGGTGATGAGAAGTGGTGCTTTCAATATGATCCCGAAACCAAACGTCAAAGTGCCGAATGGAAGCATCCAGACGAGCCATCGCCGAAAAAAAGTCGTCTTCAGAAGTCAAATATAAAGACAATGCTGATTTGTTTTTACGATTCCGAGGGTATTGTACACCGAGAGTTGGTCCTACCTGGCCAAACGATTAATGCTGTGTTTTACCTTGGTGTTATGAAGCGTCTTTTGTCACGCACTCATCGTGTTCGACCACAATACCGTGAGGCAGGGTCCTGGCGCCTGTTGCACGATAATGCGCCGTCTCATCGGTCGACGCATGTCACTGATTTTTTGACAAAAAACTCCATATTAACCATTAACCTACTCACCTGATCTGGCACCCTGTGATTTTTACCTATTTGGAAAACTTCATTTGCCCATGAAAGGACACTGGTTTCAGGACATTTCAGCTATCCAAAAGGCGACGACCGATATTCTCAAGAGCATTCCGAAAAATGACCTTAAACACTCATTTGAAATGCTAATTGACCGTGCTAAAAGCTTTATCGGTTCACAAGGAAACTACTTTGAATAAAAAAATATAACTTTTGAAAAATATTAAGTTTTTTTGTTGTTTTTTTCTGTTTCTTTTCCGAAATTCCATGTACATATATATTCACTTTTTAGTCAAAACAAAACAAAACATTTTGTTTTCAACGGTGAATCAGGTAGAACGTGATTAGACTCTTGAAGTGCCACTACAAATGGAGCTTCCAATTGATGAATTGACTTTTCGTCCTGATGAAATGAACTCCGTTACAGAAAAACTGCCCAGAAATAAGGCCCAGTAATCAGTCTCCTACCTTCCTTATCGAAGGTATGGGAAATACTTTTTGTATCAAGATTAGCTCGTTTGGACATAATCCAAACCTTCATAACTAAACATCAGTTTGGATTCCGAATTGGCCGTGGCACAATCGAGCAAGCAGACAATGGAGTTTGTTTTGTATGTGCACGTAAAAATTCTTTTGCATGGAGGAGATAAGGTATAAGGGGAAAAAGGGAGGAGCGTACATTGCCTTTAGCTGTGCTGAGGCGCTACGCCACATTATTTACGCTACGTATCTCCACCCAACTTTGATTACTCTCTGCTCATTACTGAGTAATCTCTTACACAACTAAAGCTGTTGTACACATTATACACCATCATGATTTCCGAATAAAAAATTTGTAATTACGATACGTTGATAATTATAAATTTTAATTATTCATTGATTATTAATATTTTGTTTGTTTTCTTAACGTTAGTATTGTAGTGTAGTGTAATAGATCCAAAAATTAAAACTGAACTATCAAAATCATAACTTTGTGCTTAAGGGTGCGTATGCAAATGCAAATGCGACACGACAATGTTGATGATGTAAGGCAGTTTTCTGGGATATGTTCAGTTGTATTGGTCCCGTTTTCGTATTGTAAAAAATTGTGTTCACTTCGCTTAATTTCTGTGTAAATTTAATTATGTTTGCCCGGCTTGTTCTCTGTTTTTGTAATACACTTATTTGTAACTTGTTCGTTCATATGGCTGCTGTTGTCGCGATTTATTTGGTCACGTCTGCCCTGTTGTAATATTCTTGTTTGACTCTCATTCCCTTTTTTTCTAATAACCTTACTGACCTTATTTTTATTTCTACGTTTTTATTAATCTATTGAACTTGTCTTGTTGGTAGATAAAAGAGAAGAGCGCATGCGTAAGTCGCTCTTGCATTCTGCGTATGCTCTTTTTGTTTTTATTGCATCTTGCATTTGCTCGCACTCTCTCACTGTTGATTTTGAACAGTGAGCGTGCATGTATAAGATATTCTTATCTTGCAATTGCTCTCACTCTTTTGCTGCCGATATTGAACAGTGAGCGCGCATGCATAACCTTATTGCTATCTTGCATATCGCGCTCTCACTGTTGATATAGAGTTCCTGACTGATGTATTGTATCAGGAGCGGGGGCAGCCTTTACTCTGTCGTGTTACACTGCCATTCGGCCGGAGAACGCTCCTATTGTTCTTCCTCCAGAACGCTGGGTGCGATAAGGTGTCTCTCGTATGTCTCGAGAAGAGCGTCTGTGAGGTCTTCGCCGATGGGGGCATTGAGGTCGTCGACGTCCTCGTCCTCCGCTGCGGTTGGGTGATCGCGGTGGCCCTGAGCGCAGCGGGGCTGCTGTCGTTTGCCGACGTGCTAGGGCAACGTTTTACCTTTGTTGCACCACGCATTGCATTATGGTCTTTTATACAAAATGAAAGCACTACTCCCAGCGCCATATTACCTCATGCTCATACATGGTCGATCGACAGATTTAAGAGAAGATGTGGGGTGCCATACTAACCTTGCCAAAGCTGGCGTCCCGAAAAGTATGTACCCTGGAACCATTGCTGTATTCCTGAAATGCAACATGACCAAGTTATACTGGCAACTTATGCACATGACATTGCAATGGTTTACAACTCGAGAAGACTAACACAACCTCCTGTATACCTGAACAGTGTGGCCCTGACTCAAAGCAGCGGGATAAAATACCTTGGACTGACATTCGATAGGCGACTAACATTTGCTAAATATATAAAAAAAAAAATTGCTGTCGATGCAGACTGAGACAGCTATGCTGACTGTTGCACAAACGAAACTAACTTCCCTGCGCTGCAAAAGGACAGTCTACAACCTGGCAGTGGCTCCGATTTGACGATACGGCATACGGCTATGGATCATCGCGGCCATATCCAACAGAAGGTGGATACAGACGCTGCAAAATAATATGCCAGAACCAACTATTAAAAAGAACTATGTTTGTATATATATATTGTATACGAGTATGTCTGGCTCTTTGTTTTCCACTAATAATGTATACTTCAACTTCTTTCCTTTTGAAATTTTGGTTGCTAATATTATTTGTTTTGTGCGCCACACCCTTCAATTTCAATACAACTGTGTTAAGTGTGAATAAAACATCGCTTTTTTTGATAATGTACAGAGAAATGCCTGATGTGCTTTGAAAATACTAACACTATTTAACTTATAATTAATTAGTATTGCAACATACAATTATATATTTGAAAATTTTAATATCGCTGTGTTGCTCAGAAAGTATATGAATTAATAAGTGTGATGTATTCAGTCCAGTATCCTCTGCCTGTTGCAGTTAAGCTCCAGAAAGCGAATCCTCAAGTTGGGTTGGTCAATCAGTATCTCGGCAGGTTACAGCTAGAGTCCAGGAATGTGGTCAAGTTAGATGTGCTTCGTTATTATTCGAATTAACCAAATAAATTAATATGAATCTAAAGCTAAATACATAAAATGGAAATGTACTGGACATGCCATAAGTTCATGGTCGGCAATCCGACGCAGCAACAAAATGTTTTCATTAGCGTTTGCGACATAAACAATCGTCTGGCTATTGCTCCCAACCGTTGAATCTAAGAAAGTTCTAGCGAAGGTTGTTACTTAGCTTGTTTGTTAAATATTCCCCCCTCAAGATCATTGCCGTCCTTGGTTTAATTCACTGATCACCTTTTGTTACTTGACTGAAGAGTTCCTACGGATTTACCATTGATATACAAGGATGAGGCCGCAAAATATAAGGCTGACTGCAACTCCGACTGCGTCTCAGAATCTTCGGTTTCCTGGATGTTATGTAGATTGTGTTTATTCATCCGTTGCAGTAGTGGTAGGCTTAACACGTGATCATGTCCCGTGATGTTCAGCAGGGTAACGAGATGAGACTCTTTTGTGGTCATCATGGGCCCGTCATTTACGACGACTCTCGCAATTTGCTCGTTGATGATGATTATTCACTCATCCACTATGGTGATTGGTTCCAGGTGACTGGGTTGCGTGTGGCATAGAGCTAAGCCACCTGAGTGTATTCCGCGTGAGCGGGTATCATGCGTTGACAGTTTGCAGAATGTCGCATAGTTGGATGTAGCGCAATCCGTAACAGCCAGAATCTCATCGTCGCATTCTGCTACTATGTTCTCATGTAATTGCAGTACGGACTTATTGTGTGTCACAGGAAAGATTATGACCTTCTTGCAAAAAATTTTAACCTTAGGATATTCATTAAGTATATGAATGACACTATAGGAAAATTTGTATATCTGACACTTCTATTAAACTAACATCTGAGCTGAGCTGTTCGGTAATAATGGACTTTAAATCAGTGTGATCTAAAATTGTGGAATTTATTATGTTTGATTTTGCGAGCGCTATAGTGAGCCTGAGATTTTGTATTTCTCATATTGTATTTCTGTTTCTCGCCAATAGCGTTTCATACAGATGCGATGTGTCTACTTTTTTTTCCTTAAGTATTTTATTCACTGTATTACTGATACAGTAGATAGACAGATTTGCTTTTGTGTTTCCGGGTTAATAAGTATCTATATATTATTTGATGCTATAAGCTGAAGCTCGGTTACTTTGATTTTTTCAAGGTCCAACGCGTCAGGGGTACCCACGAAGCCTTTCAATTCTGTTCCCAAGAAATCTGAGCTACCCTATGGTGTGTCATTAATGCGGACAGTACATTTTGAACATGGTCTATGTCTACATCTAACAATTTTCGCATTTGCGACTGTGGGAATAATTTGGTAATTTTTGTAGTGTCATCTTCAATGTTAAGGAAGTTGGTCAGAATGTCTCACATACTCCCAAACTAAGACATATGCGTCCAAAACGGGAATATAATTCGCATGAGAAAAGTCGGTGATGCGTGCATTCGCTGGGCTCAGGAGTGTGAGGATTATTCCGATAAGCCTGCAGGAAACGATTTAGTCCGATCTGTTGTAACGTTTAAAATTGATTATGTCTTGTAAGTTGATCTTGTTGATCTTTTGATATTCTGTCCTTAATTATTTGTTGAAATTCACTAAATGCCGCTTGTATTACGTCGAGTGGCCTGTGCCACTAACCGAATGGATAGACCTATTATATTCAATAGTTGCACGTACTATTACTTGAACTTTGTCGTTAATTTTGTTAATCAATTTTTAAGCACCTACCTATCTCAATTAATGTGCTGTGAAATCGTTCCACTTGTCCATTTGAGCAGTTATGGAGTGGGGCGTTAGCGATATCTATGTTAAACTGGTTTTTCAATAGTGAGGTGATCGTTTCTGAATTGAACGAGCCTCGTTGTCGCAATGAGTGGCCTTTGTGTTTGGAAAAATGTAAGCAAGTTGTAAAATGGATATTGTTATATTCGTAACCGGTGCTAACGGCTGTATAACGGCAAATTTAGAAAATTTATCAATGAATGTCAGGAAAAGTTTTTGATCGGTAGAAAAAATGCCAATATGTAACATTTCTCCGGCATGCGGTGGTAATTATGTTACCCTGAGCTTTTGGTTCTTTGGGTGACGGTCGTATTTGGCCATAGTACACAGTTTAAAACAACTTCGTTAGCCAACTTAGTCATATTTGAAAAATAATAATAACGCAGAATTCGTTTTAAATTTTTCTGTGCTGCTCTGTCTGCACAATTGTGATAGGTATTAATGAGTTCATCTTTATTGGTAATGTCTGACACCATGTTCTTACACTGCCAAAATTCAGTCGAGGGGAAAAGTGGTATTAATTTATGTTGGAAAACGGCCAAAGCTGGAAGGTTACAATGGAACGCGTTTACAACATCAGGATTCACTAGCGTTTCTATGAGATTGTTCTTGTCTGTGGATTGTCTCTTGCTATGGAAGCGAAGTCTTTAACAAATACCCTGAAGTAGCTGGTAATTCCCAGAAAAGACCTTAGAGCCAAAAAGTTTCTTGGTTCAACATATTCTCGATTGCTTGGACTTTCTCGGGATCTGTCTTTAATCTTTCGATAGTAACAAAATATTGTCTTTCTTTAGAAACTCTCATGTTAGCGTCGCAAAGACGCTGAAGAACTATGTTAATATGACGGACGTGATCGGCTTAATTTTCAGAAAATATTATTACGTCATTAAAATAGACATAACATATCTTGCCAATTTGTTCTCGGAGAACATCGTCAATTGCTCTTTGGAAGATGCTCCCGGCATTTTTTAAACCAAAAGGCAAACGTTTACTGAGAAAGAAGTTTGCTCAGGATATTTTTCTGCTGGATACATCTGGTGATACTTGGATTTCAAATCTAACGTGGTGAAAAATTTTGCATCTCCAAGATTCGCTAGAATCCCTAGAATGTTTTGGCATTGGATAACAGCCAGCAACTGTTCGCTCATTTAGCATTTAGCTGATGTCAATAAAGAACCACTCCACTACGGTTATCGGAGTGCCACGAAGGGAAGGAAGGCCGGCCCATCATCGGGCTCCAGGGTGATGAATCGCCGAAGGGCGCCGAGGGGGCTCCTCTTCACCCTCCTCAGGTCATCACCAACCTCGTTACCAGTAATAGGACAGGCAAGGGAGGATGGGAAAGGTAGTCAGACTTGGGGAACGGGTGGAGGTCTCAATGGATGCCGGGTTAGGTACATCTCTGCACATCCACTTCGATCCGCCCGTCCTTAAATCGTGACAAGAGGTAAGGGAGGAGGGGAAAGGGAGTCAGATTTATGGGAGAGGAAGATGTCAATAGATGCCGGGTTGGGTACTTCGTCGGGCTTAGGCCGTCGTTTAACAGCACCAGGTCTAGCAGGCTCATGGCGTTAGTCAAGGCAATTCCTTTTTGGTTGGTTACTTGACTTCCCCATTCGGTGGCCCAGGTGTTGAAATCACCCGCTATGGTTAAGGGGTTACGTCCACTTGCGTGTTCTACAAGAAGACCCAACATCTCCGCGAATTGGTCCAGGCTGTCACTGGGTGGGGCGCACGCATATCCGCCAGTCGGGTGGTTTCGATCTTCGACGCTGGGGCATATGAGGCACTTAGGTGGTGCTCCGCAGCCTTTGGCCTTGTGGCCCCGTTCGCCGCAACGCAGACAGCAGTCTGATCGATCCGCCTCCTTGCAGATCGTGGATAGGTGCCCAAATCCAAGGCATCTGAAACACCTAAGCGGTCTTTCGTCTCTAGTGAGGCGGCAGCTCTACCAGCCTACGGTCACCGAGCCCTTATTCAGGACTGTGATTGCTTCATTTATGTTAAGCAGCACTGTTGCGGTCTGAGTGCATTCACGCATCCTTCTAAGACCTCGTACATCTGCGGGGCTGATCTCCACGTCCTGAAACTGGCCAACTAGGCATCGGGAGAGTTCCTCTGCCGACGTTACTTCGTCCATTCCGCAGCACTTTAACGCGATTTTCTGTGCACTTGATCGCACTATTGCCAGCTTATTTAGGGACTTTTCGAACCCCTCTCTGAATTTGGCTACGCTCCCAGTGGCTTTCTGCTCTATTTCAAACAGCAGCCCTCCTTTTTGTGTTCTTCTAATATTTCTGACATGCTTACCTAGGTCGTCCAAGCTCGGATCCGCCTTGAGCTTACGCAGCATATCCGCGTATGAGGTTTCTCCCGTCTTTTTGACAATTAACACCTCTGGTGTCTTGCGGAGCTTTTTGGGCTTCGCCTTTCCGGGCTTCACCTTGGTCAATTCAGCGGTGGTATTCGGTTTTCTGGCCATGCTGGCATATTGGACTCTTTAGCATAATTTTTTCGTGAAGACGCTCCTTTTTTAATGCCCCCTTGGAGTGGCTTCTTACCACCATGTTCAGCCCTTACTGCTGGGTTACTTGGCTTCTGCTGCACTGCTGTTTGGGTAGCGACACTGTTGGAGGGAGAATCTTTCCTATTGCTGCTTTGGAGCTCCAACGCCCTGTTGTTAAGAGCTGCTAGTTCAGCAATTACACCCTTCGTCTCCTTGGTGCGTCTCGATCGCCGATAGGAGTACGCTTATCCACTGTTCATCCTTTCTAGGATGTTGCGCAGATCTTCGTTCTGCCACGCCGTGGTGAGATCCAATGGTGGAGTCCTAGCTTCCGATGGTTTTTGTGTCGGGACGCTTATCAGATCCGTTCTCTTCTGACTTGTAGTATTTGATGCTGAAGAGGCCAAGCTTGCCACCTCGTCAGCATTGCGATCGCTAGTTATCAACGGCTGGGGGCCCGCTTGCTCACCCCTCACAACCGCCGGCACTGGGTTTCCATATCCCTGCACCGTAAATTCCACTCTGTTCGTTCTTTCCATTTTAGGTTACTAGAACCTGTGCATTGTAGCCCTTCTGCCAGGGGCACACCCATATTTGAGGGATGGTATAGCTACCCCGTTATGATCCTAGCCGTCCAATATGGAACAGACGCTAACCAGTATGCCGCCCGGTACGGGAACAGACGCATACTGAATTTACGAAGTCCTTGTTATCAGACCCGCCTTCTCATCTTAGCCAGCCTCCCAGTCGGGTGACGAAGGAGCTGTTACCGAAGACGCCGCGTGGAGGCGATGAGATGCTTGGATATTGCTCCGTATGGATCGTGCTGGGCTTTGCCAAGTTAAAACCAGTCAGACATTTTGCCATACAGGCGCTACCCCATGCCTCGGGTATTGTTGAGCACCGGGTGTGAGGGTGTGTGTTGCAGTCGCTGTGCCACGTGGACGTGTTCTGTAGTTGTTGCTATTGTTATTGTTTTTATTATTTATTATTTTTAAGTTATTGTATAATGTTAATTTGTAATGTTATTTGATTTTTTTAATGTGTTGTTTTGTGCCAGTGTCGTTGTATGATGTTTTAGGATTTTTTTTTATTGTTATTGGTATTGTTTTTAATATTTATTATTTAAAATTATTATATCATTTTCATTTGTAATTTAAAATTATCTTCAACGTGTTGTGTTGTCCCGCTGTTAACCTCGTTGTCCCAGTCCATGAGTAACACTTCATGTTATTTGCTGACCACGTCCGTTCCGTTTCGATGCTCTTGCTTAACTCCCATTTGCCTTTTTTCTAATTAGCATCGCGACCTAATGCTAATACGATTCTCCAGCTCGTCTTATTGTTGGATACATAGATAAGAGCGCATGCTCTCTTTGTTGTTGTTGAGCGCATGTGTAAGCTGCCCTTTTCGTTCGCTTGCTTATTGTTCGTTGTGTGCGTGTATAAGTCACAACAGTAGCGCGCGTGCATAAGCTTATATTGGATATAATCTCGCTCTCTCACTGTTGTCGTTGAATAGTGAGCGCGAATGCATGAGCTTATCTTGCATTCCATTGGTTGAACTTTTAAGCTGAGCTTTTCTTTATTCGTAAGCAGCCGTTGCTTATCTCTGTTCGAAGCGGGCCAGTGCTGGTTTCTATATGGGGCTTCCCGCTGCTTGCCCTGAAGCGGGTAGCTTTTTTAAAGCTAATTATACTACTAAATGAAAAAATATTAATTCTAAAATGCCGGTTCCATGCCGTTTGTATTTAGTTTATGTAAGGAGGATTTGACTCCTTACATTACATTTCCGACTTGTTTGCAAAGGTAATGTTTTTACCGAGAAGATTTAAAGTTACACCAGCCTGCGTTAGCGGGCTGACACCTATGATAACATCAAATGTGTCAAGGGTGTCTCAAATGAAAAATGGAGCAACTTTTCCAAAAAATTTCATTAAAAATGCCACCCCCCATTTACTGAGAATTCCATACGTGGGTACACGGGGTAAATGGGGAGTCGACAGTTGCTACGATTTTTTACTCCTTTACGGGTCTGACGTAATTTTTGTAATGTTCGACCATCCAATTGGCGCTCGACGAACGGCGATTGGCAGCGTTCCCTAAAAATTCAAAGAGTCATTGTTTGCTGATGAATCACTTTCATCTTCGATGTCATTAGGTTGCCTTGGCTGTGTTTGCATATTTCTGTTATTTTTCGCTAGAAGCCTGTTGACGTTATTTACATACTGTCGTCTCTGACCTGAAATACACATTGACATATTCCGCCTATTCTGTGGTTCGCCATCTGTGGCGTTACCTTGTGGTATCCCCCAATTGGTCGGTTGCCTAAACTTAGAGATCGATGGATCGACCTCCTGGTTTTGCACTAAGGCCTTTTTGTCATTTGGGCTTGTTGCAGGCTCACCATGTGGCCTGTTCTGACCCTGTCTCACTACAGAAAGCGGATTCTTTTTGAAGCCTTTTCCCTGTCCGGCTTGGGTATTTTTATTTATTTATTTATTTAAGTCAACTAAAAGCAGCTGACTAAGAAATTAAGTTTAAAACACATGAAGTATTAAAATTATAAAATTAAATAGGCATTCAAACAAATTTGAATTGAAATCTAAATCTGGGGAATAAAAATATAAGAAAATTGTATTTATTTAAATCGATCCAACATTTGTTGCAAGGATTGGGGAAAACCCAGAAAACCCCAATCAGATAAATATATTAGTATATTAGTGTAGAATAAAGGAGTATTAGAATATTGACAATATACTATTAGAATAGCAATAGTATATAGAAGCATAGTATATTAAGTATTGATGTATAAGAGAATTAGTAAATATGGCTTTAACTGTTAATAATTAATATACTTTTAAAAGTAATGTTATATAAAGTAGCAGTATAATGATGAAATAAAAGGAAGTAAGATAAATTGAATGAATGTAGCTAGAAAGGAGGTTAATTTTTTCTACTAAGATATAGGAAAAGAGAAGATTTTAAAGAAGAAAGAGAAGATGCATTTGAGATCACGTTGTGAAGATTTTTATAATTAACACATGAAGCGTGGAAAGAGCTGTGTCATGCGTAATCTGTTGTGCATGTAAAAAGGAACAATGGGATATAGTTGCTAGTACAACGACGAGGAATAGAAAAAATAAGACGACCTAAAAGGAAGGCAGACTCAATATTGCCTATAATCAGTTTATTTAGAAAAACAGCATTAAGAGTTTACAACGATAAACTAGTGAAGGAAGATTAAGAAGAAGAAGCATACTGGAAGAAGTATGACGGTAGACGAAGAATGGAGTCCCAGTTTAGTCCACGTAAAGCGAACAGCACGAATTGCTTTTGAAAGGATTCAATTCGATCCTAGGTGGCACTATACTGAGGGCACCAGACGCACGAACAGTATTCCAAAATTGGCCGAACAAGAGAAATTGAAGGATTTTTGTGGTAAAAGCATCATTGAATTCTTTTGACCAAGGCTTAATAAATCCAAGAACTTGGCTTCATTCGTGATAGAAGAGATATGCAAATTAAAATTCAATTTGCAGTCAAATAAGACACCCAAGTCTTTAACCGTGGATATACGTTGCAATGGAATATTGGCAATCGTATAGGAGCCTAAAGAGGGTCTAACACGACTAAATGTCATAAAAATACATTTTGCATAATTAAGATGCAACTGATTGGTCAGATTAATTGATAAGATGAATTGAAGTAGGACATAGGTGCGTAAGTAGATTGGAAAAAGTTAGCGAAGAGATCAACTGTAGCAGAATCGTTGTTAGCTTTCTCTAGCCCTAGAAAAAAAGAAGAAGGTAAAATTGAAAATTTTCTTTTCTAATTTACAAAATTAAAAAACTGCTTAGGATCGGTAGAAAACAGTATTTTTCAACGCACAAGATAATTCTCGTAACATAAAGTATTAAGAAGGACAAAGTTAGACTTGGCTACAGAATATTTGTACCAGTCAACACTAGATCCAGATTTCTTAAATTTTTTGAAAAGTTTGGACTTTATGTTTTTTAAATAACACAATCTACGCGAAAATCAAGGGGCTTTGTTGTGCAATTTTACGGGGTATAGATAGGAATTCATTCATCTAAGAGTGTATTTAAGGTCTCATAAAAAGTACTGAGAGCAACATCAATGTCAGTCGCATTATTTAGATATGACCAGTCAGTTGCTAGAATACATTAATTCAGCAAGCGATAATTTCCCTTGCGAAAGCAACGGCGTGGTAATTGTTGACGTGCCAATGATAAATTATGCAACATAGGAAGTGAAATAAAAATTTCAATAGCCGGATGATGTTTGTCCTCAGGGGCTGTAAGATGCATGAACTATTGAGAAATGACCAAGAAATATTGGGTAAATTAAAATCGCCTAAAACAACAAGAAGATCAGTATCTTTCACATGTAAAGAGACTTTCTTTATACAAGCAATATGTTGCACATAAAATTGTATATCGGAAGATGGAGGTATATAGGAGCAAGTGATAAAGATCGAATGGGAAGGAAAATTTACCTTAACAGCAACAATTTCAACACCGATAGGTACAGAAAATACAATTCGATCAGACTGGAATATGGATTTAATGGCAATTAAAACTCCGCCCCCTCGGCGATTGAAACGATCCTGTCTGTAGATAGAAAAACAATTTGACAAAATTTTACAATCAGATATGGCAGCAGTTATCCAAGTCTCTGATAAAGCAATGATGTCAGATTGAACGGCAAAACTACTCAAGTATAGGCTATTAAGCTTCGTTAACAGTCCTCTAACATTCTGATACTGAATGCGACAGGCTACGGGGCACGAAAATAGTTTCTTGAAACACTAGATGAGGCTTGTAGAGAGGAACTACCTGTTGAAAGAGTGATGGGTAAGGCGTCAGTTCGTTTTTTTGGCGTGAACTCATGAACAACCATATGTGGTGGCCAAAATTTTGGGTCACAAATGGTTGGAAAGGCATCAAATAGAACACTTATTTTGAAAGACGCAATTTCACGAGGCGTAGCATAATTAAATTTAGTACAGAATACACTAGCAGAAGACTTGCTAGCAATATACGCCTTGATGGAATCACAAGTTGTGTCTGAGGATAACCTAGACACAAAAACTTGCTTTTGAGGGGCCACAACCGACAGCATAGGGCTGGTGTAGTTGTCAGCAAAATTACGTAGGGGTCTACGTTTCCTACTAGAAATTAATTTTGGGGACGACACTCAGTTACGGACGGGATCTAAGATAGGCGAGATAGTCGCCGCATCAGGCGACAGCGCAGGAGAAATATCAGAACACATATTGCCTGGAGATAGCGATAAAGAAAGTATGGGCGAAACATCCAGATGACGTGAAGTCACCGGTGATGTTAAAGACGTTAGGACAGAATTAACTGAAGAGGGCACTTTTTAAAACAAAGGTTGAGGATTTATTGGGAACTCAAATTTATATTGGCAAAGCAACTCAGCGCTTGAGTCAAAATCACTCAAGAGATGCTTAGCCACGCTATTCAATTTCAAAAATTTGTTTCTCACGTTACATTTTGGAGAAATCAAATTGCATGGAAGCAAGATGGACATGACCATCTCGAGCCACCGCAATCTTTTTTTGAACTGCTATTAAATTTTAAAAACTTTTCAAAATCGCGAGTATTAATACCAGCACACTTAAGGTGCATAATATTCTCGCAAAGCCAGCAATGGACAAATTGCTGTTGGGGCGACTCTTTAACGAGTTTGCAGCCTATCTTGCAGCACGTCATAGCGAAGATTATTAAGTTTTAAGATTAAAACTTGATGAGCTGCACTCAAAAATAGATAGGGTAAGTGAAATACACTCAAGTTGCACTCAAAATTAGAGTGAGAAAAGGAAATAGGTTGAAAGAGCAAAGCAGTAACAAACAACACAGCAATAAAGCCGAAAAATGGAATTGCTGAAGTATTGATACACACCTACTGAAACAAGAGAGCGAGAAATTGAAGATCGGTTGAGCGAAAGCCATAAGCAAAATAATCACGCCGACAAAAGTCTTGTAAAATCGAGCGACGAAATATATTAGAAATGTAAGAACACAAACAAATATATATTTGGCATTGACACGCGCTTGGACAAGAGCGAAATTTCAAATTGCGAGAGACAAGCAAGTTAAACGAAGAGAACAAACAAAGCAAACGCATGCACAGAAGCAAGCGCCAAAATAGTTTGTTAACACAAACAACAAACACCGCAAACAAAATTTTAAAATAAATATTAATACACCGCACAACTCCTGTAACTTTACACTTCAGCTAACAAGCTAATGGTCATAACTTAAAATTTAATTAACACAATTAATTAAAAACAGGAAAAGTAAAAAACAACGAATTAAAACAAGAGCGTTAGTAAAATATTTCTGTACTGAACGGGTTCTGGACAGCCTTTTACCTTCACCTGTGTGGTTTTTGTCTTCAATTACCCTGGAATATGAAGCAGCGAGTGCGCTAATTTTGATACTATTTTCAGCCTCACGAGCCACCGCTAAAGCTGATGGCAAATCTTTGGGCTGTGGTGGGATAACATAAGACTTTAGAGATCTCTTAAGGCCTGCCTTGAATTCGTGAAGGGCATCTGTCCTTTTTGTTAAGAATAGTTGCTGCCTGTTCGTCATGTGTCATGACGAATTTGATTGTGACGAGAGCGAGTTTTTTCTCGACTCCGTCATAATAGTCCTTTTGGTTCAAGTCGCATTGCTTAACATTTGCCAATTGTTGCCTTAGCACGCATATTTTGTCTGCGTATATGCAATCGAGTCTAGCTATGATTGCGTCAAAGTTGAGATATGTATTGTTTGACGTCAGCACTGCTCGTTCTGCACCACGACAGCCTTGAATGTGTCTCACTACTGATGTATCGTTTAAAAATTTCGTACGCGTCTAGGGCTGCCTGCCTCCAAGATATATAATCATCGTGATTCCCATCAAAAATTGGGACAGATTTCACAATTTCTAATTTAACCACACATTTTATGTAAGGGTCATAAGTTACTTTTTGATAGACATCCATTTGCGGTGTCTCTACTCTTAGGGTATCGACCTGACTTCTTGCGGCAGCCCTTTCTATGCGAAACTCGTTTCTTAAACGCTGCTCTTGATCAACCAGGGCGCCGTTAACCGCGCCTTCAATTAAAGTTTTTAATTGCATTGGGTCCATTTCGGTCTGATCTTGTTCTTGGGGACGAAACCTTATTTCTTCACTATTGTTATCTTCTTTTTCACTATTATATTGCACTTTCACTTGTCTATACTCCCAGCTCATGAGCAGTCAGTAACAAGAAGATTCGATAAATTATGCAGCAAAATATCAAACAATTGCTTATGTAGTTTTTTGTCACAAAACAAACCAATCAAATTATCAATGCAGCAAAAAATATTTATAAAATCTGTTATCAATGCAAAAAAAATTAAAAAAAATTTTAAAATAAAATTATTAATGCAATATAAATATTTATAAAATATCTCAACACTCACTTGAACGCTGACAAGTTATCAATTGTCTTTTGTGGATAATTATCTTTAAAGTCATAATTTTTTTCAAACAACCTCTCACATGTTTGTTGGGAATGTGAATTCCAATTAATTTAAACTTAATTCTGTTGGGCTAATTCTGTTCTTCTATCCCTAGCCTTGTGGCTTAGCAATAAAATAATATAATTATTTGCGGCTATAGCCAGAGTAGTGCATTTAATCAAATTAGATGTGCTTCGTTATAAGCTTGATACAAAACTGAATTTACCAAATAAATGAATATGAATCTAGAGCTATATACATAAAATGGAAATGCACTGGCCATGCCATAAGTTCATGGTCGGCAATCCGACACAGCATAAATAAACGATATGCTTATTTATTTATTTATTTATTTATTTATTTATTTATTTATTTATTTATTTATTTATTTATTTATTTATTTTTTTTTGTATTTATTTAATGTCAACTATTAACAGTCAACGAAAATTTAAAAGTAACAATACAATTTTTAATAAAAATTAAATCTGAAATAATATAATTTAAATTTTAAATGATGTATTTGAGTCAAAAATTAAAGTTAGTGCAAGTTACTATGTGCTAAAAAGTTAGGGATAGGGTTTTTAATCGTATCAAAAGAGTACTCTGAGTTGAAGACTCAGGTGAAGACTCAAAGGTACAGAAAAGTTAATTTGACTCAATAGCAGAGATGAGTCAATTTTGCCAATTATTAATTTATGTAAAAATAGAGCTCCCAGCATCATGCGACGGTTAGTAAGAGATGGGAGGTTAATTAATTGCAATCTACTGTGGTATGAAGGCAAATCAGTACCTGAAACCCAGTTAAAGCCGTGAAGCGCAAAAAGAAGAAACTTCTTTTGAACAGACGCAATTCTGTCTTGGTGTACCGAATATTGAGAAGACCACACACAAGATCCGTATTCCAGAATAGGCCGAACAAGAGAAGTATATAGCAGCTTAGTCGGATAAGGGTAGTCAAATTCCTTAGACCATCGTTTGATAAATCCAAGAGATTGAGTCGCCTTGTTGACTGTAGTTGCGATATGTTTGTCAAATCTTAGTCTATGATCGAGAAAATCGGTGACACAGTCTAACCTCTCAAAAGAATTCCGGTCAAGTAATTAAATGTGTGAGGCGTACTTCTATGGTATGACATAACCTTACATTTAGAGCAATTCAGAAACAACAAGTTGCATTTACACCAAGCAAAAAAGAAATCCAACTCCGATTGCAATAAATAAGGAGAGTTGTTGTCATTATATGATAAGCACAGCTTCACATCATCGGCGTACATTAGTACATAGGAGTGAAGGAAACTTATGTATTATCTTTTATGTATATACATATCAAATTTCAATTTTTTTAAATTGAACTATAAATTCATTGTTAGGTAGGCGAATTAATATATAAAGGAAGTAAGTTAGTTAATTATTTATGTAATTCGATTTTACTGCAATAAAAAAATGATACAGACAGTACAAAAGTGTATATATCACACTCTCTATCCCAGCGCACATAGATATGTAAATAATGCATCTGGTCCGCTGTCCACAAATGCACTGCCTTAGCAAAATTAAGAACAAATGTAAGAACATTCAATAAATGACTTGTAATTAAGCTACACGCATTTATCTAAGTGCTCGATCAGTAACTTTTTCTAAGCACACGTGCACTTATTTCTCAAAACGTACCCCACAATTTTCTGTAGGAGCACACTACTTTGTAAAAGAGTAAAAAATTTTGCAGTAGGGCTTGACAATAATGTTCTTAAGATTCCAGAGAATAAAGTGGCAGAATGCAGTAAGCGGGTTGCACTGCAACAACACACGCGACGGTCTGCGTGCTATCTGAACTAGAAACTTGCGCTCATTTGCTACATTCCAGCAGCACAGCACTCTGTCAAGCCCAGTCGAGTCACCAAGAACCAATCATCATTGTATCCAATGGTAAAGTCATTTATTGATTACCACGATTTGTAACCAATAGTAGTCCAGAGAAAGCCGGTTTCGGCACTCAATTAGTCACCTTTAAATACATGGCCGTATTCAATGGATCGGAGTACAGGAATCAGTCTGACACAGATTCCTGGGCTGTCTCTTCACCTCTTATCAACGTAACTGAATATGACTTTATTCTGAGCCTACCGTATTTGCACCGACAAAATTCAGCAGGTCCAACATTCAGCAGGTCCAAAATGACTTCACAAGGCGATTTGCTCCTATTCCTCCTACAACTCCTGAGGAAAAGGCAAACAATGCAGGAACTAATGAAAGTTGTGACCAACTAGCCGAGGACGGACGCACTTTTAGGGGGAAATAGTTAAGTTAGTCTAATCGGAATCCAGCTGGGTATGCATATATATGATTGGGCTCAGGGGACTAGCTCCAAGACGCTGACGCTTCAGAATGTACAATCAGCGTACTCTTATCGAATATCGGCTAAAGTTACCTCAAGCTATTCACTCAGCATTACCATAGACAGTGCAGCCGGCCAAGTCTTAAACATTACCATAACGTTAAGTCAGAATAGTGTATACTGCTTAACAATTAATGTAACAAGCCTCACGGCTCGTATATATTATCTAGGATAACGAGCAAATTATTTGAATTTGATTACTTTTATATAATTCCCCTTGAGGGAGGAAGCAGGATCTCTAACTGACTTATCGAACAATGAACCGAAACTTAAAAAATCAAATTTGTATCCAAGTTTCATTCCGGAATTGAAGAATATCTAAGGAATGCTGGCACTAGTTGCTGAATCAATTTACCCACATAGGTATACGTGATGGTCAAGTGAGAGGCATGCTCCAGGACAGTAACCAATACAGAGTATTCCATACACACAAGTTCAGGAAGGATAGGACTAATAGGGCTGTCATTAAAATTCTTTACCACTGCAATTTCCTCGACTATAACCGCAGATGTCTAAAAACGATTGGTCACACTATGCGCAATATCTCCAATACCAAATGTGGCATCAGTAAGGCCCCAATCACTAGAAGATATTCGAGGTCAAGACGTTATGCAACGAAATGGTAGCCATCAAGCCACCAAAGAAATTCGACAAAATCGCTCAATGCCACAGATACCAAGAGCTCGGACATAACTAACGCTTCTGCCACATGCAATAGTAGTGCGTAAAATGACAACTACAAGCCAACAGCCCTCCGAAATAGGCAAAGACATCGCTACGCCAAGCTATTATTATCCAAAAGTGCCCCTCAATACAGCCAAAATAGCCACAGCTACGCCAGCATTACTGAATGTGCAGCACATATTGCTCAACTAGAGTTAACGATGCAACAAATGAGCGCGAGGTTTTGCAATAACAACTCGGATGATGATCGGAGTCCTCGTTTTAATAAGCATATAGGATTAAAGATGCAATATGGAACGCTAACGGCACATGTAAAAGAAGACTTGAAGTTTATTTTTTATTATTTATTTAGTTTTGGGAGTAAAAAGATAACATTTAAATTAAATTTAGTGTAATGTTAAATTGAAAATATTATAAATCAGATCACTATAATTAGTTAAGCTTTAGTCACTACGTGCTAACAAGTTAATTAATTCTTTTTTAATCGTTCCAAAAAAAGACTCTTAGTTGAAGAATCGAAAAAGTCTGTTATAGTCAACACAGAGAACTCGAAAATATTTATGCAGAGAATAGTTAGTATTACAAGTATTTAGAGAAAGTGGTGTGAAGTTACGAGTACGTCTCAAAGTTAAAGAAAAGTTAATTTGGCTCAACAGCAGAGATGAGTCAATTTAGCCAATTATTTATTTATGTAAAAATAAAACTCCCAGCATCATGCGACGGTTGGTCTACTGTGGTACCTGGAACCCAGTTAAAGCCGTGAAGAGCAAAAAGAAAAAACTTTTTCTGTACCGACTCAATTCTTTCTTGGTATGCCGAATATTGAGGAGACCACACACAAGATCCGTATTCCAGAAAAGGCCGAACAAGAGAAGTTTATAGCGGCTTAGTCGTATAAGGGTAGTCAAATTCCTTAGACCATCGTTTGATAAATCCACGAGTTTGAGTCGCCTTATTGGATATGTGGTAAGCGCGATGTGTTTGTCAAATTTTAATCTATAGTCGAGAAGAATTCCCGAATCGGTGACTCAGTCTAATCTCTCAAAAGAAATCCGGTCAAGCAAGTAATTAAATGTGTGAGGCGTACTTCTATAGAATGACATAACCTTACATTTAGACCAATTCTGAAACAACAAGTTACATTAACAGGAAGAAAAAACAAATCCAGGTCTGATTGCAATACAGAAGGATTATATGATAAGCACAGCTTCACATCATCGGCGTACATTAGTACATAGGAGTGAAGGAAAATAGACGGGAGATCGTTAATAAATAAATTAAAAGTAAAGGCCCAAGGTGGCTATCCTGGGGTACACCAGAGGAAACAAAGAATTGCTAAGACAGTGAGGTTTTAAAAATAATTTTTTGGGTTCTACAAGAAAGATATTCGGAAATCCACATAAGAAGGCTGTGTGGAAATCCTATAGTACTTAGTTTTTTAAGCAAAAGATAGTGGTTAACGGAATCGAAAGCTTTGCTGAAATCTGTGTAAATGACATCAGTCTGCTTTTTGAAAACCTTTGATAACAAGGGATGATGCGTGCCAAGCCCGCATTTATAAACGTTAATGACATACAAAATTATTAAATTGTGTTAAACTGCCAGTTTCATTAACAGTTAGCTCATAATTTTAGTGGTATATATTCCATGATAGTGTTGAACGATCAAATTGGTCAGTATGTGACCCTTTGGCAGTATGATGGGCTGACGCGCTCTTTGAGGTAATATTGTGGCGTAATCAAGCCTCCCCTGTAAGACAAGTACACATCTTATTTTGGTGACAATGAATAAATAGGGCTACTTTTCGATACTAAACCTTTTTGTTGAAGACTTCTTATTTCTTCTTTGAATGCTTGTGACTCAGCGAACTTACAAAGTACCAGCTCAGTGTGACGTAAATCCACTAATTATAATTCACCTGTTAAGATTCTATCCTTTGGGTGCCGGGTGCGTTCCACAAATCTTAAAATCCATCCTACCGTTCGTTTTAGACCAACGTATCTAGAAAACTCCCAATGTCAATCAGTGACTCCTCACTTATATGTAAGATGATTTTTCGCCTTTCCATTAAGTCATTTATGGAAATTGTGTGCTTTTCTTGACATGACCAAAGTGATTCCGGCTCCAACAGAAAGTCTGGTCAACTTGTCCATACCGTCTGTGGGTCATATCTAATATTTTGGATTGTTTTAGTAGCCATGTCTCTATTTTCGGTAGCATAATGCGCATTTATATTTTTTCATGTTGACCACAACAAGGGGAACATGCTGCTCCAAAAATCATCACCTGCATATTGTAGGTATCGATGATATCCTGTGTATTCCCATGTCGCCATAGAAAACGTAATGAATCGTGATCTTGCTCTCTGACTTTGACTTGCAAGAACATCTCTTTGATGTCGGCACATACTGCAATTATACCATGTCGGAACTGAAATTAGATTGTCGTTATTGATGGATTTTCATCAGGTCCTTTCAACAATTTAGTATTCAGGGAAGTGCCGTCTACAGTAGCTGCTGCATCAAAGACAAGTCTCATCTTTTTAGGTTTTTTGATATTGAAGACGCCTAAGTGCGGTAAATATCATGTTTGGGGTCCAATATGTTCGGCCTCGTCTTTTGATAGTTCTACTGCATAGCTTTTGTTAACCAAATTTATAACAGCTTTTTCGTATTCGTGTTGCTTTTCTGTATTGAGAATCTTATTTTCAGTGTCGCGTAGTCTCTTTAAAGCCATTTCATAACTGTCGGGTAATTTTACCATATCTATCGACCACATAAGCTCAGTTTCATTAGCATCCTCCAGCTTTCTTGTTGTTTCTGCTAACAACTTTCGAGCACGAGTTACATCGCTCGATTCCAAACATTTTTCTGGTACATTAACCCCGAAATTCTCTGTTGTAAAGTATTCGGTCATTAACTTATGAATGTGCGAATGTTGACTTTGTATGTTACTGTATTGATCCATACACTTACCATCCTAATGGAGTCTGAGCTGCAATTAACTCGTTACTTAAACAGATACTTTTAAATGTTTTCGTTAAGTGACAATTATCGATTCCAATCAGAAGCATTGGTTCTGCATTCGCATATCCTTTAATAGGAAGATGTTTCAATTGGTCATATCTTTTATTTATACAATCAGCACTTAAAGACTGCAATGGTAGTTCCATGTTGGGAACTGTATCGCCTGTTAAACGCAACCAACTCTTTGTACTGTCTGCTTCACGAATTCTTAATTCGCATTAAATAGATGCAACATCTTTTGTATGCTTACCGATCCAGTTTAACGAACGATTTTTTTTGGTTGATTAATACCCATATTTTTAGCCAACTGTTCATTTATCAATGTTGCTGATGACCCATCGTCTACAATTGCAAATGTTTGTACAATTGATCCGTTTGGTCTAGTGACCTCAACTGGCAGAACCTTAAATTACAGACTTGTGTTCCTGCCTTTATAGTATTGTAGCGGTTTTGGTCAGCCGAGCGGTTGCTGATGTTTTTGTTGGGTTGGTGGTAGGTGTAGGTCTTCTCCGGATCACTAAGAAATCAGACGACTGGTATGTGTTTTTAATTGTTTTATTGCTCTGCGTTAAAAGCCGGTACCAAAAGCGGAGGTGCGCAATGAATTGCATAAAAAAAGTGCAGTGGAAAGAAGAAGCGAGTGATGCACTTTTTTGGCATTCACTGCGCGGGGTCATGGGTGCCTGCCGACACGCAAGGTTGCTCGCGATCGTGGGCTTACGAATTTAAATTCGCTACATTACCCCCTCCGACACTCGAGCCTGCTGGCCAAGATTTTCCGGAACCGAGCTTTGATAAGGGGCAAGGCGGTTGACGTACACCGTCTTAGTCGTCCTTGTGCCAGACAGACGTACCTCATAGACCAAGTCCGAGTAGCGTCGGGTAACGGTCGCTGGTCCAAGCCAATCTGTTTGCAGTTTTGGACATCGACCAACTTTCCGCACTGGTGCGTACAGCCACACTTCGTCGCCTGGCTCAAACTCAAGCGGATCGCAGGTCGTACCGGGCCTTGTTCATGGCGGCAGAGGCAATGAGTTGCTCACGCGCCGTCTGGTGAGTTTGGTTAACATCCTCCTGCAGTTGACTCACGAACGTTGGGTAATTTTTCGCATCCGGGGACGGTCGACCGTACAACAGCTCATCAGGTAAGCGGAGTTCACATTCGAGCAGCAGTCGGGAAGGGGAGAACTTGGTTGCCTCATGCGGAGCAGAGCGAAAGCCCACAGGGCTAAGGCTAACTGACGAAACCAGTCATGTTGGTCCGCCGCAATGAATTTTGCTAGGTAGGGGTAGTGCGTGTTTTCTCTACTCCGAGGATTTGTAGACACGTTCGGAACACTTCCGATTCAAAACTCCGGCCTTGATTGGAGCGTAGAAGGATACCAAAACTGAAAAGCTCATGCACTAGCGCTCTTGCTACCGTTTCCGCTGTCTGAACCGGAATCGCGAAACATTCTGGCCACTTGGTGAAGTAGCACATGGCGACAGCGATGTACCGATTGCCACGGGATGTAGTTGGCAGAGGCCCCAGAATATCGATGGCCAACCGTTCAAAAGGAGCACCGATGCAGCTGGATTGTAGGCAGCCGACGGTGCGGCAAATATGTCCTTTCCTGGCATTGCATGTTTGGCACAGGGTGCACCAGATGGCAACGTCCGCGCCCTGTCCCACGCAAAAGTAGCGCTGTTTCAGCTTACCCAGTGTCTTCTTCACCCCGAAATGTCCACCGGTAGAGGTGTTATGCACACTGCGGGTAATTTCCTTCTGTAGATTTCGTCGCAGTATAGCTACCGCTCTACCTTCCTTGATCCGGGTTTTTAATACGCCGTCATCCAAGTGGAGGCGATCGGAAGAGTGCCAATAGGCTTTCGTCTCGGGACTGTCGTGCCAGATTGCGGCTTTGGGAGGCCGATCTCAGGTTTTAATTCACTCGAAGATCGGGGCCAGCGTAGGATCGGCCATTTGCCGCTGGGCGTAATCCATTGCCTCGATTTGCATGTACATGACACCTAGCTGACGATCAGCTGATCGTTTGCTTCGGCCTTTGCTCCTCTTGTTTCCGAGAGTTGTACAGGTACTTCAGAGAAGCGTGATCAGTTCGGAGCAGGAATCTCTGTCCGAAAAGGTAGTGGTGAATATGTTTGCACACTAGCACGACTGCCAGTAGTTCGCTCCTGGTAACGCAGTAGTTCCGTTCGGCTGCGCTAAACGTTTTGCTGTAGTACGCTAGCACACGTTCCTGGCCGTTCATGTTTTAGACTCAGTACGGCTTGAGCTGCGTGGTTAGACGCATTCTTGTCTAAAATAAAATGCATTCTTATCTAAAATAAAATGCATTCTTGTCTAAAATAAAATGGCCTCTCGGAATTGTAAACGTCAGAGCGGGCGCCTGAGTAAGCTTCGTATTTAACACATCGAAAGCCTGGGCGGCCGGGGACCAGTCGAAAAAGATAAAAAACGATCAGACATATTTCGGGCAGTGAGGGCGAGGCCAATTCGTCACTCGGCTGACTTTCTCTGGACATGCTCGTAAGCCTTGGTCGCTTACAATGTGACCCAGGTAGGTCACCTCTGAGCGAAAAAACTGGCACTTACGTAGGCTGACTCTTAAGCCGGCGCTCTTCGGGTGTACTGGAGTGGACGATAATGTCGTCCAAATAAACTAACGCTGACATGCAGCTCATGTCGGTGAGAAGGCCGTCCATCAGGCGCTCGAAGGTGGCGGGTGCATTGGTCAGGCCAAATGGCATGACATTAAATTCGATAAGGCCACCATCACACACGAACGCTGTCTTGGCTCAGCTGGATGATTCCTCATTCATTTCCACTTGCCAGTAGCCACTCTGTAGATCCATAGTTGAGAACTGTTTGGAGCCATGTAGTCTCGTTAGCATGCCGTGCATCCGGGGCAGTGGGTAGGAATCTTTTATGGTCTTTTTTTCGAACCAATACGACGTGCGATGCCCATGGGCTAGCAGATGAGCAGATTACCCCCCGCTGTTGGATATCAGCTACCAGAAAGTGTGCCGAGTCAGACTGGAACGGTCTGTATCGTCACTTTGTGCGGAGAACACGTGCTTGTATCCGTGGAGGAGCTGCAACAGTATGGTGCGCGTTTCTGCGACCATTGGGTTGCAACGCATCCCAATCCAGAACGCTGGATACGCAGGCCTTCGATTCGGTAGACAGCACTTCTACCGGTTCCAATTGACCCGGGATAGAGAATGGTGCTAGTTCGCATGTCTGGGTGCCGTTACTTAGTATGGCCGACTCACTAGTGGTGTCCACTAGGGAGCTTTTCAGAATTAAGTTGGTTGGGAGCTGGGAGCGTAGTCCTCGTTACAGTCCAGTTTGGGTCAGGCAATCTTGCGGTGAACATCCGATCCGTGGCTGCGTGGTGGAATACTCACAGACGTCGTAGAGTATACCAAGCTAGGCCGTTTCGAAGTCGGCACTTGTAAGGGTATCGAACCCCAGATAAACTTTAGGCGTAGCTCCCTGAGATCCGCGACCACCTGGTAGCGTAGAAGGAAGTCCATACCCAAAAACCTCGGAATGTTGCCTTCCACTAGCAAGAGTTCATGCTTGAGAGCTCGGCCGGCTTCGGTCAATCATGTTACGATTTTTCCAGTGGCTACGAATTTTAGTTTCCCGCGTAATCCAAAGAGTTTGGACGACGTGAATTACCTCTGCTGTGGCGGCACCAGAGGGTACTGCTCCTCGGAGGGTTTTGCTGGCTCTCAGCTGTAGACTCCGACAAAGATAGAACTGAAGTGGCTGGTCGGCGTCGGCATTCGGCAACAATACGACGGGCCATGTCAAGCGCATAATTGAGAGGGCTCGGTTGGCTGTAGAGGATCGGCACCTGATACGATGTTTCCCGCATGCCATCGATGAAGCGCTGCACCAGGATGCTGTTGTAGGTTGAGCTCGGCAATTCGCTGAAAACTGCGCGACCCAAGCACTGCAAGTAGTCCAGAGATTCTCTTGATCCTTGGACACAATTGTGGAACTGTGGTAAGAGACGTGTGGGCTTGGCGTGAAGCTCTCACGTTAAGCGACTGTCAGAGCAGCATACAAGCGTAAATCGGTCTCGGGTACTTTTTTTCTGGTTGGACCAGCCGTACTCTTCGGCTGTGTCGTCGAACAGCCTCTGGAATTTCACCCAGGGTCTAGTTTCGTCGTACGTAGGTGGCGGTTTCGGCTACGCTGCGAACTGTAACTCCGCGGCCGAATGACTGACCGGAGCTGACACCGCTGTTACACTATACCACGTTCACGTTTGGAGTCCCGGGAACAGAGAAGGTCCTTGAGGCTACTTGCGTCCCCCGATGTTGAGGCTCTGTCCTCCTATTGGGCCACTCGGAACGCCTAGGCTGGCCGTTGGTTACCCGCGGTTCATTCCGTGCTGTTACGGCATCAAAACGTGTCGACTCCCCTGTCCGTGGTGTATTATACGCCATTCCGGGGTTACCGCCGACGGTCTTGACGGCTGCGTCTGTAGATGCTGTGACGGAAGCTCTCGCAGGTGAACCACCAGCGCCTTCCAATACGATGCCAAACGACGGCAACATCTGCGCGAACTTTTGTTCAAAATGTGGGTTCAGTCGAGAGGCACACGTACCCACCGACTCTTGCGCACGTAAGCGGCTAGTTAGAGTCTCCAGTCTCTGCTGCGTCTTCGGCGGCCGCGATTGCGTTTGCCTGTTGTTGGCGCTTTGATCTTTTTGGAGACATTATGGGTTTGGTTTTCGCAAATCAATTGGATACCCCACACCTGACACCAATGTAGCGGTTTTGTCAGCCAAGCGGTTGCTGATCTTTTTGTTGGGTTGGTGGTAGGTGTAGGTCATCACCGGATCACTAGGAAATCAGACGACGGGTATGTGTTTTTAATTGTTTTATGGCTCTTCGTTAAAAGCCGGTACCAAAATCGGAGGTGCGCAATGAATTGCATAAAAAAAGTGCAGTGGAAAGAATAAGCGAGTGATGCACTTTTTTGGCATTCACTGCGCGGGGTCATAGGTGCCTGCCGATACGCAAGGTTGTTCGAGATCGTGGGCGGACGAATTTAAATTCGCTACAGTATTAACCTTTGCTGAGCTTGTAGATGTGTCCTTTTGGTCAACTTTAGACGACTTTTTATAGTCCTTATGTAATATGGCATGATGATATGATTAAGAGTCGTTTATTTCACATTGTCGCTTCTTCTTACAGGAACTTAAACTATGGCCACGGCATCCAAAACATAGGTATGATTTTCCCACCATTGCCCATCTGTTCTCTATTTTAGCCTTCATAAATAGCTCACACTTGTCCAGTGTGTGCTGTCCTTTGCAGTGAAAGCATATTTGTTGTACATTCACTTCTGAAGCATCAGTGCTGGTTTGCATTAGTGTCTTCTGATTGTTGCGTTGATCACTTTTACCAAGTTATATGCTAGATGCCGCTGCCAATGAAATTAGTGACATCCATAGTCATTTGCTTGATCCAATCAGCAAAAATCTTCAGGTCTGGGTATGGATTAATAGTGGACGCATATTTTTCTCCATCGATTCTAGTTCTCATTGGAAATTTACTTACTATATCGCTCAATAATACTGGATTATTTATATGCTGTGCCGCGTTTGCGTTTGCCAAGAATATTACGTGATTTGATACTTCAGTAGCAAACAGTACAATCTGTGATATTTCTGCTATCTTTTCCAATTGGCTCCGAATAAGCAGTTCAGCATGTCCATACTTGACTTCCAGACTGCGTATAATGTATCCAACATATGCATAGCATACCTGCAACCTCGTCTTTTTCTTCACCTTTGAAGCTTTTTTGTAACTTCAACAAATTTTGTAGGTTGGTGTAACCAAAGGCCGCAGAAGTTTCCCTATCCATAGTGCTAAAGACGGACCAATCCTCAGCTTGGCCCTTAAGTATAGGCAATGTCGTTGTGTACTATTAACATTACTATAAGGATTTGAGTTTGTGTTCAAATATTTACTTCTACCATATGCGTCACAACTCTGCAGCTCTGTGGTACCAAAATCTGACTCACCATGTACCATATTAGTATTAAAATTAACGCATCTAGTCGTCTCACAAGTTTTTATCTCGCCAGTGTTTGAAATCCCTGTCTCGTGTGCAACTTCGTGATGATGAGTTCCGTTTGCCTATGGCAGAGCACCACCTTGAAAACGTCCGTCACCAGAAAACGCATTGCCAAATCGAGTTGTGCCACCCAGTAGTGTGTCGCCTTGTGCAACACCAGTAGTCGATCCGATAAATCCTTGAGCGCTTTCTGTCCAGTTCAATGTTTGTATTGATTTCGCATCCTTGTCCATGTACGCTGCCCGCGCTAAATCCATCAGTGCCACCCAGTGGGTCATGGAAACCATGTGCGTCGTTTTGCTCTGACTCCTTGTCACACGATGTATGCATGACGGTCTTTACTTCTTGTTTGACCGTTTCCTTTATGAATTTTTTGTTAGTTAGTTTATAGTTTACGCTTTCAAGCTTTTATTATTTATGTTCCTTAACTTGCCATTGGCTTATATGATATTTTAAGTATATTGTCAAAACAGACTATTTATTTATGTTGTGGACCACCATATTGCAAACATGTAATATTGCAAATGGAACCTTAAAAATGAATGTGTTGAATATCTGATAAAGTCTACTGGACTGTCAAAATTAGAAAGATTTGGCTACCGTCAAATATTAAGACTAAATGTATTTTTGTTTCTAAATTAACCCTTTGTGCAAAAATATATTGTTTGATTTCGTTGACGGATTTCAATATTAGCGGTCTGCAAACATTACATCTTGACACATATTGGAAGAGATTAGCTTTTTACCACACGTGCCATAAACTCTTTGGTTAGATATGTATATTCTAGCTTAAGGCATACCGAAAACAGAACACTTACAACATTGAACTTACTATTAAGTATTGATCATAAAGTGTTAAATAAAAAACTATTTATTGTTTCTATATTTTTAAGGAAAACATTATTTTCCAGGTGGTTTTTGCTAGAAGGGTTAAAAAGTTGAGTAAATTTCAACTCCTCGTTGATAAAATTAAGTTCTGGCGTAGGACTTGAAATCCACGCACCCACAAATAGACAACTATTTTTCAATCAAATATGCAGCAAATGCCTCGGAATGGATTCCAACTAACGTTGACGACCAAAGGAAATGTATAATGAACAACGATTTGAAAGTATGCACTTGGAATATACGAGCACTGTATAGACGTGGTGCTGCTTAACAACTAGCAGATACCCACAATGATTGCAAAGCCGACATCACTGCTACCCACGATGTGCGATGGACTGGGAAAGGTTCAATCAGGAGGAAAAATTGTGACAAATACATCAAGAACGGCACGAATTTGGTTGCGGTTTCGTTGTTGGTGCCAAGCTACGGCGCAGAGTCTCTCAATTTCTGCCAATAACCGAGAGAATCACAACGATTCGAATTGCGGCCAAGTTCTTCAAAACCTCCTGATTTGTGCGCACGCCCCACAGAAGAAAAATATGATGTAAGCAAGAATGCTTTCTATGCGGAGGTTGACCGAGCATAAGGCCGCTGTCCATCACATGACATTAAAATACTTGTTGGTGATTTTAATGCCAAGGTTGGGCGGTGCAACTGTGGGGCCAACTTTACACTACCAAGGGCGTTCGCCATGGACAGGAACAGGAGGTAATCACTTGGCGCTATGTCCGGGCTATATGGTGGATGCGATGAAACCTCCGAGCTCCCGTAACTTTTGACGAGTCACCAAAGATGTGTGTGGCCTGGCGTTGTCCTGGTGGAACACTACACCCTTCCTGTTGGCCAATTCTGGACTCTTCTGGTCGATCGCCAGGAGCAGCTCAAAGTGGATGATTCCCTTCCAATCCCACCAAACACACAGCAAAACCTTCCTGGCCGTCAATCCCGGCTTGCCCACTGTTTGGGAAGATTCACCGGCCATCGACCACGACCGTTTTCGCTTGATATTGTCGTATGTGATCTATTTTTCATCGCCAGTTACCATCAAAAATGGGTCGAGTTCGTTCCGTTTCAGCAGCATATCGCAGGCGTTGATTCGGTCAAGAAGGTTTTTTTCATGTGGCACTCAAACATCAAGCTTTTTTTGTATCCAGCCTTTTGCAGATGGTTTAAAATGGTTTGGTGACTTACGCCCATCTGCTGGGCGATGTCACGAGATGTCATATGCAGGTCTAACTTGATGTTTTCCATGATTTGAACGGTATTTGTCGTCACAGGTCTTCCGCCAGCTAGCTTATCCATGGTGTGGTTTTCACCGGCTCTGAATCATCGAAACCTTTCTACCGCGGTTCGAAGTGATAGAGAACCATCCCCCAAAACACCAATAATCTCACGGAACGTTTCTCTAGCGGATTTGGTTTAACGAAGGAAAATTTCAAAATAGCGCGAATTTCGGCGTTAGTTAACTCCATGTTTACACATCTATAACTTTTGAAAGCAGTATTCAAACTACTTATGCATAGCGTCGTTTTGAAGGTTATGTCAATACCTTTCAAAAGATGTATTGCATTCGATATGATATAATATTCGATACGAGCTCTGTAGCGCTTTGTACAAAGCCGCGAAATTCAAAAGACAAAATAGCGGAAGGGAGATATATTCCAACCTTATATTGTTTTATTTGAGGACTTCGGTCGATTTAGGACCTGTGATTTCAGATAACTTCTCATAAAGAAGGTTAAAAGAAATTGATTATCATCGATCGTTGGCGCTCCCCGTGGTGATGATGACAAGGCCTAACTGCTCTAGCACCGTGTCTGTGGCTATTTACCTTAACCTACTGTGTCAGTTGAATTTACATAGTACGGGCTTAGGCCAAACTCCCGACGCAAAATTTATCAAGTTGATGTCTGCGAAATGCCGAGTTCTTGTAATGTCGCGAAATTGACTGTCTCGGAATTTGACGGTCTCCCGCCAATGCTGATCCGCCATTATGATTTTGGTGCTGTGTTAGTCCTGTTACCATTGGTGTTCTCTTGTGCGAGATAAGTCGTTAAAAAAGTAAAGGAACGTTATGAACATGTGCGATTGGCTAACGAAGTAAGATTCGAGCAGGTGTTGTTAATTAGAGATCGCTAGATGACAAATAATTCAAATTGAGTATCTCGAACATTCTTGTTTTGGTTTGAGCGATCCAAATCTGATCAGCGAGTCCTCTTTTGGTTTATGTTTATTTGATAATGGTTTGATCTCTCACATTACATTTTTCGCTTTCTTTGCACCATATTGGGTCCGTTTTCAAGTGCAACACCGAACTACCAGAAGGTGGTAGAAGCATTTTGTGTCCAATGAGAAAATGAGCGGCAGATAGTGCGCCCAAATCATCAGGAACAGCTGTTAACGAACGAAGTGATCGGAGCTTTTGGCTTGCTAGATGTAAGTATAAGATCACCAAATCTGTGCAAGAGTGACGATGTGGTTACATAATTAAATGCCGAAGATTAAAGATTAAATTAAAATTTACTCATATGCCTAATTGGGTGGCATCACTGTGCTCCAAGATTTACGCTATTTGGTTTACGACTAACGTTTTCTATGTGTTGATGTGTGCCTTTATTCAGCAATGAACAAGAGAGGCGTCTATTCAATAGTTGAAGGATATATATACTTGCGTCTGTGCGATGTGTGCCTTTATTCAGCAATGAACAAGAGAGGCGTCTATTCAATAGTTGAAGGATATATATACTTGCGTCTGCCGAGCGGTGGGCAGTGAGAGCCCACTTGGTAAGCTTAGTTGCCAACACCGTGCCAAATAGCTCATGCTATATGGTATGGTTAATCGATGATTTTTTATTTTGTTACGACCAATAAAGTGAAAAAAGATGAGTAGGGCTATTTTACTCGAATGTAAGCTGCAGCCGTTTGGTGTGTAGTTAAACTTCATACTAAATGATGATGATGATCAATTCTTTCCATATCTCAGTAAAATTCCTTCTGCTTTGCTGAAATATTTTTATTTTTTTTTTGTTTTTTTACTTTGCATTATCTATTGGATCTTCTCTTACGAGACAAACAATAATTTTACAAATCTTACAAAACTATATTAATTAACAATTACATTTGCAACTGCTTAGAGTCTACTGGTCCCTAAGTATTTATCGTTGGGCTGGAAAGCCGTTGCGGCGAAGACGAGATCGGCTAGAAGACCGTGTTAGATTTCTTGCAAGATGATTTGGATGGGCATAGAGCTTAATGAGGTACTTTTCTTTTATCTGGACTACGACGTCTCTGACTGGAGGGATGTTCAGGTCTCTATGGATGTATTCGTTCCGAACGTACCACGGTGCCCTAGTGATCGTTCTCAGAATTTTTGATTGAGCCCTTTGGATGATGTCAATACTGCTGCTGCTAGCATTTCCCCAGAGCTCTTTAGTTGCGTCCTTTTAGCTTCAATGTGCCTGCGCCAGGTGAGATGTCGGTCAAGGTGTACGTCAAGATACGTTACTTCGTTTGCTTTTGGGATTACAGTATTATATAGTGTAACTGAAGGGCAGTCTTGTTTGTTTAAAGTAAACGTAACATGCTTGCATTTTTGCTCATTAATTTTTATTGGCCAGTCAGATAGCCATTTCTCAACAGTCGCCAGATGTCCAGCAAGTTGTGCTGTTGCTCGCAGTGGGCATTTCGAACGACTTGCTGAAATATAGCTAGGAACCAATGAGCCGATAGTCCGTTTCCTGGGTAGTGCTTGGCAATTGTCACCTTCTTTAGAATTATTTTTCCTAAAATTATAACGGGAGTAATGATTCCCAAGGGATCAAATAGCCTAGATATACCCGACAAAATTGGTCTTCTTGTTCAGTTTAATGTAACGTCAGCTTGCTCTTTGTAAGTGAAGCAGTCGTGTTGCGGTTGCCAATGCATGCCTAAAGTTATGATCTTATCAGAGGGGTCCAAACCTATCCATAAATTCATAGAACGATGCTGCGGTACTGCTGCTAACAGAATGAAGAACCATTACTATACAATTTTCATTTTATTTATGTGCAAAAAACTGGCCTACAATTAACGAGGTAAGAAAATTTGTTCAATGCCAATTACGTCTAAACGTGCACTTGAGCAGTAGCATAGGGGGAATGAATCATATGCGTCCGCATACATTCCCTTTTGTTCTTCGACAAATAGGCAATATGCTTTCGGTGGGACCACATTTTTTGTGCAGTCTTTGCTCTCTTAAAATCTCTTCTCACAATTAAGCATGTTGTGTGTGCTCTCAAATGCTGCGTTAAAACTGTCGACTTGTTGTAACCGCTTTATGAAGTATAGCTCTGATTTTGCGTATCTTCCTTGCTATCTTTGAGGGAAGATTGGACCGAATAATTAATTAAAATTTTATTGGGGGTACAAATTAATTCGTTTCCGTTTTTTTGTGTTTAAAAAATGGGGTTTTTTTTTATAGAAAAAAGTAAAAAATGCATCATTCAAAGTATTTTCCGTCGGAAGCGACTACTTTTTCCCATCTCTCTGGTAATTTTTGAATACCATCTCGAAAAAATGAGTCCTCCCTGGCCTCGATCCAATCATCGAGCCATTTTTTGATTTCTTCAAAAGAGCCAAACCTGTGGCCGCCCAAATCGTTTTGCATCCGTCGAAAAAACCAGTAATCGGAAGGAGCTAGGCCTGGAGAATATGGCGGCTGGGGTAAGACCTCCCATTTCAGTGTTTTCAGGTAATTTTTGACCTTTATAGCAACGTGTGGCCGAGCGTTGCCATGTTGCAAAATCACCTTGTCATGTCTTACCGCTGTTTCTGGCCGTTTTTTATACAATGTACTGCTCAAACGCATTAGTTGTAGTCGATAACGATTCGCAATAATGGTTTCGCCTGGACTTAGCAGCTCAAAGTAGATCACACCCGTCTCGTCCCACCACATGCGGAGCATGACCGTGGATGTTTTGCTTTGGTGTCGATGTAGACGATGATGGGACAGGTACACCAGGCTTGGCATATTTTTTCTTCTTTTTATCGTAATATATCTTTTTATCTCCAGTCACTATCCGGTGTAAAAATCTCTTCCTTTGATGTCTTTCAAGAAGCAGTTCGGAAGTGAAAAATCGCCTTTCGACATCTCTCGGCTTCAACTCGTACGGCACCCAATTTCCTTGCCTTCGAATAAATCCCAATTGTTTTAACCGAAAGGAAATTGCTTGCTGAGTCACTCCCAACGATTCTGCGAGTACAGTTTGCATTTGGCACCGATCTTGATGCAATATAGCCTCCAAATCCTCATCTTCAAACTTTTTGGGTTGCCCAGAACGCTATTTGTCATCAAAGCTAAAATCACCACTTTTGAAGCGTCGAAACTACTCTCTGCATGACTTATCGGTTGCAGCAGATTCACCATAAACTTCCACAAGCATTCGATGGGCTTCAGCTGCACTTTTCTTCCCATTAAAAAAGATAATCAAAACTTCCCGCAAATGTTGTTTATTTAACACAAATTCAGACATTTACGAAGAGGCAAGAAACAATGTTGTGGTTACAAATAGACGCTAATGCACACTAATTATTATTGACAGATGTCAAACCTTTCCAATGGAATATGTATACACTTCCAAGATTGGCCACAACTTACAGGTGGATCCATACTTTGAAAACGGACCGACTTTATTTGTACACCCAATATTAATTTTGGCACCCACGTTTATAACGTTATTAACGCTCGCTAGCTCGTATACCAAATGCACATGTACATACTGTGACATTACCCTTCATCGGCGCTGTGCTGGTATTTGTCGACTCCCTCTTGTGCAGCTGTTTCCAATTGCCAATAGCTAACGAGGTTGTAAATGTATTAACGATATACCGGTTTTTAATAAACAAACAGCAATAAATGTTTGTGTGTATATATGTAGATTTCTTAAATAGTAAGAGGCTTATAAATATCGTATGTATTTGCACAAAAGCGGTGCAGTATCGAGTGCACAATTTTTGTCTGTATTTAAAGCCAGCAACAAGTCCATTCGCATATATCGTTTACGTAGACATGCTAGCACGATCGGGTGAATTCGTAACTCGTGTTTCGTCTATTGACAAAGAAGACTCTTTTTTTATATTGCCTATTCGCAAGTCCCCCATGGGCCATCGCATTTAAGTGTTATGTGTTGTAAAATTTGTGAGTGCTATAATGGTAAGAGGATTTTCCGATTAGCAAGATAGGCATTTCAACAATAATATAATTAACAATATATTTTTCAATTTAGTTCAGTTTTTAATTTTTGCAGGTATATGAGCGTATTGAGCTGTTGCTACCCAAGAGTCTTCTTTCAAATGCAAAAAATTTTATGGATTTGATCCATGTTAATTGGCAAAGACAACTGATTGTGACAGTAGAATTCACTAGGTATAAAATCCATTAACGAAGAGATAACATCAATATTTTGTCTTAATCGCGTGGATTAAGAAGAGAGATATTAACATCTAGATGCCCTCAGTCAGCTTTAATTTAACCTGGTCAGTATGCGCAATTTCAAACCAGCTCCACAAAATAAAAGCTTTCCCGAATCTTTCTGCACCATTTACAGTGACGAAGAAAGTGCGTTTGCTCTTCATCTACAAAAGCTAAAAATATCCGACAAATCAACCTGGTTTAATTTAAAAATATTTTGGGGCTCGATAATCTAATTGCGTAGCCAACAACCTTTCAGCTATACAGCTCCAAAAAGCTGTTACGGAGGTTTAAGGGTATACCATTTTTTGCATCTCTATATGCACTTGTTGTTAAATGTGAAGTGAATATAGAAGCAAAGGGATAGGGATGATGTGCAGGATATGTATTTTGAATGAAAATTTATCAGTTGATAAATGAACTTGTAATGCCCAGAACGTTTTAAGAGTTAGAAGCCTTGATACCCACCATGAATGGTTAGCCTTGTTATCTCGTCCAGCAATAAAGAGGTTATCAAGAGATAATAGGAATATTTTATTGCAGTAAATAGAAAGCCCTTTAGTGTTCCATATGGCTATACATAGTTCAACACACAAAGTTTGTTTACGAAAAACATAATCTTGTTAATTAGAATATTTGGTAGATCCCACTATTTTACTAGTAACTCTTTCATTCTATCTAGTCCGCTCTTTTGTTCGGGCTCAGTCTCAAAATGATTGTCAAAATGTTTTTGACACTTGGCGGTTGGGGTTGTGGGCTGGAAATTAGTGGCATGTGTATGTTGGTGTATTTCTTTTATGATGGGTAGTTGTATTCGTTTTATTTTTTATGAACTCTTGGTAGATTCGGCAGCCACTGTAGCTGCCAAAATGGCTTTCGTGTCAACTGGGCTACTGCTACTTGGGTGATTAAGTGATAATTCGACACATTTAAATTGTACAATATGGTACAATATGTTTTAGTGCGTCCCAATTCCCGACACCGAAAGCATTACACCACATCGGTAACTTTTCTTGGCGGCTAAATAGCTTTTACACTTTTGTCAATTTCTATTGCAGTTCAATCTGAGACTTAATTGTTTCAAGAAACGTAGGGTAAACAGGCTCTATCCTATTTCAATTTAAATGTTTTAAGGTTAACATTATCTTTTTTTAACACCTGTAAAAAGCTCCCTTTACATATTAAATATCTTAATCATCAAACAAACCTGACCATTGCGTTAAGACTTATTCATAAACTCATAAACATCAAATTTATTTTATATGTATTCATAAAAGTATATCGTGTACATCAGATTAAAAGATTGGGGAGGCTTTGAGGTTTCTTCGTTGCTGTTACCATTCCGGCCTCTGCTATGAAATGGGGTATAGTTTTGGTGTCAGTTCTCCAAGTTTACTAAATCGAAAGGCTATACCCATTATTTTTCTCTGCACGTTAGGAGAATTAACATTATCCCTTTTAATGAGCTTTATTTTCCAAACGTGGTTGCCTTGTGCTGGCATTTTGAGGCTCAGCTACAGTTGTTTTTAGTTTTCACGGTTTTTTGCTCACAATCAAGAATATAAGTGTTTATTGATGCGTTTAACAGACCGGCGGTTAGGCTGCATCAAGAGAAAGAGAAGAGCACAGAAACGACTCATCTAAACTACGTGAAATTAATTTTATTTGCATTGAATAATCAAGGTCGGATACAAGATTTAGCGTTAAGAACAGCATAACCCAAGAATACAAGTGTTTATTGATGCGTTTAACAGACCGGCGGTTAGGCTGCATCAAGAGAAAGAGAAGAGCACAGAAACGACTCATCTAAACTACGTGAAATTAATTTTATTTGCATTGAATAATCAAGGTCGGATACAAGATTTAGCGTTAAGAACAGCATAACCCAACAGAATAACTAAAGCCAATGTAGGCTCCTGGGGGGATGGGGGAGTGAGAAGCCAAAGTCAAGTGTCTAATTGTTTTCAACATAGTGACTGCAAGGATCATGCTCCTTGTGCTTTCTTTCATCAAGTCGACGCGCTACCTCCGCGTGCTTCCTCCTGGACTCAATACGCATTCAGTGGTAAGCTAAAGCGCGCAGCGGGTTTCCTTAGCCTCTAAATTTGGTTTTGGCGTAGGACTTGAGATCCAACCATGGAAAAAACTCACTCAGTGAATGATACAGAAATTGCCTCGGAAAGGACCACAAACAACGTTGACAAACGAAAAAATGACTATGAATTGAGAGTATGCACTTGGAATATACGTACACTGTACAGATCTGGTGCTGCTCAACAGCTAGCAGATACCCTCAAGATATGCAAGGCCGATATTACCGCTATCCAGGAAATGCGATGGATGGGACAGGGCTGCAAGAAGAGGAACAATTGTGACATATACTACACCTGCAATCCAGAAAGGCATGAATTTGGTTGTGGATTTGATGTGGAGCTAATAAGTGAGAGAATTGTAACGATCCGGATTACTGCCAAGTTCTTCAACATCAGCCTGATCTGCGCGCATGCCCCAACGGAGGACAAAGACAATGGCACGAAGGACGCTTTCTACGCGGACCTTGACCGTGTATACGGCCGCTATCCAACTCATGGCATTAAACTTGGAGACTTTAGTGCCAAGATCGGAAAGTTGTCTTTGGTGCAACCGTCGGGCACCATAGCCTACATGATGCCACGTCGGGCAATGGTCTTAGGGTAATTGGCTTGTAGCGGCGCACACCATGGTAGTACGTAGTACTAGATTTCGTTATATGGATATATCCTGATCGACTGACCCGTCATTAGATTGATCATGTTGTGATCGATGCAAGGCATGCATCTAACATACTTGACGTGCGAGCTTGCCGGGGTCCCAACATAGACTCTGATCATAACCTTGTCGCAGCTAAGGTCGGCGCATAGGTATGTGTTGCGAAAGTAGCACGTCGAAGTATGTCAAGAAAGCTGGACATCGGAAGGCTGCAATCACAACGGACAAAGGATGCATTCTCCACGCGAATCTCTGACCTACTATGCCAGACATTCTCGAGGCCTGAAAATGTTAGTGATATGTGGGCGCACATATCGCACTCTCTACGAGCTTCGGCGGAGGAAGTGCTTCGATTCCAATGCACCCTACTAGGAGTCCATGGTACGACCAAGAGAAGGACGCGTCGCATTGGCGAACACTTCAATCTGGTGCTACCCGGACAGTAGTAGAGTCGTACAGAGCTAAGAGATGGGAGGAGAAGCCTTTTAACGCAAGAAAAGAGAATGAGAAAGGCTGGAGTGTGAGAGAATCGAGTGTAGCAGAAGCAGGAATCATGCCTGTGACTTTTACCAGAGGGTTATGCGCCTTACCCAAGGGAATAGAGCTGGAGGGCTTACCTGACGAGACGATGACGGAAATCTGGTCACAGATGCAAGGGTCACGATAAGGCTATGGAGGGATCACTTCTCAAGTCTTTTGAGGACGATGACTTGAATGCTAATTAGAAAGATTAAAGAAAGTGATCCACAAACCCCAATCAACGACAAAAAAAGCTGCAGGTGCTGATGACTTGTCAGCTGAATTGTTCAAGGCTGGAGGCGAAGAGTTGGTAAAGTGTATGCACCAATTATGCACCAATTATGCGATATATGGCTAGTGGAGATTCTCAATTGGTTGCAGGGAGCTATAGCTTTGAGGCCGTGAAGGAGTTTGTGTACCTTGGCTCCACCATGATAGGCGATAACAATGTAAGCCGTGAAATTAAACGGAGAATTACAGTTGCCAACCGGTGCTACTTTGGGCTCAGTAGGCATATGAACAGCAAAGCTCTCACTCGCCGGACAAAAATAACACTCTACAAGACGCTCATCCTTCCGGTACATCTGTATGGAGTAGAAGCCTGGACAGTTACACAGCCAGATGCAGCTGCTCTTGGAGTGTTTGAGAGAAAATTTCTTCGTAAGATCTTCAGTCCGATATATGTTTGTTGTACATATCGGATCAGATGGAACCACGAGCTGTATGTGCTCTACGGGGACATTGATATGATTAAGCGAATTCACATTATGAAACTTCGTTGACTGGGTCATGTTGCTCGTATGGATGAACAATGTTCAGCTCGTAAGGTATTTGATATGGTAGTTGGTGGACAATGAAGAAGGGGAACACCCCGGCAACGGTGGCAAGACCAAGTGACGGAAGCCCTGGCGTCACATGGTATTACCAACTGGAGAAGACGCGCACAGAGCAGGAGCACGTGGACGGAGATTGTGCATCAGGCTGTACCTTGTTTGGGCTGTAAATGCCAACTAATAAATAAAATAAAGGCTTCTCCCGTGCTCTCTCTATTTTCCATTGCAATTTCTTTCCCGTCTTTCTCTATTATCATCTTCAAATATTCCACGTGGAAAATGTTTGCAATGCTATTGATACTAGAGTAAAAGTAGTAAGGGGAATATTTTTATCCAACTCCTAATAGCCGACGAGTTTGACAAGAAACTGGCGCTAGCTCCGATCGCATACACAACATGTATGTAGCATGTTACAATAACTCCGAAAATGATAATCCCAGATTTATGGATACACACCTATGCCGGATTTTCAATACAATCTAATATGGTGCAACAGTTCAAAATTATGGCATAAAGTCCATATTTTTTATATTCTCAAAACTTAAAATTGAATGTATTTAAGCGTTTTATGCGGTATTTACACTGACGTCATTATGAGGTCATTACCAAAAAAAAGCCGGCGCGAGGTCAGTAAGCAGATCGGTACCATACAAAAACTTGTCAGTTAAAATCAAACTTTAGGACCCTTATCCATGTCAGTAAGATACTGCGGTAGATACTGGCTGAACTATTGAAAAAATGTGGCATCGCTAGCCAATAATCGATAAGAATGTTAACAACATTTGGAAATGAGCATGCACACATGCCCAATTAATTATCAAGTTAGTTTAAGTGCTGTTATTAAAATATTTGTTTAAGATTATATTGTATGTAATAATTGCTTCTCATTATTATATTTTTGTTACTATGAATAGTTATAATTTTCAATACTTTTTACGAGCGGACTGAATTTTGTTCCTTAAATTTTAGTTTAATAATAAAATGTTAATAAACAACAACTGATTTTGTCACTATACTGACTTTCAGGCAGAGTTATCAGGTTCGCCTTTAATCTAATTACTTTTGTTTAACGACCTCAGTGTAAATACAGCATTACAAACTTTAGATTAGATAAACATTTTTTTATTTATCGATAATAAACCATAAAAATTTTTAAATACCTTGAAAGTGTGTTCCAACTTTTTCATTATATCATAAACAAATTGTAAATATGGAAAATATTTGTAGAGGTATGCAAAATAAAAATGCTTTGTCGGTTTTATTTTATTTGGTATAGTTTGGCATGTCTGTTATTAGTTTTCTTTTATAGCTACAAATTGAACAGGTTGTGTTGAGGCGGAAAACTGAACGCAATTTGTAAAAGTTCATGGGGCCGAAAAGGGAGGGTTTGTCCACTATTAGTCATCTTTAAGTCCTATTTATATTTCTTATGAATACATGACGGCAAATAACGAATAGACTGCACACAATCTATTTACAGAATTCTTTCAGTGTACGTCGCGTGTTCGTCTTTAAGCAGCTTATTATATTTTTCCTATCACTACACTCTTCAATTGCATTTCCCCACAGATATTTTGTAATTAGTTTAATGTAATTTAATTAAACCGCTCTCAGAATTATCAAGCATTTTTGTTAAATAATAAACTATAAATATGTATAAAAAAATGTATATAACTAACAACATACATTATTTTGTATTTATTAAAAGTTTACTCTTACTATTAATAATATCTTATACTATAAATCGTAGTATATAATAGTAAAACAATAATTTCAACAAAATTCATAAAAAGGTAATAAGTAATCCTAGACAATGGGGTAAATGTATAAGGAGAGGTAAACGCTATAAATTTCCCCTCTGCAGGTCTGTTGGATGAAATCTCTGGAGCCTCTTTCTCACCTTTACTCTGCGAATGCGTCTCCTTCTCAGGAGCATTTATGTGTGGTTCGTGTGATTCGGGCTTTCCGGAAGCTTGTCGGTTGACTATGTCTCCGATTCTTGGTATCTGTAGTTCTCGCTCAATGTCTCTATTCTCTCTATGTACCAGCCGTACCAGACATACTTCGCAAGATTTAGGACTACACTACTCATACTATGATTAGATTTGATTTTCTGCAATCCCGTATACCTGGATACCATATCTCCAAATGGGTGCCAGAATAAAATTATTAGTCTCAGTCTACTAAGTGAGCGACAGCTTATTTCTGGAATTAAGGAGCCAAGCCATTCTGCTGTCCTAGCACCCATCTACCTCTGTTATGTGGCGCTGGAGGGTTAGACGCTTGTCCAGAAAAACGCCAAGATACTTTTTCTTATGACTTTATTAATCTATATGTATACCCTCTTCACTGCCCTTATAAGTTACTTCGTGGTTTCCATGACAATTAACGCAAACCAGGTTATCAGGTTGCCTGACATTGGCTGGATTAAGTGCAGTGAGACTCGATGCATCTGGGCTCCTTGGTGTAATAGTTTTTGGTGTACCACTGACTTTCGATATTTATCTTGGCAACTTAATTTTAACCCTTTGCCGGCCGACTTTGTTTAGCTTTAGAGCGTCACAGTTCTAGTTTGCCTATGTGAGTTCTATCAACCCCACATTCTGCCCTGGAAATTTGATTCAGTCAGTTTTGGAGTGGTTCTTTATCAGTGATTTTGACTTCGTATTGTACATATTCATCACACTATGATCTTGTGTGGTGACAGAAGTAGCCAAGTTGCATATCACTACTTTAAAGGCTTTTTTTTACGACTAGCAGGTAACGAAAAAGCCATACCGACAGTTAACTTCTCAATAGTGAATAGCCGATCACCCACGAAGATATTAAAACATCGTAGGCTCTGATCCAGAATAAACACACTGTAGGTAATCGAACCTTAACAAATTAAGTGCATATTTGCCAAGAGAACAAATCAAAGCACGCTCTAATTCCAATCGTTTTTACTCTCAAAATCTGCAGCAGAAATATCGTATTTGCGTTGCGTGTAACAGAGCCCAAAAGGCAAACGGGCCGTTAAATCAAACAATTGAAAACAATACAGGTGTCTTGCACTGGTAGTCCCCTTACTGATGGGGAAGCACGGAAATAAAAGCTGACAAAAGACACGATACCAAAAAAATCTGAGAGTTTTGGTGATGGAACGGCCATCATCTAAATTGACAAATGTCTACACTTCCTCAAATGGGATTTCGTGAAGCACAGAAGCATGACTGAAGCACCATTGATGTAATTTAAAATCAACAATGGCAAGAAGAAGGTTGTTTGATTAATACTTCGATAGCTTCAACTACTAAATTTTCACCAGATATCAAATTATTTACATAAAACACACTACATTAAAACCTTTATCTTAGAGAAAATTTATATTATACTACTTCAGCCAAATCGTGCATCTCACTACGAACGAAGCTGTTTTAAAACATGCATGATTGTGTCTAATTTGAATACCTTCGTTATATCGTGACATGATTTGCGCTACAGAATGTACTTCAGATAGTTGTCTGGCGATGAGTATTGAACGTATCGATACATTTTTTCAATGTTTCCTGTTTTCAGGGAAACAGGAAATATAAGAAAACGAAGTTACGTGCAAAACAGTTCCGATTGGACGACTGGTCCTGCCATTAGCATATTTTGAGAATAACCCGTATTAATAGCAGCTTAACCATCAAACACGACTCTGGTTGACTTGCTTTGTTTATGATGTCAAACTATCTATCCAACATAGCATTGGAGTTCTATATGGAGGATGCGCCTGGTCGATACAGATTAAAATTAGGTGCTACACAGTGGTCGGTCCTACGAACACTCCCATGATAGTGTGCCGAAAGACTCAGATTCCAGCTACCAAATCGCGGTACCTTAAGTGAGTTCGCAGATGACCTGGCCCTGGTAGTAGTAGCCAAAAGGATATAAGAGGTAAAGTCAGCTAGTAGTTACGCCATTAAGTTGTAACAAGTTGGATGCAGAAGGTGGGCTTGGTGCTGACCGGATATACTATAGGACACAGTTTTTCTTAGCAAGTCCTTTAATATATTTAGTTTCTCATCTTAGATTGTGCAACAGAATCATACTTCATATCAGACAACAATTTCTTGATGGACTTGTCATACCATTTTTTTTAAACAAGATATCAGATCTCCTCAGATCGTTTATTTCGAAATTGTTGCCGCAGTTTAGCGAAAAAATAAAGTGGGTTTGAAAGTTGACGCCTTACTGACGATATATATATCTCGTTTTATAAGTGACACTTGTATGTATGATTTATACTTCGATAGCTTTTCCTACTAAATTATCACCAGATACCAAATTATCTTCATGAAATACACTACATTAAAAACACCATGTATGTATGTAGTTGTTTACGTTGGTTAAGGGCCTTTCGTAGGACGATACACTCAGCTACAGCACACTGCCCTCTTGTGTTAATGCTGAGGCCGTGGGAAAACAACCCTTAAAACTCTTTCATGTTTCATCTGATATATATGATACTAACACAATCATCACTAAGCATTTTTATTAAATTCTTCTATTTGTTGATAGACTTTGTTATAACTTTTATTTGGCTATCGTGTTGACTTTCTATCTTGCTGGTGATGGTCGTGTGTTTAATTTCTGCTCAACTATCTGGCAATGGTAAGCCCTAAGGTCCTTCTCGGTGACACTCACGTCGACAACAACACAGCGTCAACAATTAATTGATGGTTACAACCACACAAAGCTTTGCTGTTGCCTTTCAACAAGTAAGCAATAAGTACAATCAGACTGATCATTGAAACTTAGTCACTTAAAAACTCGACATAACATGTTTTTGAGGCTACAAATTCCAATATTCTTTTAAATATATCCAGTTGTTAAAACAAATAATCATAGCAAGTTATAATACTAAGGACGACTTGGAAATTATAATGATGCGTGTGCTGCGATCATTTTTTGGTTTACATGGTAGTGCTTCCCAGTCGACTATTCAACGTTTTGTAATCAAATTCAAGGCGATCGGTTCAGTAAACAATCAGAAAATACGTCAACGCAGCACACGATCTGTCGAAAGCATTGCTGTTGCCCACGAGAGAATTCAAGAATTCGATATTTCGCAGACTAGTACTAAATCCAACTGATACAGGAGGTTAAAGTAACAAACGAGCCCCGATTTTAACAAGAAAATCGTATTCAGCGACAATTAATACTTTACTTTACTTTACCAATACTTTAAGTCAACATGCCATCGATAAAATTCAGCCAGTTTTATGTGTCATCGAAAATTGAATCTCCAAAACAACGCCTTTCATTCACTTTCAAAATCTACTCACCCCCAATAGGAATTCCTTAAGTAGAAATCCATGGTTCTATTCAAACGAACAGAGACAGAGACATAGCTACCCGTCTTTTGGTAAATAGTCCAGTTATTAATGGTATACAGCTACATTCAAGAGAATAGCACCATGTACAGATATGTAAAAGGGATACATGTGCGAAGGTTAAGAAGAATAGAATGGTGGGAACGGATTCCTAAAATGCCCGCTTTTTCACTTTGTTTCGATTTTTGATAGATGCCAATATGTGTTTTGTCAATATAATAGCATCGCACTATGTTAACAGTTGTACAATGATAATTAAAAGAAGAATCGTAACAATTAAGTGATATTAGCTTATGAATGTTTTCATGATAGAAATTTATGAATAATGTGATAATTATTCATTTTTGTTGGGCACCGAAAAGTATTATTTGCTCGATAAGAGATGTTTTATAGTTCGACTCAGATATCAAGGCAAACTCTATAGAGAAATTGTTATAATTGCTGGATGCACTAATACTCTAGTGTGTAATGCTATTACTTAAAAGAAAAAGTCTAATAGTTATGAAGCGTAAAACTACACATTTAGCCGTTAGACGTATTGTGCGCTATTACAAGAGGAAGCCTTGCGCAACTGCCAAACTGATTAAAATTACATATACACTGCGTCCTTGATTGATAAAAGTACATTTTTATGGAACAAGTCCTAGAAAGAAAACTCTTTTGTCGCAGAAGAAGGTGGACGAAAGTTTCTTCTTTTTGCTCTTCGCGGCTTTAACTGATTTCTAGGCACTGATTTCCCTCCACACCACAGTAGACTGCTATTAATTAACCTCCCATCCCTTACTGACTATCGCATGATTCTGGGAGTTATGTTTTATTATCTCTGTTATTGAGACAAATTAACTTTTCTGTACCTTTGAGACGTACTCGTAACTGTACACCATTTTCTCTAAATACTTGTAATACTAACTATTCTCTGCATGAACCTTTTCGAGTTCTCTGTGTTGACTATAACAGATTTTTTTAAATCTTCAACTCAGAGTACCCTTTTTGATACGATTAAAAACCATATTCTTAACTTTTTAGCACTTAGTAACTAACACTAATTGCTTTACTAATCATAGTGATCTTATTGGGTTTTTCCCAATCCTCGCAACAAATGTTGGATCATTTAATGTTTTTATTTTAAACACACCAGATATTAACTTTAATTTTATAGTTAAATATTTCATTTAAAATTTAAATTATATTATTTCATTTTTACTTTATGTTATTAGTCGACTGATAATAGTAAAAAAAAATTAAATAATGATAATAAAATAAATAAATAAATTTGGCCGTCCATCAAACACAAATTTTTTTCCAAATGCACCAGAAAGGCAGTTAAGCCAGGTGGGCTTAATTTATGATATGGACTTCTTTGTCTTATACTGGAGTTGGTCCGACACATTTGATAAATGGTATAATGAAAAATACAATGCTACCTTATGTCAGTTGGGAAATGCCTTTATGGATATTTCAATAGGATAATGATACGAAACACACAAGTAAACTCGCTATGGATTGTTTTGGATTTGATCAAGTAGACGTATACTTTGCGGGGTCAGAAATAGTTTATTCTACCCGTAACATACTTTTGCTACAACTTTGAATTCTTTATATTTTATTCCCTTTACCTTCGCAAGTAGATAAGAGACGATTTTATTCAAAAATCCATTACACGTGACGTTGAGGCTGTACTTCTAGCAGCGAAGTTGCACCAGAGCGCATGCAGAGATTTTTTTGTAGTCATTTTGTGTGTATGCGTATTTAAACGTGTTCGGAGTTCAACAAAAGTGTTCGGTCAAGTGCCCCCTGGATTAAGAAAATCTGGTGGTTGGGTATACTTGACTACAGCATAGGTAAATCTTTAATATAACATAACCATAACATATACTGTATTTTAATTAATGCATTGGTTAAATTTGTCTTAGGTGTTTAATTTATGACTATAAACTACATTGGAAACTTTGGTGGCTGTTCAATAAAATATAATATGTTGTTATATAATTTTAAGAATAAAATTGTTGACAGGAACTTACTGTGACAATTTCCAGTTGTAATTAACGTCATCATCGTCGTCAATATTAATGAAGTATACATAGGTTTTGCAAAGACAATAGTTTTTTGCGAATTTATTTCTAGTAGAAATGTGACCCAGTGAAACATTAGCTTTCGGCTGAAGCGATTAAATGTATGTTTCTCCCTCATTTTGTTTGTTGATCAGTCGTAGAGTTCTGTAGAGTCTTGGAACCAGTAATATGCGAATTAAACTGATAAATAATTTATTTTTTATTGAAGTGTATGTAATGCATGTATTTTTTATAATCAAAATATTTATATATTTATTTAATATGTGAACAAAGTGTTTCGTGGGCAGATGGTAAACATACACTGCACACTCTTTTAGACCTCAAAATGACGTTTCATATTCAGCTATGTCCTAAAGTATATAAGAAAATTTTGACACAAATAAAACAATTTAGTTTTCGTTGTCTATTGTGGTTTAGTTCACGGTAAATTCTAAAACAATTTTTCGATTAACCTTTATAGGATCATATAATAATTTACAGTTATGAAAGGAACAATTAGTATTCGCAAATGTTGGTGGTAAATATAGTTTTTGGAAAAAAAAAGAAAAGAAAAGTATATAAAGACTTTTCTGAGATATAGGGCATTTGTCAAACTACATGGGTTACAATATTAGACTTTTTGATCTAGGGAAATTTTTTATTCATTTTATTTGTGTTTACTTGTATTTATTTGATGGTATAAGAAGCTTTATGCTTTAAGATAGCTTATAAGCATTACTATTTATCACTATTCATAGTATACCATCATCTAACTCTATTTTCGCTGCCATTATATGTGAGTCTTCCCTAGTCTCTGCTTTAAAATCTGTAAAATATACTTTCTCACTAAGGCCGGATAATATTCCAAGTTGTGTCTTAAAAAAGTGTAGCACTTCTTTACTTCAACCTCTTTTTAAACTTTTGAACCTATCACTTACTAACGGAATCTTCCCATCTCTTTGAATGGACTCATTTATCATACCACTCCATAAAAAAAATGGTAGGTCTGATATATCTAATTACAGAGGTATTGCAAAATTATCTACTATTCCAAAATTGTTTGAAAATATCAATACGGCAACCTTGCAACATCTCTGTAAATCTGTTATTTCCCATTCCCAACATGGTTTTGTAAAGAGTCTGTCCACTACGACTAACTTCTTGAAATTCTCATCACTCATTCATGATGCGTTGCAAAAGAAATTCAATTTGACGTTATTTAAACTGACTTCAGTAAGGCACTTGACTCTGTACACCATTATGTGCGCATGTGTATAAAAATAGTGGGGCCCGCATAGAGTCAGTCCAAAAGCAATTCCTTCTTTTTGTCCTTCGTGGTCTCAATTAAGATCCCAATCTTCGTTTGTCACCCTACTCTAGCAGACTCTTATATTGAAATAATCCCTATTTAGCTAACCGAAGAACAACTCTAGCTGTTTTATTTATTCAAAAATTATTAAATGGCAATAGAGATTATTCTATATTCCTACTAGGAACAATCTTCTTCTATATCTTCCTTTGCCTTGCATAATCTATTGTGCATTTTATTTTCACTTTGAAACTCTCATATCCATGCTTTTTCTTCTGAAAATTCTCTTGGTTCAATCAAACTTTCGCTTTTCTATCACCTCCGCTAATACCAAATACCTATTGTATATACTAACACTAATACTTATTTTTCCAATTGGGGTCTTCTAGGTTTTCCACAATCATTGCAACAAACAATTCAAATTTAAAATCATTTTTAATATTACGCCAGAGCTTTTCCACTTTTTACTTTTTAATTTCCAGATTACTTTTAAAATGTTATATTTTTCTATTTATTTTAAACTTTTTTCTGCTAGTTTGTAGTCGTCTCTAAATTAAATAAATAAATTAAAAAATAAGCTAATTAATTAAAATCACATATTTATTTGTTTAAATTTTAACCTTTACTTTTTTACCTATTAATTAAGGTAAGGCGGCTCGTAACCTTCGTTAATATACGACGTATCGAACAACTGAATTTATGGTCCACACCCGCCCGACAAACATAGGATTGAGAAAAAAATCACTATGTGCACAGTAAACACCCTTTCCGAATCATAATACCCCCCAGATAATAGTTTATCTAGCGGAAATGGTTATTGAGCGTACGCTTTACCCACCTTCACCAAAGTTAACAAGTCTCTAAAAAAAGTCGCTGGCTTATCATTTTTTAGCGGTGATGGCTCAGATGTCGAGCTCCCGACTAATGTCGTACACTTGACAATAAGGGTGAGTGTTGAGCGTTTGCATTACCTGCATAGTTGGATCTCAACACAACGCGATTAAACGACCAACGACACCGGGTTACCTCGTGCAATTGCTCGCAAGAAGTCCCGATTCCATTTGCACAATGCGGAAAAAAAGAGAGAGATATGCCCAACAGAATGCAAAGCAGCCTTAACCGACTATCCCATAGAGAAGCTCAATTATGTGTGGCCTAGGAAAATTAGTAGATATGCACCAGGGATATATCTATTTTACTTTCTATCCACATTTTTATGAGAGAATGCACAGGAAGCTTCACCGCACTAAAAATGTTGGTAGCTAGTCAGCTACACGATGACAGAGTCATCAAAGGACGCACCAGCCGTCACAGACTTCCCCACAGTTTAGAATAGTGATCGAACTAAACAGGAGGCAGAGCAAGCTACACGTTAAAATGCCAAGTCCACGGTCCTCCAAGTCCTCGTCCATCATATCAGAAACTAAGGCCAACGTGGAGAAGCATCTTGAAGAGCAAAAAAAAGAAGTTATTCGAAACCATTCAACCTGACTTACAGTTTGTCAAGAAGGTGTTGTGACAAAGAGAAAAATTTAGATACTGCAACTCAAAAAAAATATATTTCCTTGTTTTTATTTTGTTATTCTTCAGATAATTATTTCTTGAAATTTCCTTTTGTACCTTAAGTTAATAAATTTATTTTATATTTTTAAGGTGTAGTTAGCTAAATCAAACGAAAACCTAAATCAAAAACTAGGTAGCCAAAGTTCAAAGTACCCAAAAATAGTGAAGATCGACTTAAACTAAAAAAATCCGGAGTGATAACCGGAGTTAGTAGTTTAGAAGAGAGCATCTAGGTGAGATAAATCTCAACTACTGCGGGTGGTGAAGTATCCTTTGATACAAACAATAAGAGAAAAAACCACTAATGTTGGCGTATTTTGTGAGCATTACAAGGCAGTCAAAGGAATAAAATGGTATGGCAGTTACATGGATTATACAAATCCTACCCCAAAAAACTAATACTAGTGCGATAGCGCTACGGTAAATAATATTACATTATACCCTCTTTAACTAACCGTAGAACAACTTTAGCTGTTTTATTTATTCATAAATTAATAGACGGCAACATTGACTGTTCTACTCTTTTAAGTCGCTTAAATTTTTCCATTCCTTGTAGACCTACTAGAAACTATCTTCCTCTATATCTTCCGGTATGCGTCATTGATTATGCCTTGCATAATCCTTTTCGCATTCTATGTTTTTTTTACAATTCACACCTTCATGCTTTCTCTTCAGAACATTCTCTTCGTTCTATTAAACTTTCGCCTTTCAACCACCTTCGGTGAATCCTTTACTAATACTAATACTCATTGTTCTGATTGGGTTTTTCTAGGTTTTTCCCAATCCTCGCAACAAATGTTGGGGCAATTTAAATTTAAATTTATATTCAAATTTAAAATCATTTATTATTTTCCCCAGACTTCTTTTTTTTTTTTACTTATTTTTACTTTTTAATTTAATGATTAGCTTTATATTGTTCTAATGTCGATTGTTCTTAGTCTTCTTTCCGAATAAAATAAATAAAATAAAATAAAAAATAAAATACATCTGCTAAACACCACCTAGCTGGGAACTCTATCAGGTCCAAATTATTCTGAAATTGCAGAGGACTCATGGAGTAGAGCCCCATGTGTCACACCTGGTGACTTCAGCATTGCGGCAACTCAGTGGTGAAGTAACTCGACAAATGCTAGGAATACTTTAGAAAATTTGTTTGTTAGTTAATATAGGCCTTGCTAACAATGGAAAACACTACACATTATACAAGGCCGGGATATGGTTAATCATTAACCTAACAATAATCAGTAGCTCAATCTTAAAGCAAATTTTATGTGGTTCGCGAAGCAGTTCACGTTTAGTGACCACCAAACGATCCAATTCGAAATTGCTAATAGATGAGCAAGGACTTAGCGGTCACCAAAAGCAACAACAAATGACAAATGAAAGAACAACTGCTTTGATTACATTATACATACATTATATGTATGTACATATGTGTGTAAATTATTATTTCAAAGCGAACACATACAAAATAATTCATCAATGTCTTCCCCATCAGGATATCCCGAAAACATTAAATGAATTTATAACAAATGTCAAAGAAATTCTTGCGCAGTTTAGTGGAACGAGTAAATCGCCAATTGTTTGCAGATATATGCCTTTATTCATTTTTAACAGGAATCAGGGGTCCATTAGGAGCTACAGTAAGAACAATGAAACCAACCAAAAGAATATGAAACGACAGGACCGAAAACAGGAACTTGAGTCTCAACAAGCTATATTTAGAAGAATAAATTATAATCAGCAAAGAGGAAATGATGAGAACCGTAGCTATAAGCGTAATGATTACGAGCCTTATGACAGAGACGACTATAAATACAAAAGAAATATTATGTTAGCAATTAAGCCAAAGAATAATAAACGTAACATTATTGAACAACAGAGACCGACCAACAGACAAACTAACAACTATCAACCTAGAGGTTCGATAAATAGTGTTGAACAACAAGCACAAGTACACAATTACAATAAGGCTGCAAATTTAAAAAAAAAACCTCGGACAACAGATAGGATACCTAATAAATAAAAACAATAAGTCAACAGTACCATATATTATGGTAAACGAGTGTTTCGATAAACCACTTAAATTCTTTATAGATACCGGTGCTTCTTTTTTTTTATTTATCTTAACTATATTTTGAAAGAAAATCAAATCAAATTAAATATACCAATAGCCATCAAGACAATATTAAATCAATTTCAATTACATAACAAAACTATGATTCCGTTATTCAAAGAATTCTCTGACTTGTCAGAATATTCATTCCTTTTATTTAATTTGCATTCATATTTTGATGGGCTAATCGGGATTTACATATTGCAAGAAATTAAAGCCATTGTAAACATTCCTCTGAAAATAATCAAAACAAAAACTTCAATAATAAATATAGAATTAGAAGAGAAAGTAATGTCTGACGTATATATAATAGAAGAAGAATCAAAAAAGATTATTCGCCTACCTGTAAATATTAGGAATATTCTGGTTTGAAAACAGAAATATATCGGAAGACATAGTAATATCAGGAGGAGTATATCTTGCAGAAAACAATCGGAGCTACATGGAAGTCAATAATTTTTCTAGTGAAGACAAAAAATTTTGTTTAGATACATACTTAGAAGTACAAAGGTGTAGTGAACAAGATTATTTGGAAGTCAACTTAATTCAAGAGACAAATAATGAAATGACATTCGATTATCAAGATTTTAATACTTATATAGGAACCCACTATCGATATATCGATATTTAGTAGCCTAGTAGTGAAATTTTTCGCGCTCTATTTAAATTAACATTTTATCCTTTTTTACCTACTTCTTAAATTGTATATAACTGTGCTTTCGACTTATTTTGTGTTTCCGCGCACTTTGCGACTTCTTATTTCGTTGAAAACTATTCTTGTAAGTAATTATTTACATTTTTTTTTCCCAACGCGGCGTCTGTGCTGTGTTTTGTTTTTGTTTTTAATTTCGTTTTTAGCGCATCGCCTAACGCGGCGTCACTGCTGTGTTGTTGTTGTTTCTAAATTTCGACAGTAGTTGCTTCTCTATTTTCATTTCGCTTTCGCGCTTTGCGTTGCGTTTCTACCAACTTGCACATTGTTGTTGTAGCGTTTTTGTTTACTTTTCCTTTATTTCTTTTACTTGAGTAAATTTTTCTTTCTTTCTACTAATCACTCATTATGTCTTGCTGTTTTAAGTCGTGCTCACTCAAAGTGTCTGAGTCAGCTCAACCTCAATTTATTTATTGTTGGTTGTGTGATAATATGATGCACTCTGAGTGCGCTGGTTTATCTTAACGCGACTGTGATAAAATTAATAAACTCAGTTCCGCCTCGGCTAAATCAAAAGGCGGCATTCGATGGGCGTGCCCAACCTACTATGCTATGCAGCGCGACTTCAGCAAGATGTACAATATGGTACGCAATCAGTTTATTAAAATGAGCAAGACAGCGAAACGACTGGCGAGCGAATTTGACTCAAACATTGAATTGCTTAGTCAATTCAAATTTGAGCCGCATCGTACAGAAGAAGCTGAGCTTTTAACTGTGCCCGTACCTATTTCTATTTCTCCATCCCCCACCCAAAATTCCTCTCCTAACATATTAGACATCTCCCCTGTACTTTCTCTGTCTCCTTCTCCCAGAACCTTTCCCAATTCCACTCCGCTATTTACGCCTGTTGCGGCACCCACTACTCCAGTAGGTGGTCCATCACCATCTACTGGAGCTGTGGCGAAAGCTATTAGATGTAAAAATAAGCACTCCCCTATCCCAGCTCCTTCTAATGGAGTTAGTCCCCCTTCTTTACTCCCTACTCTATCTGTCATTGCTCCTCGTAGACAAGTTTTTGTGTCTAGACTATCGGCTGATACAACTTGCGAGTCGATATTTAGATACATAGCTAGTAGATCTTCTGCAAGTGTATCGGTTACCAAATTTAACTTCTCTACTCCTAGAGAAATCTCTTCTTTTAAAATTAACGTATCTTCAGATTTCTTTAACACTATATGTGACTCGAATTTCTGGCCTCCACACATGATTGTTCATGAGTTTAGGCCAAAGAAACGAGCGCATCCTTCTCCTGTAGTTCTTCCTACTAACATTGCAAAAAACTAATACTAACGTATCAGAATGTTAGAGGGCTTAATTCTAAACTTAATAAGCTTTATGTAGACAGCTTTTCGTTTGATGCTAACATTATTATTTTTACTGAAACCTGGCTAAAGCCCGAAATTTCAGACTTTTCATTGTTTTGCAATAAATACACATCTTTTAGATGCAATCGTTTGTCGCGTATAGGAGGTGGTGTCCTTATTGCCGTAGACTCTGATCTTCTATCAGAATCTATTTTATCTCCTTGCCTAACTAACATTGAATTGATTGCCTTTAAAATTATATATAAAAATATTTCTATATATATAACGTGCTCTTATATTCCGCCACAGTCCGATTTGTCTGTATACCTAGCGCATATTTCTGCTATTGAGTCCATTTCGTCACTACTTTCTAGTAGTGATTACCTCTTTGTATTTGGTGACTTTAATTTGCCGGATGAGGTATGGTCTGATTCTCCAAATGTTTTGATGCCAACCACATCTCACGAATTTATCAATTCGATTTTAGAGATGTCTCACTCTCAAATTAATCAAATTAATTTTATAATCAAAATATTTATATATTTATTTAATATATGAACAAAGTGTTTCGTGTGCAGATGGTAAACATACACTGCACACTCTTTTAGACCTCAAAATGACGTTTCATATTCAGCTATGTCCTAAAGTATATAAGAAAATGTTGACTCAAATAAAACAATTTAGTTTTCGTTGTCTATTGTGGTTTAGTTCACGGTAAATTCTAAAACAATTTTTCGATTAACCTTTATAGGATCATATAATAATTTACAGTTATGAAAGGAATTAGTATTCGTAAATGTTGGTGGAAAATATAGTTTTTGGAAAAAAAAAAGAAAAGAAAAGTATATAAAGACTTTTCTGAGATATAGGGCATTTGTCAAACTACATGGGTTACAATATTAGACTTTTTGATCTAGGGAAATTTTTTATTCATTTTATTTGTGTTTACTTGTATTTATTTGATGGTATAAGAAGCTTTATGCTTTAAGATAGCTTATAAGCATTACTATTTATCACTATTCATAGTATACCATCATCTAACTCTATTTTCGCTGCCATTATATGTGAGTCTTCCCTAGTCTCTGCTTTAAAATCTGTAAAATATACTTTCTCACTAAGGCCGGATAATATTCCAAGTTGTGTCTTAAAAAAGTGTAGCACTTCTTTACTTCAACCTCTTTTTAAACTTTTGAACCTATCACTTACTAACGGAATCTTCCCATCTCTTTGAATGGACTCATTTATCATACCACTCCATAAAAAAAATGGTAGGTCTGATATATCTAATTACAGAGGTATTGCAAAATTATCTACTATTCCAAAATTGTTTGAAAATATCAATACGGCAACCTTGCAACATCTCTGTAAATCTGTTATTTCCCATTCCCAACATGGTTTTGTAAAGAGTCTGTCCACTACGACTAACTTCTTGAAATTCTCATCACTCATTCATGATGCGTTGCAAAAGAAATTCAATTTGACGTTATTTAAACTGACTTCAGTAAGGCACTTGACTCTGTACACCATTATGTGCGCATGTGTATAAAAATAATGAGGCCCGCATAGAGTCAGTGCAAAAGCAATTCCATTTTTTTGTCCTTCGTTGTATCAATTAAGATCCCAATCTTTGTTTGTCACCCTACTCTAGCAGACTCTTATTTTGAAATAATCCCTATTTAGCTAACCGAAGAACAACTCTAGCTGTTTTATTTATTCAAAAATTATTAAATGGCAATAGAGATTATTCTATATTCCTACTAGGAACAATCTTCTTCTATATCTTCCTTTGCCTTGCATAATCTATTGTGCATTTTATTTTCACTTTGAAACTCTCATATCCATGCTTTTTCTTCTGAAAATTCTCTTGGTTCAATCAAACTTTCGCTTTTCTATCACCTCCGCTAATACCAAATACCTATTGTATATACTAACACTAATACTTATTTTTCCAATTGGGGTCTTCTAGGTTTTCCACAATCATTGCAACAAACAATTCAAATTTAAAATCATTTTTAATATTACGCCAGAGCTTTTCCACTTTTTACTTTTTAATTTCCAGATTACTTTTAAAATGTTATATTTTTCTATTTATTTTAAACTTTTTTCTGCTAGTTTGTAGTCGTCTCTTAATTAAATAAATAAATTAAAAAATAAGCTAATTAATTAAAATCACATATTTATTTGTTTAAATTTTAACCTTTACTTTTTTACCTATTAATTAAGGTAAGGCGGCTCGTAACCTTCGTTAATATACGACGTATCGAACAACTGAATTTATGGTCCACACCCGCCCGACAAACATAGGATTGAGAAAAAAATCACTATGTGCACAGTAAACACCCTTTCCGAATCATAATACCCCCCAGATAATAGTTTATCTAGCGGAAATGGTTATTGAGCGTACGCTTTACCCACCTTCACCAAAGTTAACAAGTCTCTAAAAAAAGTCGCTGGCTTATCATTTTTTAGCGGTGATGGCTCAGATGTCGAGCTCCCGACTAATGTCGTACACTTGACAATAAGGGTGAGTGTTGAGCGTTTGCATTACCTGCATAGTTGGATCTCAACACAACGCGATTAAACGACCAACGACACCGGGTTACCTCGTGCAATTGCTCGCAAGAAGTCCCGATTCCATTTGCACAATGCGGAAAAAAAGAGAGAGATATGCCCAACAGAATGCAAAGCAGCCTTAACCGACTATCCCATAGAGAAGCTCAATTATGTGTGGCCTAGGAAAATTAGTAGATATGCACCAGGGATATATCTATTTTACTTTCTATCCACATTTTTATGAGAGAATGCACAGGAAGCTTCACCGCACTAAAAATGTTGGTAGCTAGTCAGCTACACGATGACAGAGTCATCAAAGGATGCACCAGCCGTCACAGACTTCCCCACAGTTTAGAATAGTGATCGAACTAAACAGGAGGCAGAGCAAGCTACACCAAACCCAAGCTGTTAAAATGCCAAGTCCACGGTCCTCCAAGTCCTCGTCCATCATATCAGAAACTAAGGCCAACGTGGAGAATCATCTTGAAGAGCAAAAAAAGAAGTTATTCGAAACCATTCAACCTGACTTACAGTTTGTCAAGAAGGTGTTGTGACAAAGAGAAAAATTTAGATACTGCAACTCAAAAAAAATATATTTCCTTGTTTTTATTTTGTTATTCTTCAGATAATTATTTCTTGGAATTTCCTTTTGTACCTTATGTTAATAAATTTATTTTATATTTTTAAGGTGTAGTTAGCTAAATCAAACGAAAACCTAAATCAAAAACTAGGTAGCCAAAGTTCAAAGAACCCAAAAATAGTGAAGATCGACTTAAACTAAAAAATCCGGAGTGATAACCGGAGTTAGTAGTTTAGAAGAGAGCATCTAGGTGAGATAAATCTCAACTACTGCGGGTGGTGAAGTATCCTTTGATACAAACAATAAGAGAAAAAACCACTAATGTTGGCGTATTTTGTGAGCATTACAAGGCAGTCAAAGGAATAAAATGGTATGGCAGTTACATGGATTATACAAATCCTACCCCAAAAAACTAATACTAGTGCGATAGCGCTACGATAAATAATATTACATTATACCCTCTTTAACTAACCGTAGAACAACTTTAGCTGTTTTATTTATTCATAAATTAATAGACGGCAACATTGACTGTTCTACTCTTTTAAGTCGCTTAAATTTTTCCATTCCTTGTAGACCTACTAGAAACTATCTTCCTCTATATCTTCCGGTATGCGTCATTGATTATGCCTTGCATAATCCTTTTCGCATTCTATGTTTTTTTTACAATTCACACCTTCATGCTTTCTCTTCAGAACATTCTCTTCGTTCTATTAAACTTTCGCCTTTCAACCACCTTCGGTGAATCCTTTACTAATACTAATACTCATTGTTCTGATTGGGTTTTTCTAGGTTTTTCCCAATCCTCGCAACAAATGTTGGGGCAATTTAAATTTAAATTTATATTCAAATTTCAAATCATTTATTATTTTCCCCAGACTTCTTTTTTTTTTTTTACTTATTTTTACTTTTTAATTTAATGATTAGCTTTATATTGTTCTAATGTCGATTGTTCTTAGTCTTCTTTCCGAATAAAATAAATAAAATAAAATAAAAAATAAAATACATCTGCTAAACACCACCTAGCTGGGAACTCTATCAGGTCCAAATTATTCTGAAATTGCAGAGGACTCATGGAGTAGAGCCCCATGTGTCACACCTGGTGACTTCAGCATTGCGGCAACTCAGTGGTGAAGTAACTCGACAAATGCTAGGAATACTTTAGAAAATTTGATTGTTAGTTAATATAGGCCTTGCTAACAATGGAAAACACTACACATTATACAAGGCCGGGATATGGTTAATCATTAACCTAACAATAATCAGTAGCTCAATCTTAAAGCAAATTTTATGTGGTTCGCGAAGCAGTTCACGTTTAGTGACCACCAAACGATCCAATTCGAAATTGCTAATAGATGAGCAAGGACTTAGCGGTCACCAAAAGCAACAACAAATGACAAATGAAAGAACAACTGCTTTGATTACATTATACATACATTATATGTATGTACATATGTGTGTAAATTAATATTTCAAAGCGAACACATACAAAATAATTCATCAATGTCTTCCCCATCAGGATATCCCGAAAACATTAAATGAATTTATAACAAATGTCAAAGAAATTCTTGCGCAGTTTAGTGGAACGAGTAAATCGCCAATTGTTTGCAGATATATGCCTTTATTCATTTTTAACAGGAATCAGGGGTCCATTAGGAGCTACAGTAAGAACAATGAAACCAACCAAAAGAATATGAAACGACAGGACCGAAAACAGGAACTTGAGTCTCAACAAGCTATATTTAGAAGAATAAATTATAATCAGCAAAGAGGAACTGATGAGAACCGTAGCTATAAGCGTAATGATTACGAGCCTTATGACAGAGACGACTATAAATACAAAAGAAATATTATGTTAGCAATTAAGCCAAACAATAATAAACGTAACATTATTGAACAACAGAGACCGACCAACAGACAAACTAACAACTATCAACCTAGAGGTTCGATAAATAGTGTTGAACAACAAGCACAAGTACACAATTACAATGAGGCTGCAAATTTAAAAAAAAACCTCGGACAACAGACAGGATACCTAATAAATAAAAACAATAAGTCAACAGTACCATATATTATGGTAAACGAGTGTTTCGATAAACCACTTAAATTCTTTATAGATACCGGTGCTTCTTTTTTTTTATTTATCTTAACTATATTTTGAAAGAAAATCAAATCAAATTAAATATACCAATAGCCATCAAGACAATATTAAATCAATTTCAATTACATAACAAAACTATGATTCCGTTATTCAAAGAATTCTCTGACTTGTCAGAATATTCATTCCTTTTATTTAATTTGCATTCATATTTTGATGGGCTAATCGGGATTTACATATTGCAAGAAATTAAAGCCATTGTAAACATTCCTCTGAAAATAATCAAAACAAAAACTTCAATAATAAATATAGAATTAGAAGAGAAAGTAATGTCTGACGTATATATAATAGAAGAAGAATCAAAAAAGATTATTCGCCTACCTGTAAATATTAGGAATATTCTGGTTTGAAAACAGAAATATATCGGAAGACATAGTAATATCAGGAGGAGTATATCTTGCAGAAAACAATCGGAGCTACATGGAAGTCAATAATTTTTCTAGTGAAGACAAAAAATTTTGTTTAGATACATACTTAGAAGTACAAAGGTGTAGTGAACAAGATTATTTGGAAGTCAACTTAATTCAAGAGACAAATAATGAAATGACATTCGATTATCAAGATTTTAATACTTATATAGGAACCCACTATCGATATATCGATATTTAGTAGCCTAGTAGTGAAATTTTTCGCGCTCTATTTAAATTAACATTTTATCCTTTTTTACCTACTTCTTAAATTGTATATAACTGTGCTTTCGACTTATTTTGTGTTTCCGCGCACTTTGCGACTTCTTATTTCGTTGAAAACTATTCTTGTAAGTAATTATTTACATTTTTTTCCCAACGCGGCGTCTGTGCTGTGTTTTGTTTTTGTTTTTAATTTCGTTTTTAGCGCATCGCCTAACGCGGCGTCACTGCTGTGTTGTTGTTGTTTCTAAATTTCGACAGTAGTTGCTTCTCTATTTTCATTTCGCTTTCGCGCTTTGCGTTGCGTTTCTACCAACTTGCACATTGTTGTTGTAGCGTTTTTGTTTACTTTTCCTTTATTTCTTTTACTTGAGTAAATTTTTCTTTCTTTCTACTAATCACTCATTATGTCTTGCTGTTTTAAGTCGTGCTCACTCAAAGTGTCTGAGTCAGCTCAACCTCAATTTATTTATTGTTGGTTGTGTGATAATATGATGCACTCTGAGTGCGCTGGTTTATCTTAACGCGACTGTGATAAAATTAATAAACTCAGTTCCGCCTCGGCTAAATCAAAAGGCGGCATTCGATGGGCGTGCCCATCTTGCTATGTTATGCAGCGCGACTTCAGCAAGATGTACAATATGGTACGCAATCAGTTTATTAAAATGAGCAAGACAGCGAAACGACTGGCGAGCGAATTTGACTCAAACATTGAATTGCTTAGTCAATTCAAATTTGAGCCGCATCGTACAGAAGTAGCTGAGCTTTTAACTATGCCCGTACCTATTTCTATTTCTACACCACTAACTTACTTGAGCTTACCTCCCTTGCTATTAAAAGTTTTCAGGACAAAAAGCAGAATGACGTAATTTACACAGATTTCAGTAAGGCTTTCGATTCCGTTAACCACTATCTCTTGCTTAAAAAACTTAGTACTATCCGATTTCCACACAGCCTTCTTATGTGGATTTCCGAATATCTTTCTTGTAGAACCCAAAAAGTTCTTTTTAAATCCTCACTGTCTAAGCCTGTCTTTCTTACCTCTGGCAGGGTAGCCACCTTGGGCCTTTACTTTTTAATTTATTTATTAACGATCTCCCGTCTATCTTCCTTCACTCCTATGTACTAATGTACGCCGATGATGTGAAGCTGTGCTTATCATATAATGACAACAACTCTCCTTATTTATTGCAGTCGGACCTGGATTTGTTTTTTGCTTGGTGTCTAAATGTAAGGTTATGTCATTCTATAAAAGTACGCCTCACACATTTAATTACATGCTCGACCGGGTTTCTCTTGAGAGATTAGACTGTGTCACCGATTTGGGAATTCTTCTCGATCATAGACTAAGATTTGACAAACATATCGCGCTTACAGTCAACAAGGCGACTCAATCTCTTGGATTTATCAAACGATGGTCTAAGGAATTTGACGACCCTTGTACGACTAAGCTGCTATATACTTCACTTGTTCGGCCTATTCTGGAATACAGATCTTGTGTATGGTCTCCTCAATAGTCGGTACACCAAGACAGAATTGAGTCTGTTCAAAAGAAGTTTCTTCTTTTTGCTCTTCGCGGCTTTAACTGGGTTCCAGGTACTGATTTGCCTTCATACCACAGTAGATTGCAATTAATTAACCTCCCATCTCTTACTAACTGTCGCATGATGCTGGGAGTTCTATTATTTCATAAATTAATAATTGGCAAAATTGACTCATCTCTGCTATTGAGCCAAATTAACTTTTCTGTACCCTTTAGACGTACTCGTAACTTCACACCATTATCTCTAAATACTTGTAATACTAACTATTTTCAGCATGAACCTTTTCGAGTTCTCTGTGTTGACTATAACAGACTTTTCCGAGTCTTCAACTCAGAGTCCTCTTTTGATACGAACCATAGATTAAGAACCATATCCTTAACTTTTTAACACGTAGTAACTTGCACTAATTTGCTTTACTAATCATAGTGATCTGATTGGGTTTTTCTGGGTTTTTCCCAATCCTCGCAACAAATGTTGGATCATTTAATATTCTTATTTTGAACACCCCAGATATAAACTTAAATTTTTTACTTAAATATTTAATTTTAAATTTAAATTATATTTTTTCACTTTTAATTTATATTAAAAATTGTAATTTTTGGTCGACTGTTAATAGTTGACAGTAAATAAATAAATAAATAAACACCTCAATAATGAAGAAAAATTACAACTTAAAAAACATTGCCTTGAATTTCCAAAACTTTTCTTTAAAGAAGGAAACACTTTTTCTTTTACTTATTTAATAAAACACAGAATTAGAACAACAGACGAAATTCCCATACACAACAAACCAATTCGTTATAGTCAAAACGAACGACAAGAAATGAGGAAACAAATCAATAACCTACTGGAACAAAACATTGTTAGACATAGTTATTCTCCATGGCGTGCTCCAACGTTTTTGGTATCAAAGAAGATGGATGCCTCAAATAAAAAAAATGGCGATTAGTTGTAGATTACCGCAAATTAAATGAGAAAACGATTAAAGAAAAATATCCCATGCCCAACATCAACGATGTATTAGATAAAATTGGCAGGGCTAAATATTTTTCAGCGTTGGATTTAGCTAGCGGTTACCATCAAATCGAGATGCATCCGAAAGATATTGTATTAGCAAGACATCATTTTCCGCAGAAGGTGGACACTATAAGTTCGTAAGAATGCCATTTGGACTTACTAATGCCCCAGCCACATTCCAAAGGGTTATGCATAATGTGCTTGCTGATCTAAATGGCAAATGTTGTCCATATATCTAGATGATATAATAATTTTGTCCGCGTCTCTTCTGGAACATATTAACTATCTAAGAGCAGTATTTAAGAAACTAAATAATGCTAACCTTAAAATTCAACCTATAAATTCAGAGTTATGAGAAAGGAAATCGACTGTTCAGGGCATGTGGTAACTGACAGCGGAATCAAACCAAATCCAAAAAAGAAAAATTTGTGCTATAAAATCGTTTCCGATTCCAAAGACTATAAAACAAATAAAATAATTTTTGGGGCTTCTAGGCTATTATAGAAAATTTATAAAAGACTTTGCGACGACCACAAAACCCTTAACTCAGCAACTAAAACGTAAAGATTCTCTTAAAATAAGCGAAGAGTTTTTATCCGCATTTGAAATTTGTAAAAACCTATTATGCAATGATCCTTTGTTAGAATATCCAGCGTTTTCAAAACCTTTCACTCTCACGACTGACGCAAGTAATGTTGCTATAGGAGCAGTACTTTCTCAAGGCACACCTAACAACGAAAAACCTGTATCATTCGCTAGCCGCACACTCACAGATACCGAATTAAAGTATTAAACCATTGAAAAAGAGATGTAAGCCATAATATGGGCTACAAAGTACTTTCGCCCTTATCTGTACGGCCAAAAATTTAGAATGAATACCGATCACAAGCCACTAACGTGGCTAATGAATTTCACAGAACCTAATTTTAAATTGGTTCGATTGAAGCTGCAGTTATTAAAATACGATTATGAAATCTCATATAAAAAAGGATCTGAAAACGTAGTAGCAGATACACATAAACGCATAAAACCGGAAGTCCATTTTAATACCTCTATTTCAAATAACAGTAATAAAAACGTCAACACGATTTTAACATTAAACAAACCAATTAATGAATATAACCAGCAGATTATATTTAGAAACGATACAAAATCTCAAATAATTACCTCAACCCCTTTCAAAAATAAAATAAGGAGAGTGGTAAAGAAAGTTCCTTTGACAATCAGAAGCTAACGAAAATACTTAAAACTATTTTAAAACCAAATAAAGTGCACGCCATTCTTGCTACAGATGATATTTTCAACATCATTGAAAATGTACTAAATGAATTTTTTTACCAACAAATCTTTACAAAATTGTGAGAGTAACTACAATACTGAAGGACATACGAAATATAGAAGAGTTAAATAAGAAAATAGAAACGTATCATACAAATTTAGCCATAGATGTATTGATGAAACAAAAGCCCATTTAAAGAGGGAAATTTATTCTACGATTGTGATGTTTGTCAAACTTTGAAATATGATACACAACCACAAAAATTAATTTATCAAGAAACAGAAACTCCAACTTTTCCTATGCACATTGACGTATACACCAGTAATGCAGAAACAATTTTAACAATTATTGACAAATTTTCAAGATTTGCAGCTGCATATACGATTCCAGCAAGAAATAGCCTAAGCATAGTGAAAGCCATGAGAACCTTACTTGCTTTTTCGGTATTCCTAGAAAATTTGTATGCGATCAAGGCGCAGAGTTTGCAGGAAGAATATTTGAGGATTTCTGCCAGCAATACAACATTGAAATTCACACCACTTCTTTTCAACAATCTTCTAGCAATTCACCAGAAGAAAGGTAACACTCTTCTTTAACAGAAATCTATCGCATTATAACAAATAAGAAAAAAATGAAAAACTTGATTGCGACCATAACGATATTCTTACCAAAACATTAATTACATACAATAATAATATTCATTGGACAACCAAATATACTCCATATGAGATTTTCTATGGAAGACCACACTTATTTAATAAAGAGACGACTTTCAATAACGAACATGATTATATACAACAACTTAATAACTTTCAAAGAGTAATTTATTCAAAAATTAATGAGGATGTAGAAAAAATGAAGATTAGAACCAGTAAGTTGAACAATGACAAAAATGCACCGAAAGATTTCGAAAAAAATAATGTGATTTACCGAAAAGAAAATAGGAGAAACAAGCTAACACCAAGATTTACAAAGCATCAAGTACTACAAGATAAAGGTCCAACTTTTCTCACAACAAAAAATCAGAAGATTCACAAATCAAAAATAAAAAAAGAATAAACAAAAATAAACAAGAAACTCAATCCACCTAAATTTTAGTACATTAAGAAATAAACTATATAAAAAAAATTTAATAATTTAATTTTCTATAAACTATTCATAAGATAATTACCAGTTTGAATTACGGATTTTTTATTGTTTAACAAAAATCATATTATAATTTACTTGCGATCATACACTTATTTTTTTATTATTAAGACCTTGTATGTTAAATAATAAATACTGTAGTAGTTATAAGCAAAGTCATGTATTACACAATAGTTATACAAAAGGGTTGGAACCCAACGAAACAATTTATTTATGTTATGTATTTACTTACTTGAGCTTACCTCCCTTGTTATTAAAGGTTTTCAGAACAAAACGCAGACTGATGTAATTTACACAGATTTCAGCAAGGCTTTCGATTCCGTTAACCACTATCTCTTGCTTAAAAAACTTAGTACTATCGGATTTCCACACAGCCTTCTTATGTGGATTTCCGAATATCTTTCTTGTAGAACCCAAAAAGTTCTTTTAAATCCTCACTGTCTAAGCCTGTCTTTCTTACCTCTGGCAGGGTAGCCACCTTGGGCCTTTACTTTTTAATTTATTTATTAATGATCTCCCGTCTATCTTCCTTCACTCCTATGTACTAATGTACGCCGATGATGTGAAGCTGTGCTTATCATATAATGACAAAAACTCTCCTTATTTATTGCAATCGGACCTGGATTTGTTTTTTGCTTGGTGTAAATGCAACTTGTTGTTTCTGAATTGCTCTAAATGTAAGGTTATGTCATTCTATAGAAGCACGCCTCACACATTTAATTACATGCTCGACCGGATTTCTCTTGAGAGATTAGACTGTGTCACCGATTTGGGAATTCTTCTCGATCATAGATTAAAATTTGACAAACATATCGCGCTTACAGTCAACAAGGCGACTCAATCTCTTGGATTTATCAAACGATGGTCTAAGGAATTCGACGACCCTTATACGACTAAGCTGATATATACTTCACTTGTTCGGCCTATTCTGGAATACGGATCTTGTGTGTGGTCCCCTCAATATTCGGTACACCAAGACAGAATTGAGTCTGTTCAAAAGAAGTTTCTTCTTTTTGCTCTTCGCGACTTTAACTGGGTTCCAGGTACTGATTTGCCTCCATACCACAGTAGATTGCAATGAATTAACCTCCCATCTCTTACTAACCGTCGCATGATGTTGGGAGTTCTATTTTTACATAAATTAATAATTGGCAAAATTGACTCATCTCTACTATTGAGCCAAATTAACTTTTCTGTACCTTTGAGACGTACCCGTAACTTTACACCGATCTCTCTAAATACTCGTAATACTAACTATTCTCTGCATGAACCTTTTCGAGTTCTCTGTGTTGACTATAACAGACTTTTTCGAGTCTTCAACTCAGAGTCCTCTTTTGATACGATTAAGAACCATATTCTTAACTTTTTAGCACGTAGTAACTTGCACTAATTTTCATTACTAATAACAGTGATCTGATTGGGTTTTTCTGGGTTTTTCCCAATCCTCGCAACAAATGTTGGATCATTTAATATTCTTATTTTGAACACCCCAGATATTAAATTTAATTTTTAATTATTTCATTCTAAATTTAAAATATATTTTAAATTTTAATTTTTATTAAAAATTGTAATTTTCTGGTCGACTGCTAATAGTTGACATTAAATAAATAAATAAATAAATAAATATATCTAAGAAAGTAAATTAAAATCGATATTTGCCATTATATTATATTTGAGAAGATACATATTTGAATTACAATTTTCTAATAATTATATTCTTATTTATATTATATTAAGCTACCTACAACGAATACCCAAAACTGAATGGGTTCACACTCGAAGGGGCACACCTTTGTTAGTACCATCGTATCATATGTCATCACTCTCCACTCAACACCTGGGGGGGAGGAGTTACTATCTCAACTCCCCTCGAGATGTTAGCACAGAAGCAACCACGAGGCGGTGACGCCAGATGCTAAAGATTGAGAGAGCCGGAGGCCCAACTCGCTGAGTCCAATAAATAACAAAGAATGATAAACTCGGGAATCTAAAACCACCTCATTATGCGAGCTATTTGAACTAAATACCTGCGCACATAGGCTACATTTCGGCAGCACGGCACACTTTTAAGATTAGTCGAGTCACCTGGAATCAATCACCGTTTTATTCAATGGTATAGTCATTATTATTGATTGTTTAGCACGTCTCGTAACCGATAGCAGTCCAGGGAAAGCAGTTGTCGGCTCTCATTTTATCACCTTCAAACATATAGCCGTGATCAATGGAACGGTTTACAGGAATCTGGAAGGCAGTCTGGCACAGATTCCTGGGAACCTTCTTCACCTCTCATCAACATAACTGAACAAGACTATATTCTTAACCTACCGTATCTGCAATGGCTTGACCACGAGAACCTTGAAGTCATTCAGCAGGTCAAAAATGACTTCACAGTATTCAACCACCTCCTGGAACTTCATTGGATCAGGTTTCTCCTTTCAGACAGCTTAAGCGGGTTTTGCGTCCTGTGTTAGTGTCAAACACGATCAGATTAGTCTTTAATTTAATCATGGATCGACTAACAAACGAACAACTCTAGCAAACTATTGAATTTTATTACCAAAATTCATGCTCGGTTAAGAAAGTTCGTGCACTTCTTCCATTTTATGGTCACTTTGGTCACTTCTGTTATGCATCGGTGCTCGATTTCTAGTTAAATAATAACAAGCGTACTATAATTGCATATTGGAACATACGTTTTCACATTGGTTTCATTTAACATTCGCCACAATATAGCATCGCAAAACATTACCGTGTCATCACCAAATCTGTTAAAAGGCTGAACAGTCAGATTCTTTTTGGATGGTGGTAAATGCATGTAGGTCTTACCAAAAGAGCCTTGGAATTGGAAAGCGGACTCAATTGTCCACAACACGTTGTACCAAAACTCTATTGTCATATCCTTATGTCGGTTTGTCGGCGTAATATCGACCACTTGGCGGACAACATACGTTCTCAAATTGGATTCTTTTAACATTCTCCGCACTGTAAGATGGCTAACTGTTTCTACAATTTTCAATATTGAGGCCGCTGCAACTTTTACTGGGCTTATTCTTGGACGCTCTGCCACTACACCCAACAATTTTCTGCAATCCTTTGCGTTCATTATCAATTTACGTCCAGATGTCTTACAGTTTTCTAAATTTCCTTGAGTGTCCATTTTCGTAACTAAATTATATACAGTTTTCCGTCATATTTTATAAATGTTCAACAATTCTAACGCCAAAATACCACTTTTGAATTTAGTGACAATTTCATACCTAACCTCAATTAATAATTCCTTTGTTGTAACCATTTTCCTGAGCATTTTTTCTAAAACTAAAACACAGAATTATATTTAATTATTGCAACTAACGACTGCACTTACTCAAACTAATGCAAAAAAATAATTGATTATTTGCAATGTGCAAATACTTTTAGGGGGAATGAGAAGCCAAGGTAACGTGTCTGATTGCTTAAGTCTAAGCCTCTAAATTAGGTTTTGGTGTAGGACTTGAGATCCACCCATGGAAAAAACTCACTCAGTGAATGATACAGAAATTGCCTCGGAAAGGACCCCACACAACGTTGACGACCACCGCAAACGAAAAAAGGACTATAATCCGGTGCTGCTCAACAGCTAGCAGATACCATCAAAAAATGCAAGGCCGATATTACCGCTATCCAGGAAATGTGATGGACGGGACAGGGCTGGAAGAAGAGGAACAATTGTGACATATACTACAGCTGCAATCCAGAAAGGCATGAATTTGGTTGTGGATTTGATGTGGGAGCCAGACTCCGAAACCGAGTATCTCACTATGTGCCAATAAGTGAGAGAATTGCAACGATCCGGATTACTGCCAAGTTCTTCAACATCAGCCTGATCTGCGCGCATGCCCCAACGGAGGACAAAGACGATGGCACGAAGACGCCTTCTACACGGACCTTGACCGTGTATACGGCCGCTATCCAACTCATGGCATTAAAATCCTACTTGGAGACTTTAATGCCAAGATTGGACGGGAAGGTGTTTTTGGTGCAACCGTCGGGCAGCATAGCCTACATGAGACCACCGCGAGCAATGGTCTTAGGTTAATAGGCTTTGCAGCAGCGCACAACATGGTAGTACGTAGTACAGGATTCCGTCATCTGGATATACACAAGGCAACCTGGTTGTCCCCTGATCGACTGACCCGTAATCAGATTGATCATGTTGTGATCGATGCAAGGCATGCATCTAACATACTTGACGTGCGAACTTGTCGGGGTCCAAACATTGACTCTGACCATTACCTTGTTGCAGCTAAGGTTCGCGCACGGCTATGTGTTGCGAAAGTAGCACGTCGAAGTATGTCAAGAAAGGTGGACATCGAAAGGCTGCAATCACAACAGACGAACTAATTGAGCGGTGTGTTACATCACAGAAGGGACTTTTGCACATTATAAGTTGACGACAAAGTACATTGAATTTTATCGATAATTCATTGTTTGAGTTTTATAAAGTAAGACACGTCACGTGTCAGAAAATGTTTTGCAGACAAGAGTGTAGAAGAAGAACTAAATAAAAGTAGTGATTATAATTCTCCACCATGCACATACACAGGTAAATATAAATATGCAGATGACAAACGGCTTTATTTAATATTATCATTCCTTAAAATGTATAATTTGTTGCGTGTGATACTTTCATTATTGCATTTGATTTTGGGATTAATTTGATTTAATAAAATGGGTGCATAAAGTGAGAAATCTAAGGCAAGCAATAAATTAGCTACAGCAATGCAAATACTATATGTACATAATAAGGTTATGTACTATATAAAGCAATAAGACTATTTGTTTAACCGATTCAGCTTAACGTTTTGATTTTGTTAAAAAACGTCGGTTATTAAAAAATTTTTGAAGCGCACAAAATAAAAGCGTAAAAATTTGTTTTTTGCCCCTAAAGCGAAAATTATAAAATACTGCTTTCATGGAAAGTATTCTTCTTTTATAAGTTTTTGTGAATCATGGCATATACAGTTAAATCTTTTTTTACACGATCTTTTTTTACACGATTTTGAAATAACACGGTTTGTCAAGGAAAATTTAAAAATTTTTTTACACGTAATTTTTGATTTAACACGAATTCCAAAAATTATTTTTTAATTTTTTACATGATTTTCTGCAGTGTTAGATATCATCCAAGTGGCAACTCTACTTCACGGTTTGTTTACTTTAAGGAAAATAGCCTCTAGACATCCTTGCCAATTTTATTTGTTTCAATAAAGTTTTTAGAGTTAATGTTTAAGTAAGCTATTTTTTATAAATTGGTTAAATCTTTAAATTACATAATGGGAATTGTTAATAACTTTTCAAAAGGTAACATTGTGTTAGATTGTTATTTTAGAAAATTGCAATTAGCAATTTTATTTTATTTCGTTTTTACAGTACCCTTATTATTACAATGTCTAAACAACAGCAAATTCTGAAGAGACAAACAATTTCATTACAAACGAAAATAAAAATCCTAGACTGTCTAAGAAGTGGCGAAGGTTCAACATCTGTTGGCAGAGATTTTGGTTTACACGAAGCGACACTAAAAACAAATAAAAAAATGCGAGTTCCATTCGAAAATCAGTAATTTCTGTGTCAGCACTTAGTTCAAAGACAACTTTTTATAGTCGAAATTCTACTTTGGAGAAAACTTGAAAACATATGGTGTTATGGACCTATAGAGGCCGCTGATAATGAAGATAATTCTGCATTAGATCAAATCCCAACAGTGTTAGACATATCTTCTGACTTCAGTGCTATTTTTAAGCAAGTCCGTAATAAAAGTACACGATTGTTATCAACTAGCGATGAGTAGCTGTACTCTTGTTTCCTAATTTTTTATGGATTGAATTTAAGCTGTAAACTAAATTTATTTTTTTGTAATAAATATCAATTCTTTTGTTTTATTATTACTTAATGAAGTTCAATATCACTTTTTTTGCACGGTTTTTTAAGAAAATATTTGACTTTTTTTCATTTTACACGATTTTTATAGGTTGTGGAACAGAACCTCAAACTTACATATGAATCGTGTATTTTTTTACACGATTTTGATCTACACGGTTTTCTTAGGAACGGACCTATCGTGTAAAAAAAGATTTTACTGTATGTACATATAAATTTATGTATTTATTTATTTAATTTAGAGACGACTAAAAACAGTCGATTAGCAGAAAAATAAAAGTTTTAACACGAATTGTACAATATAAATTTTTAAAAGTAAACTGGAAATTAAAAGGTAAAAATAAGTAAAAAAAAGGTCTGGGGTACTATAAAAAATGATTTTCAATTTGAATTGTTCCAACATTTGTTGCAAGGATTGCGGAAAATCCAGAAAACCCCAAGTACATGAAATATGTATAAGCGGAGGTGATAGAATAGCGAAAGTTTGATTGAACAAAGAGAATGTTAAGAAGAAAAAGACTGGAAATGAGAGTTATAAAGAAAAGATAAAATAAGTAAATGATTGTGCAGGGCATAATCAGAGACGCATACCGGAAGACATAGGGGAAGATAGTTTCTAGTAGGTATATAAGGAATAGAAATATTTGGGCGACTTGAAAGTGTAGAGCAATCTTTTTTGCCGTTTATTAATTTTTGAATAAATAAAACAGCTAAAGTTGTTCTACGGTTAGTTAAAGAGGGAAGATTTAGTTTACTAGAATAAGGTGGCAAACGAAGATTAGGATCCCAATTGGAACCGCGAAGGGCAAAGAGAAGAAATTGCTTCTGGACGGACTCTATGTGGGCCTCATTGATATTGTATAGAGGGACCATACGCAAGAGCATTATTCGAGAATAGGCTGTACTAGTGCTACAAAAAGTGGTGAAAGGATCATAAAATTCCTTCAAGTAACGTTTCATGAAGCCTAGAACGCCTTTGGCAGCGTTAACAATACATGAAATATGTAAGTTAATATAGAGCTTAGAATTGAAAAGGACACCTAAGTCTTTGACAGTAAATATACGTTCTAAAGTAAGGTTACAAATGGTGTATGTACCATGGTACGGCTTTAGACGGCTTAAAATCATAAACATGAACTTAGAGCAGTTCAGAGGAAGATGGTTGGCTGTCAGAAGTAACATAGACTGGGCTGGAGATTGCTGATCTATGTACAACATTTGGGTTCTAACTTTGAGGTAAGTAGAAATCCACGGTAAAAAAGAGGAAGGGAACCCAATACAACGGAGCTTAAAAAGTAAAAGATCATGGTGTACAGAGTCGAATGCTTTACTGAAGTCAGTGTAAATGACGTCAGTTTGCATTCTCTGTTGGAACGCATCGTGAATAAGTTTCGTGGTGAACCGACTCAGAACAAACCCATGTTGAGAAGAGGAAATGACAGATTTACAGAAATGTTGCAAGGCTGCCAAATTGAATTTTTTAAGTAGTGGTCGAAGTAGAGACGTATCCAGCCCTGATGAGTAAGAAAATTTTATAAGTTGTATAGCAGAGAGTAGAGAAGACTCATATACTATCGGAGCGAAAATAGAGTTGGGTGAAGTTAAACTATAAGGATAGAGATTATTAGAATCAGGAATAGATGAATACGTGGACTGAAAAAATTTGCGAAACAAATCAGCGGCAGCCAAGTCGCTGTTAGCCTTTTCATTACCAAGAAAGAAAGGAGATGGGAGGCGTGTCAACTTACGCTTTGTGTTAACGAAGGCGTAGAAAAGTTTGGGATTTCTTGAAAATTGATTCTTACATCGGGCGATATAATCTGTGTAACAGTGAGAGTTAAGCAGAAAGAAGTTAGATTTAGCGATAGAATATTAAGATAAGTGAACATTAACACCAGACTTCTTAAATTTTTTAAAACATAAAGACTTAATGTTTTTCAATTTTGAGTCTGGCTGTAAACCAAGGTGGCTTAGAAGAACTCAATTGGCGATAATAGTAAGGAATACAGGTATCTAATAGAGAGTTAAGTATATCATAGAAAGAGCTTAGAGCAATATCGATGTCAACTGTGTTGTCAAGAAAAGACCAATCAGTTGCAAGGATCAGTTAATTTAGAGAAGTGAGTTTTCCTTTGCGAAAACAACGGTGTTGCTCAGTAGGAATAGGTGAAGCGAAGATAGATTGCTTAGCTATATAGAGACAGATTTCAATAGTAGGATGATAAGGATTTTCAAGCAGAGTTCAAGGCATTGAGCTCGAGATGGAAGCGTAAGAATAGTGATTTATAAAAACAAGATCTAAGAATCTATGTAAGTTATTAGGAATTAAATTTAATTGAGCCGATAACCTTAGCACCTAGAGCTCTAATATAATGTAGGCAAATAATTTATTGTTAAAACTCACTTGAATACAAAAATTTAAACAAATAAAAAAAAATTTTATTGATAAAGAGGAAGATCAAATATACCATCTTAAATATCATGTTGGGAAGAGGCAATAAGATAGTTTGCGCTGCGGAAAAATTTACCAATTTACCCAGCGGGCAAGTTAAAGTCACCCAGCACAATAAATTGGTAACTCTCATACACTAGAGAAAATACTTTCTTAATGCAACTTAAGTGTTGCATATAAAATTGTAAATCAGAGGCGGGAGGAATATCGGAACACATGATAAAAAGAGCTGATGATGGAAGGGTTACTATTACAGCAACTATTTCAACATCAGAGGAAGACTGCAATAAGTCTATTTAAAGAAGAAAACAAAGTTGAGGAATTTACTATTCACCAAATGAATTATGCCGATTTTTAAGTTAACGTAAGTAGTTTAGCCATGCAAATTTAGCCAAGAAACTGGACAAACGGACAAATTCGAGACATTAGTACCACATCTTCAGCAGATTAACCCCATTTATACAGGCAGGAGCTTGCTTAATGCATACATTCTATATGATGCAATATTTTCATTATTGCTATCTAAAATAACTATCATATAGACTTGAGTTTAGTGTCCCATATCTAAAGTGATCAGGAATAATCTTGGCACCTAAGCAGCTGTTTTGGCTGACGTGGTCCAGTGACAGCACTCCACCTCAACAAGTATCAACAAACGGGCTCTACACAATTCGACGTACAATCAGTAATTTAAGCTTATTAGCTGTCATATAAAATAAAGCGGCGTGTGTTTTTTGCTGGCGATGTTGAGGCATCTGACGTTACAAAAATGTCTCGTAAAAGCAAACCTAACCCAATACAAAAATTTTTCCGCCCCCTACAGAAACTCGATGATGATAACAACAATCACATTCAAATCGTAATCATTTAAAAAGTCTGTTTAAATCTGACTAAATCTCGCACATACAGAGTAACTTTATACAATCGTTTGTGGTGATTTTAGCTGACGTCATAATACTTGGAACTGTTCTCTAGCCAACTGCTGTGGAAATATTCTGAAGGAAATGCTAGGTTTCGGGAAATTTTATATGCTATACCCTAACGACCCCACATATATTCCAGTGAATTATAAAGCTAGGGGTTCTATAATACACATCTGACTCACTAAAATTGCAAGTCAACTTACTAATCCAATAGTTATTACTGATCTACAGGGTAGGCCTTTGAAATTGGCAGCATTTGTTTTTGAAAACAAAATGCAGATAACAATTTGTTTTTGTTCAATTTAAAATCATTTACTATAGGGTTCGAAAAAATGTTTCAATTAATTTTTGATTATGTTTGTTTACGCCTCCATTTAACGTGAAATGTGCTACGTCTGACATGATGATTTTTCGCCAAAAGTCTGGTCAGTACACAGCCATTTCAATGCACCATTTGGCAAAATCCATACGACGCGGATAGTCAGCTGGGCTTAGTTTATGTGCCATTTGGATTTTGTACGGAAACATCGTCAAATCACTGTGAACAATGCCTCAGAGTGTGGGCCGAGCGATTCCAAGCTCCTGAGAACGGCGATAACATGACGATTTGGATCAGCCTCGGAACGTCTTCTTCGTTGTCTGGATGAGTGATTAGCATTATTAACTTTGCCAGAGTTCATAAACTTTGCGTATAAACGCTTTATGGTGTTGTCACCGGGAGTTTTAACTTTATTATGCACGAAACGCACGCTTGGTTTTCACAATTGTTGTTATTTTGAATATAAAGCTGAACAATTTCAGCGAGTTTTCTCGGAGTGTATTGTTCCATCTTAAAAATTAAAAAATTTAAATGACGCTTCCAACACAGTGTGACATTTGACGATTTCGCATCGCTGTCAATTGTTACAGGGTTGCCAGATGCTTCCAATTTTAATGGCCTACCCTGTACCTTCTGATCACTTGCCAGTGGTTGTTAAATACTTAAGCAACTTCACACTAGCTGAAAAATTCATCCTACTTTTAGTAAAGCCAATTGAGGCGTATTAAAAGAATAATTAATGAAAGACTTTTGGGGGAAGACGTAGATGTTCATAACACAACATTGTCAGCTCATGAAATTAATTTCTTAGTCGACTATTACACGAAGACTGTTAACTTGGCTTTTATTACGGCTGTGTCTCATAAAGTAACATGACATACAAGTTTAATAATTCCTAATCATGTATCGGAATTGGAATTAGATATACTTTCCAAGGACAATGGGTTAAACGCTGGTTACCGTTAATAAAAGCTAAGTGTAATAATTTGAACTACATCATACGTAAAGATTTTTTTATCTCTTATAATGAAAAATATAATAAAAAGTTCCAAAACATGATAAGTGTAACAACCCATTTTGTAACACAACATAATCTTTAAATAAAAGAAAACAATTTATACCTTGTTTTCAGAGTGGATACTACTTATGTTACTGGAGAAGAAAAATCAAATATTCTTGCAGATGTCTTTTAAAAAAAAAACAAAAGATAACTAAATCGATCGTCGAGGCGACAAGACCTTTGTTTTAAATTGTGCTCCGGAATAAAATAAATAATAAGCAAAAATTTTAATTGTGCAGTGAAGCGAAAGAGACGCTGAATGCGATGAAAATCGTACAAATTCATTTCTTTGTGCAACTAATTATTGTACTTAAAAGAATTAAGTTCTTTAAACTAGTTAAAGAAAACTAACAAAACAAAAAAAACACCAACAATAAAAACAATGAGCCAAAACGACATATGGGCCGCGCATCAACGTGAGCAAGACGAACGCCGGCTCTCTTTGCTACGTAACAACGCGTACTTCTCGTTTGTCTCTTCACAAACCTTAAATAACACCGAGCTTACTGTTGACCAAGCGCGGTCACTCACCCCCAATCCAATCAAAACCAATACGGTCAGTATGACAAGAAACGACAGAGCGCGATCTTGCTCGCCATCAATTCCAAGAACAACAAACACGCTAATGAACGAAATGCATACTTCCCCATGCCGAACCTCACTCCGCAACAAGTGCACACGACAAAAGTGTACACATCAACGGTAACTAGCATAGTAACTTCTCTCTCGAGTACAACTGCTACGACAACAACAACTGCAACCATATTAACCGCTCGCCCTATCGCTTCGACAACAACCGCTGCTTCTGCTAAGTCAGCAATGTTACCTGCACTCCCAGCGAAAATAAGTACGGCTATACAGACTGGTATGGATCGCTATATACAAATTAAGCGAAAACTAAGCCCACAAAATTAGTCAAAGGGCAACCAACCCAAAATAAGCCGCAGTAATTCAAATCAAACACCCACTGAAAGTAACAGATTTGCAATTCTCGCAGAAGTACTGGATGAACCTGATACCGAAAAAGACATCAGGAAAAAGACAAAACCGCTACCAATATACATCAGAGAAAAAAGCTCTAATACTCTCGTTAAGAAAATAGTTGACCTGATTGGATAAGGTAATTTTCAAATTATTCCCCTAACCAAAGGAATCACGAGACCAAAGTGCAAGTCAAGACCGAAGATAACTACAGAGTGCTGACCAAATACCTAAACGATACCAACATAAACTTCTATACGTATCAACTAAAAAGCAGCAAAGGCCTGAAAGTGGTACTAAAGGGCATCGAAACTGATGTACAACCTGATGATATCTCAGAGGCTCTGAAGGAACATGGATTCAACGCGAAGATGGTCATCAACATAATAAACAGGGACAAGAAGCCCTAACCTATGTTCAAAGTCGAACTTGAACCAGATAATAAGGCACTCAAGAAAAACGAAGTGCATCCAATCGATAAACTGCAGTTTCTACTGCACCGTAGAATCACTGTCGAAGAGCCACATAAGCGCAATGGACCAGTGCAGTGTGTAAACTTTCAAGAGTTCGGCATACAAGATCCTACTGTACGCTTCGCCCTGTATGCAGAGCTTGTGGAGAACTCCACAACTCTGTAAGCTGTCCTCAAAAAAGAGATGATCCCATAAGAGTGGTAATTCTGGAGGCAATCATACAGAAAATTACCGAGGTTGTCCTGTGTACAAGGAACTAAAAACCGGATACATCAACGAGTGTCTTCACTACACTCCCAAAATGAACAAAGTACATTTACACCCTCAAAATGTAATGGAAATGTAACGCTCGCAAATACATATATACCCTCTAAAACAAATGAAAACGTAACATTCGCTAGAGCACTTAAAACTGACCTGGTTAGACCCGAACCCACAAGTCCTATTCCACCTTCGCTTATACGGAGCAGACACACACACACCAACCAAAAATACATTCACAAAACAACATTGAATCGTTGATAATAAATCTGCAAGATAGCATGACATGAATTCATGACATTTATGCGCACGACTATGCAAAATCTCATGCGCAATCAAAATCTTTTGATACAAATGCTTGTATCACAACAATCATAATAATGTCTTCCCTACGTATGGCACTGTATAACGCCAACGGCGTTTCACGACACAAACTTGAACTGACTCAATTTCTCCATGATAAGCAAATCCACGTGATGCTACCTGCGGGAACACACCTCAAAAGCAAGTATAACTTCCAAATACAGGGCTACTCTTTCTACGGCACAAATCACCCAGATGGAAAAGCACATGGTGGTTCTGGCATCTTAATAAGAAACCGTATTAAACACTTTTTCGCAATGATTTTACCAATAATTACCTACAAGCGACATCTATTAATATATACTCGTGTAGTGGTAATCTAACTCTTGCCGCGGTGTACTGTCCTCCGCGCTTCACAATATCCGAAGACGAGTTTATGGGTTATGAGTTATTCTTTAGCACGCTAGGCGAACGTTTAGCAGCAGGTGACTACAACGCCAAGCACATGCACTGGGGATCTCGTCTTGTGTCTTGTGACCCCAAAAGGAAAGCAACTGTATAACGCAATCTCTACTGTAAGTAACAAGCTCGACTTTGTTTCCTCGGGTAGACCTACTTACTGGCCAACAGATGCCAAAAAACTGCCTGACTTAATTGATTTTGCCTTAACAAAAAATATTCCCCGCAATCTGACTTCCGCGGAATCCCTTTCGGACCTATCATCTGACCACTCGCCCGTACTCCTAAATCATATACAGCGCCCGGATCTTCAGGAGCAGTCATGCAGATCAACATCATACAGAACTGACTGGATTAAATACAAAAAATATATAAGCTCTCACATCGCACTAACTCCAAGGCTCAATGACAAAGCTGATGTAGATCATATTGTACACCATCTGGAATCTGTTCTAGTTGCGGTAGCACGTAATGCAACACCACAATCTACAAATGCACCGCCAAAGATAAAAAATACGAAAGCACAAATAGAGCAGTTCGTTCTAGAGAAGCGTCGTCTAAGACGAGAATGGCAATCTCACAGATCGCCATCCGTAAAGCAAAAGCTTAAAGACGCCACAAGAAGACTTACAAAAGCGTTAAAACAAGAGCAGGATTTTTGCCATCGCAGCTATATAGAGAAACTATCCCCATCAAGTACAAAACACCCACTATGGAGAGCCCATCCATCACTATACCCACCGTTAGAAATAGTTATACCAATAATAAACACGGCAGGCGAGTGGGCACGCAGTGACGAAGACAGAGCATCCACTTTCGCCATGCATCATCAAAATGTATTTCAATCAAACCCTGCAACGAACGCATTCACATTACCGCAGCTAGCAGACGAAAAACAACTGTTGTATTCTCCAATTATATTCAGACTGCAAAAGATTGTTAAAACCATTAAAGAACAACTCCAGGGAAGATCCAATAAATAATGCAAAGTATAAAAAAATTAAAAAAAATGTATCGGAATTGGTAAAAATGAAAAATACTTTCCAGGGACAATGGGTTAGACCCGGGTTACCGTTAATAAAAGCTAGATGTAATCATTAAAACTACATCATACGTAAAGATTTATTTATCTCTTATAATGAAAAATATAACAAAAAGTTCCAAAACATGATAAGTGTAACAACACATTTTGAAACACAACAAAAGCTTTAAATAAAAGAAAACATTTTATACCTTGTTTTTAGAGTGGATACTACTTATGTTAATGGAAAAGAAAAATAAAATATTCTTGCAGATGTCTTTGAACAAAAACAAAAGCTAACATGTGCATATTCAAATACTGAAACTATCCAAGAAGTTAAAACATTGTTGCAATTTGTTACTGCGAACCACAGTAAAAACCTTATTAATTTTTTTTATTTTTATTTTTATTGATTTAATGTCAACTATTAACAGTCGACCAAAATTTGAAAGTAACAATACAATTTTTTATATAAATCAAAACTGAAAAAAATATAATTTAAATTTAAATGAAATATTTAAGTAAAAAAATTAAGTTAATAGCTGGGGTGTTCAAAATGAGAATATTAAATGATCCAACATTTGTTGCTAGGATTGGGAAAAGCCCAGAAAAACCCAATCAGATCACTATGATTGGTAAAGCAAATTAGTGCAGGTTACTACGTGCTTAAAAGTTAAGGGTATGGTTCTTAATCGTATCAAAAGAGGACTCTGAGTTGAGGACTCGAAAAGTCTGTTATAGTCAACACAGAGAACTCGAAAAGGTTCGTGCAGAGAGTAGTTAGTCTTACAAGTATTAAGAGATAATGGTGTGAAGTTACGAGTACGTCTAAAGGGTACAGAAAAGTTAATTTGGCTCAATAGCAGAGATGAGTCAATTTTGCCAATTATTAGTTTATGTAAAAATAGAACTCCGGCATCATGCGACGGTTAGTAAGAGATGGGAGGTTAATTAATTGCGATCTACTGTGGTATGAAGGCAAATCAGTACCTGGAACCCAGTTAAAGCCGCGAAGAGCAAAAAGAAGAAACTTCTTTTGAACAAACTCAATTCTTTCTTGGTGTACCGAATATTGAGGAGACCACACACAAGAGAAGTATATAGCAGCTTAGTCGTATAAGGGTCGTCGAATTCCTTAGACCATCGTTTGATAAATCCAAGAGATTGAGTCGCCTTGTTGACTGTAAGCGCGATATGTTTGTCAAATTTTAGTCTATGATCGAGAAGAATTCCCAAATCGGTGACACAGTCTAATCTCTCAAGAGAAACCCGGTCGAGCATTTAATTAAATGTGTGAGGCGTGATTCTATAGAATGACAAAACCTTACATTTAGAGCAATCTAGAAACAACAAGTTGCATTTACACCAAGCAAAAATAAATCCAGGTACGACTGCAATAAATAAGGAGAGTTGTTATCATTATATGATAAGCACAGCTTCACATCATCGGCGTACATTAGTACATAGGAGTGAAGGAAAATAGATGGGAGATCGTTAATAAATAAATTAAAAAGTAAAGGCCCAAGGTGGCTACCCAGGGGTACACCAGAGGTAACAAAGACAGGCTTAGTCAGTGAGAATTTAAAAAGAACTTTTTGGGTTCTACAAGAAAGATATTCGGAAATCCAATAAGAAGGCTGTGTGGAAATCCGATAGTACTAAGTTTTTTAAGCAAGAGATAGTGGTTAACGGAATCGAAAGCCTTGCTGAAATCTGTGTAAATTACGTCAGTCTGCTTTTTGTCCTGAAAACCTTGAATAGCAAGGGAGGTAAGCTCAAGTAAGTTAGTGGTAGTAGATTTCGATTTCACAAACCATGTTGGCAGGGTGAAATGATAGAGCTACATGAGTATTGTAGTTGAGATGTTATCAGCTCTTCAAACTCTTTGGGCATCGCGGATAATTTGGAAATACCCCTATAGTTTTTAACATCAGACTTTGAACCATGTTTGTGAAGAGGAATTATAAATGATTCTTTCAGGAGTAAAAATACAATTAGATTTCGGCAAGGTATACGGATCAGGGGAATTAGGCAGAAAGTTAGAAGATGAATAGGTAGTTTGGAAGCATTCTGCAAAAAGATCGGCTGAAGCCTAATCAGTATTTGCTTTCATGTCTTCATAAAAAACAGATGAGATGGCGATAACATAACAAATCTAAAGGATTATTCGAACTCTTAAATCTTTTATAATATCTAGACTTCACATTTTTAAGCATTGCTAATTATTTAGAGAACCAAGGAGGTCTATTAGTTCTCCTGGGAAGCTCTTCTGGAACGCATTGGTCAAAATGTGATTTTATAATATTATAAAAGATTGAAGTAGCACTGTTAATGTCAGTACAAGAGTACAGTTGCGACCAGTATGTTTCTAAAATTAACGATTTAAGTTTTATAAAATCTGTTTTACGAAAACAGCGTGATTTAACGATCGGGTTAATAGAACAAATATGCTCACATGTAGGCAGTTCAAAAACTAAGTCCAAAGTAGGATGATAGGGGTCTTCGGGGATAACTAAAGGACAAGTTTGTATTACAGTACTAGAAAAAGGATCCGATGCAAAAATAAAGTCAAGTAGACGACCATTACAGTTTCGAACCGGATTAATTTGAGAGAGACACATCTCTAAAAGCGAATTGATAAATTCGTGAGATGTGGTTGGCATCAAAACATTTGGAGAATCAGACCATACCACTAGAAAAAGGATCCGATGCAAAAATAAAGTCAAGTAGACGACCATTACAGTTTCGAACCGGATTAATTTGAGAGAACACATCTCTAAAAGCGAATTGATAAATTCGTGAGATGTGGTTGGCATCAAAACATTTGGAGAATCAGACCATACCACATCCGGCAAATTAAAGTCACCAAATACAAAGAGGTAATCACTACTAGAAAGTAGTGACGAAATGGACTCAATAGCAGAAATATGCGCTAGGTATACAGACAAATCGGACTGTGGCGGAATATAAGAGCACGTTATATATATAGAAATATTTTTATATATAATTTTAAAGGCAATCAATTCAATGTTAGTTAGGCAAGGAGATAAAATAGATTCTGATAGAAGGTCAAAAGTCTACAGCAAAAAGGACGACCACCTCCTATACGCGACAAACGATCGCATCTAAAAGATGTGTATTTATTGCAAATTAATGATAAATCTAGAATTTCGGGCTTCAGCCAGGTTTCAGTAAAGATAGTAATGTTAGCATCAAACGAAAAAATGTCTACATAAAGCTTATTAAATTTAGAGTTAAGCACTCTAACGTTCTGATAAGTTAGACAAAGAATTATTTCTTTGGTAAATTACTAGAAGATGAAGATGAAGTACTAGAAGGATTTAGAGGCAGTGCAATCGGAGGCCGATTTCTTCTACTTGACTCAAACTCTTTTAAAATGAAGTCTTTCGGCCAGAAGTTATTGCAACATATAGTGTTGAATGCTTCCGCCGGAACACTAATTTTAAAAGAGCTTATTTCTCTGGCATAACTAAATCTAAATTTATCAACAGATAAATCAGATAGTTTTAACTTCGATTGGATGTAGGACTTAAGATCATCAATCTATGTGTCAGGGGCAAGCCTAGAGATGAAAATTTGTGTTTTAATTGGGACAGCTATCAGGGGCTTAGCAGCCCTAATTGCATGAAGGGGAATTGATACAGACAATGTCTTGAGAGAACTAAGTGCAGTGTTGCTGACCAACGAATCAGTTGCAATCACGCTCTTAGATCCCCTCATAGGAGCAGGCGAACAATAACTCGTAGGCTCGACAGTATCTGAATAATTTTGGGAAATCGGACAAGGTGTAGGCGAAAGGTGAGGAGTTAAAAATGGTGGTGTCGCCGAAGGGACTGGTGTAGACAGCATTACACTCTTTGGCTCTGGTAGCATGTATGACAATTTTAAATTATTAAAATTATCATCCTGGAGCTCTGGAGATCACCATGTAGTTTGGTAAATGCTGCTCGGAAGGTATTAAAGCCCTGTCTTGTCTGCCTCATAAATTTTTGCAAATCTAATTCAGCCTCGCGACAAAACTCGCAACACCACCTAAGTCCAGACTTACTGGAAATATAATCCTTCACCTTGGTTGCATAACCAGCACATTTAACATGTGCTATATTGTCACACAACCAACAATAAATTATTTCAGCCTTGGAATCGGACTGACATTTACAATATTTAATGCAGCAGACCGACATAATTATTTATGAAATGACAATTAAAAAAAAAAAGAGTAATACGAAACGAGTCAAATATAACAAATGCCCTGCGCAAGAAAAGGAAAAACAAGAAACAAAACTAATGTACGAATACACAAAATCAAACAAAAACAACTAGCGCTGGGACGCAACCAATGCAGTTAGCACAAGAACGAGAGAAAAATAAACTGAGGGAGAGCGGCAAACACAAAAACCTACTACAGCAAACAATGTTAGTATGCTTAAATGCATGCAAATAAGAAAGAGCGCTAAAACGAAACTGTTAGTGAGCAAGCTTAATGACAGTAACAACAACTAACATCTGCGCGAAAATGCACCGACGCTTAAACAGAAAAGCAAAAAGAAAACTTTAAGATGAGAAAAATATTATTATTAAAAGAGTTAAAATCTACTTTAAGCACTTGAAATAGTTACACAAATAGGCGGACGATGTATCGCACTAAATAAAATAGTTTTATAAGGAAAAAATTAATTATTTAAGCACAAATAAACAAAAATAAAAAAATATACCACGAGCACAGATAAACGCAACCGTCTACGACAAAGCACAAGACTAGACAATCAATAATGTTTCTGCTCCAAATCACGAATAACATCATTCCGTAATGACTACCTAATTAAAATAGTCCATATCCAAAATTCTTTGTTGCCTTATGTGGCAACCAGTCATCAAACGACAAATTAATGTCGGAATCCCACAAGGCTCTGTTTTAGGACATACTTTGCTTAACATATTAACGTTCAATATCCCACAATCATATAATTGTAAGTGATGTTATTCACTGATGATGCCGCTCTGCCCTCTTATATCAGGATATTAAATATCCCTTTCAAAACTATCTCTAAGAGATAGACATCTACTACCATAAATGAAAATTTGAAATGAACGCAAACAAAAGTAATGCGATATTATTTAGTAATAGAAGGAAACCTTGCTATTTCCATTACAAATTCATAATACACCAATCTGTGGGTTGATAATATACTCTTTTTTGGAATTCATTGTATATATTCAATACAAATTGAATATACAATTAACAAAATAAATAAAACTATACGCGTACTTTTCCCAATAATCAATCGAAAATCGAAGCTATCAACTCGCAATAAGCTTATAATTTTTAAAACTATAGGGTGTTCCAACATTAATGTATGGGTCTCCTGTTTGGGGCAATTGTGGATTAACACATATTACAAAACTTAAAAAAATCAAAATTAATAAATTAAATTAAATTAAAATAACAAACACTAAATATGTAAATAAAATAGCAGCTGTACGAACTGTACAACTATATATAAATTCGAAGTATTCTTATCTACTTATAATTTTGGACCATATTTTCCATATCAAATACATATCTGCAATTACCCATCAATAAAAAATAATAAAATAAAAATATCTTAGTTGAAAAATAAAATAAATAAAATAAAATACAATAGAAATAATTAAAGTTGAATTTTAAATCGTTGGGTCATCTAACGGTAAAGTAAATTAGATTTTAAGGATTAATCTTAAATTATTTAATACACTTTGCTGTCACTTTGCCAGTTCGACTGCCGTCGTGTACGCTTTACTCTTATTCTTCGTTAGCCTGGCTAGGTTGCTGTAGCTTTCACTAGCGCGTTTCACACAAAACACATTAAAATGGCTCTGCAAGCAACAAAAAGTGCAATCATCTGGTTTCATCAAAGAGAAAGAACTACTTCTCCAGGATTTTAGCCGCAATGTCACCACCAAATTCGCAACCATTTTCTACGGCAACGCTTTTATTGTCTATGCACTGCCCATATGGCTCTTCTGGCGTATCCACCATGGCCATAGCCTACAAAAACATTAAGTTCCACCTGAAGCACAAGATTGCAGCGCGCCGCGAAGAAGCTGTTACATGTAAGATTAACCGTCAGCTGGGCGATGACAAGAAGGTCACACACAAAGAGAAGGATGAGCGCATTCTGTGGAAAAAGAATGAGGTTGCCGACTACGAGGCCACTACATATTCGATTTTCTACAACAATTCCATCTACTTGGCCATCATTATCTTCATCAGCTTCTTCTTGCTGAAGAATGCAATGCCATTCGTTAACTACATTTTCTCTATTGGCATTGCAAGCGGTGTCCTGGCACTATTCTCCACCAGTGTCCAAACGAATTGATCAATTTCATAATTTTGTACTTGTACAACTCGTCATGCTATGCCCCTCAAGAGATTCAATACCTTAAAGTGCGAGAAACAAATTCCATTCATAGCTCGTATATTGACTTGATGTGAGCATTTTAGCAATTTTTTAAATCAAATTAAAATCAAATAGTCGCTTGCTGATTATATAGCGACAAAACAACAAAAGCACCTTGTCGGCTTTTATGAGTATAGGGCTTTGGCAATAAAATAAGTCAAAAATGTTTTTTGGCACCATACAGTGATTTTTGACCGCGATTTTGAATTAAATTACACTGCCCAACAATGAAAATGTTTCGGGCTCAAAAGTAGTCGTTTCTCCTGTATATATATTGGGAGTACAAATTAAGATGGCCCATTTTTAAAAGATGGCTCCACCTTAAAGTTGTGGCCAATCTTGGAAGTGTATACTACATATTCCATTAAAAAGGTTTGACATCTGTCAATAATAATTAGTGTGCATCAGCGTCTGTTTGTGACCACAACATTGTTTTTTGCCTCTTCGTAAATGTCTGAATTTGTGTTAAATAAACAACATTTGCGGGAAGTTTTGATGCCATTTTTTAATGGGAAGAACAGTGCAGCTGAAGCCCATCGAATGCTTGTGGAAGTTTATGGTGAATCTGCTGCAACCGATAAGTCATGCAGAGAGTGGTTTCGACGCTTCAAAAGTGGTGATTTTAGCGTTGAAGACAAAGAGCGTCCTGGCTAACCCAAAAAGTTTGAAGATGACGATTTGGGGGCTTTATTGGATCAAGATCGGTGCCAAATGCAAACTGAACTCGCAGAATCGTTGGGAGTGACTCAGCAAGCAATTTCCTTTCGGTTAAAACAATTGGAATTTATTCAAAGGCAAGGAAATTGGGTGCCGTACGAGTTGAAGCCGAGAGATGTCGAAAGGCGATTTTTTACTTCGGAACTGCTTCTTGAAAGACATCAAAGGAAGGGATTTTTGCACTGGATAGTGACTGGAGATGAAAAGTGGATATATTACGATAATCCCAAGAAGAAAAAATACTATGCCATGCCTGGTGAACCTGTCCCATCATCGCCTAGATCGACAACAAAGCAAAACATCCACGGTTCAAAGGTCATGCTCCGCATATGGTGGTAACAGACATGTGTGTTATACTGTGAGCTGCTAAATCCAGGTGAAACCATTAATGCGGATCGTTATCGACTACAACTAATACGTTTGAGCAGTGCACTGTATGAAAAACGGCCAGAAACAGCGGTAAGACATGACAAGGTGATTTTGCAAAATGGCAACGCTCGGCCCCACGTTGCTATAAAGGTCAAAAATTACCTGAAAACACTGAAATGGGAGGTCTTACCCCACCAGCCATATTCTCCAGGCCTAGCTCCTTCCGATTAATGGTTTTTTCGACGGATGCAAAACGATTTGAGCGGCCACAAGTTCGGCTCTTTTGAAGAAATCAAAAAATGGCTCGATGATTGGATCGAGCCCAGAGAGGACTCATTTTTTCGAGATGGTATTCGAAAATTACCAGAGAGATGGGAAAAAGTAGTCGCTTCGGACAATACTTTGAACGATGCATTTTTTACTTTTAAAAAAAAAAAAACATTTTGAAACACAAAAAAACGGACCGAATTAATTAAAAATAAACATACATATATACAATATATTACAATATATATTATATACATAGAGTAAATATATCTATTACCTGATTTCATTATAATTAATAACCAGAAAGAAAAAAGTTGACGTACCAATTCTACCAAAAATCTATCCAGAATTGTAAAATAATACAATATATTAAAATAATAATTATATAAAATTATAAAATTTTAGTACACACTGCACCTTTAGCGGAGAGGATTCACATATTCAAAAAATGTATATTCCCTCACAATATCCAAAAATTTACACGCTATTAAAAAACTAGTGGGTTCTTATCTGTTTCGATCTACGCAGTAAATATATTTGCGAAAAAAGGGAAAACATAAAAAAAGACAAAACCAAAAATCATAAGAGACAGCGTTGTAATGGAGAAGAACATTCCCCCCGACCGCCAAAGGGCGGAATGAGCAAAGCTAATGTCCACAAGTGAAACAACAAGAAAAAATTCAATCTCTCGCCTTTTGCCATAAAAAAAAAAAATAATTGACTACACCTGCGACGGCCCAGTTACATCTTGTGCAATACTTCTTAGCGGGGACCACCTGATCAATACCAAAAACTACCAGCAAGCCAATAAACTACTTAACATGAGCCATTTTACAGACAGTATGCCTGTCAATGTTTCTCTGCACAATTACTTCAACTATACCAAGGGAGTTATTTACTCAAATTGACTCAACTTCCTTTCTAGAGCATATTATGATTGGGTACGATAGAACCAACGTTCGTCACTTTATACCAATACCACTACGTTATAAATACCTTCAAAATGAAAAAATCAGAAAACCTGTGCCAAATGCAAATACGAATGACGAAAAAAAAGAATTTTGCAATAACAATCTGGGATGCAATAACTGTAAATTAAACAATCTACCTCCTAACACTCACTCAACTATTGATAAAAGCTGCCCAATATACAAAAAACAACAAGAAATCGTTACAATTTGTTTTGTATGCTTGTGGTATTCGCTCAACTGATCTCCAATCTCTCGCGTGTGTTGTTGGGTTTTTTCGCTCTCTTGTTTACGTTGGAGTGTTCAATACTTCAGCAATTCCATTTTTCGGCTTTATTGCTGTGTTGTTTGTTAGTGATTTGCTCTTTCAAGCTATTTCCTTTTCTCGCTACTTTTGAGTGCAACTTGAGCGCATTTCACTTACTCTATATATTTTTGAGAGCACCTCGTCAAGTTTTAATCGCTATGTCCATTGCTGGCTTTGCGACAATATTATGCATCTTAAGTGTGCTGGTATTAATACTCGCGATTTTGAAAAGTTTTTAAAACTTAATACAAGTTCAAAAAAAGATTGCGGTGGCTCGACATGGTCATGTCCATCTTGCTTCACCATGCAATTTGACTTTTCAAAAATGTATGATAACGTAAGAAACAAATTTTTAAAATTGAATAGCGTGGCTAAGCATCTCTTGAGTGATTTTGACTCAAGCGCTGAGTTGCTTTGCCAATATAAATTTGAGTCCCCAATAAATCCTCAACCTTTGTTTTTAAATGTGTCCTCTTCAGTTAATTCTATCCTATCGTCTTAAACTTCACCGGTGACTTCACGTCATCTGGATGTTTCGCCCATACTTTCATTATCGCCATCTCCAGGCAATTTGTGCTCTGTTATTTCTCCTGCGCCATTGCCTGATGCGGCGACTATCTCGACTATCTTAGATCCCGTCCGTAACTTAGTGTCGTCCCCAAAGTCACTTTCTAGTAGGAAACGTAGACGCCTACGCAATTCCGCTAAAGCTGATAGTGGCGATAATGTTGCACTGACAACTACACCAGCCCTATGCTGTCGGTTGTGGCCCCTCAAAAGCAAGTTTTTGTGTCTAGGTTATCCTCAGACACAACTTGTGATTCCATCAAGGCGTATATTGCTAGCAAGTCTTCTGCTAGTGTATTCTGTACTGAATTTAATTATGCTACGCCTCGTGAAATTGCGTCTTTCAAAATAAGTGTTCCATTTGATGCCTTTCCAACCATTTGTGACCCAAAATTTTGGCCACCACATATGGTTGTTCATGAGTTCACGCCAAAAAAACGAACTGACGCCTTACCCATCACTCTTTCAACAGGAAGTTCCTCTCTACAAGCCTCATCTAGTGTTTCAAAAGAATAGTTTCGTGCCCCGTAGCCTGTCGCATTCAGTATCAGAATGTTAGAGGACTGTTAACGAAGCTTAATAGCCTCTACTTGAGTAGTTTTGCTCTTCAATCTGACATCATTGCTTTATCAGAGACTTGGCTGACTGCTGCCATATCTGACTGTGAAATTTTGTCAAATTGTTTTTATTCCATTCTATTAAATCCTTATTCCAGTCTGATCGAATTGTATTTTCTGTACCTATCGGTGTTGAAATTGTTGCTGTTTAGGTAAATTTTCCTTCCCATTCGATCTTTATCACTTGCTCCTATATACCTCCATCCTCCGATATACAAGTTCATGTGCAACATATTGCTTAAATAAGGAAAGTCTCTTTACATAAGAAACTGATCTTTCTGTTGTTTTAGGCGATTTTAATTTACCCAATATTTCTTGGTCATTTCTTAATAGTTCATGCTACCTCTCTCCTTCTTATCATCATGAGTTTTTGGATGCCATGCTGGATTTATCATTAGTCCGAATAAAATCAGTCAAAAATCATTTGGATAGAATTCTCGACCTTGCCTTTATTTACGACTTCGCTACGTCAGCCGTCTCTAGATCTTCACCTCTTACAGCCCCTGAGGATAAACATCATCCGGCTATTGAAATTTTTATTTCACTTCCTATGTTGCATAATTTATCATTGGCACGTCAACAATTACCACGCCGTTGCTTTTGCAAGGGAAATTATCGCTTGCTGAATTAATGTATTCTAGCAACTGACTGGTCATATCTAAATAATGCGACTGACATTGATGTTGCTCTCAGTACTTTTTATGAGACCTTAAATACACTCTTAGATGAATGAATTCCTATCTATACCCCGTAAAATTGCACAACAAAGCCCCTTGATTTTCGCGTAGATTGTGTTATTTAAAAAACATAAAGTCCAAACTTTTCAAAAAATTTAAGAAATCTGGATCTAGTGTTGACTAGTATAAATATTTTGTAGCCAATTCTAACTTTGTCCTTCTTAATACTTTATGTTACAAGAATTATTTATCTTGTTGTAAAAGACAGTTTACGCGTGACCCCAAACAATTTTTTAATTTTGTTAATTCGAAGCGTAAATCTTCAAATTTACCTTCCTCTTTTTTTCTTGGGGAAGATGAAGCCTGCAACGACGCTTCTGCTGTTGAGTTATTTGCGAATTTTTTCCAATCCACGTTCTCCCCTGTCTCCACTATTAACTCAACTTACCCTTATAATATCTTACATATTAACCATCCCTAGTATTTCCTATTGTTCCGTAGTGTCCGCCAATAACTCACTGAAATATTCCTTTTCACCTGGTCCCGATAATATTCAAATATTACCGATGCAAATACTTTGTAATCTTTCCCTGGAAAATTTCCACCTTATCGCTGGAAGGATTCATATATCATTCCTCTACACAAAAGAGGTAGTTAGTCTGATATTTTAAATTATAGAGGTATTGCCAAATAATCTGCTTTACCTAAATTGTTTGAAAAACTTATAGTTTCTTTTTTACGGCATTTCTGCAAATCAATCATCTCTCCTGCCTAACATGGTTTTGTACAGGGTCGTTCCACCACGACCAATTTGCTGGAACTTACCACCTTGGTAAATGAACAATTTTTATTGAAAAGGCAAACTGATGTCATATATAGGGACTTCAGTGAAGCCGTTGATTCTGTAAACCATGAGCTTTTACTCTTCAAGCTTTATGGTATAGGTTTTCCTCCTTGTTTTATTAATTGGATTTCCACCTATTTAAAAGGTAGAACTCAAAAAGTACTGCTTAGGTCGTATTTTTCGAAGTCAGTTCATGCTACTTCAGGCGTACCTCAAAGTCACTTAGGACCCTTATTATTTACCCTTTTTATCAACGATTTACCTTCTTTTATCTCACATTCACATGTTCTCATGTATGCAGATGATGTGAAGCCTATATTCTCATATTCTGACCCCTTCTTTACAATCTCCTACAAGAAGATTTAAGCGCCATGCAACTTTGGTGTTCGGCCAATCAGTTGCATCTCAATAGCGCAAAGTGCATGTTCATGACGTTTAGTCGAACTAGACCTTTCTTTTGTACTTATTCGATTGATAATACTCCCTTAAATTGTATATCTACAGTGAAAGACCTTAGTGTTTTATTTGATTGCAAATTGAAATTCAACTTGCACATCTGCACTATTATAAATGATGCCAAGGAAGTACTAGGCTTTATTAAATGTTGGTCGTAAGAATTTGATGATCCTTTCATCACAAAAGTCCAGACACAATTTGTATTGTTTGCTTTACGGGGATTAAATTGGGACCCTAATCTTCGTTTACCTTCGTATTCTAGTAGGCTTCTCCTTCTTAATCTCCCGTCGTTACTCAATCGCAGAAAAACTCTTGGTGTTGTTTTTCTGTACAAATTGATTAATGGTGATATTAGTTCGTCTTATTTATTAGCTCGTGTTAATTTTTCTGTTCCCCGTAGAACAACTAGGAATTTTATTCCACTAGCCCTTCCTACATGCACAACTGACTATGCTTTACACAGCTCGTTTCATACTTTATGTGTAAACTTTAATTCGCTGTTCCACGTCTTTTTAAGAGAATTATCCCTCCTTTCTGTAAAATCCTCTATTCTCCTTTACCTTTCTAGAAATCCTCCTTCTTTCCCCAACTAATGTGTCTTCAAATTTTCTTTATTCCTTTTTTATCCTTTTAATTCTTAACTTTACCTATTTATTATACTGCTACTTTTATATACTATTACTTCTAATAGTACATTAATTAGTAACAGTGTAAGCCCTATTTACTAATTCACTTATATATTAATACTTCAATATATTATGCTTCTATATACTATAGATCCTAATAGTATATCCGTAAGTAATAATATATTGTCAAAGACTGAAATCGGTACTTAATGCCAATGGTGGCCATATAAAAATTAATTTTATCATTTTTGTTATTACTTTAGTTTCAAGAGTTAAATGAAAAGAGTGTTTGACATATGTGAAAAGAGTTGTTTGACAGCTATAAATAGTTTTAATATTATTAATCGTTTAATATCTTAGGCTTTAAGATGAATTAGCCAATTTATTTTTTGAGTTATATTTCTAAATAAAACATATATTATTATTTAATTAAATAAAATTTGTGTTTTTTTAAACACATACATGTTATAAGCTCACAAAGTTGAAAATGTTGTATTTTTTTCAGTGTGAAAACTCATACTTGACAGACTGTATGTAAGTATTAGTGTATTGTCAATTTTCTAACTACTCCTATTCTAATACTCCTATACTAATACTTCTGATCTGATTGGGTTTTTCTGGGTTTTCCCCAATCCTTGCAACAAATGTTGGGTCGTTTTAAATTAAATAAATTTTTCTTATATTTATTACTTCCCAGATTTAAATTTTAGAATTTTAATTTAAATTTGTAATTTTTATTATTCTTATTTTTAATTTAAATTATCTTAAGTTTTTTATTAAATTGTCAATGTTTGTAGTCAGCTGCTCTTAGCTGACTTTAATTAATTAAATAAATAATTAATTAAATAAAAAAAATAAAAAAAAAAGAAACGATCCAACAAGTCGATAATAAAAGTGCATACGAAATTTACAACAAAAAACATAACACCAATCTACAATTCTATGCTGATGCCGCCAAGATGCTACCACCCGATACTAAAATCAACGCTACCCCAATCAGTATTGCTCCGCGAAACATACATACGTACATGTATACAAAGTAATGTACACATATACACACCTACCAATTACAAAATGATTGCCAACACGGCATCAAACAGATTCGGAGGGGTGGCACTACTGGTGCACAACTCGATAAAAATACCAAGAACAAATTCTGATCGCATATTTTGAAGCAATAGCCATTGAAATAGAAGCAATAAAAAATATTACAATAGCATCAGCATACATTTCTCCAACAACATAATTCTCTTACCAAAATATCAACAATGTTCTCAATATCCAGAACAACTCAATACTGATAACTGGAGACTTCAACAGTTCTTCAACAATAAGGTTCCAGAACTAGCAACAAAAGAGGAAAAACATTAGACACTTTTTTAAACAAGGCACATTTTCTATACTTAACGACGGATCACCTACGCAAACCTAACAAGAACAATACTTCCAAGCGCTCACAATAGTATCCCCAAAACTGCAACACGTAGAATGAAAAATAAAGTTCCCTGGTGGTACACGAGCTAAGAAGCCCTAAGGAAAAACAAATTTAAAACCTTAAGGAAATTACAAAAAATCAAGCCAAGAAAAAAACTATAAGAATGCTAATGCAATGTTCAGAAGGGAATTTAAAACTAGGAAAAGGGAAGCATCTATAGAACTTACAACAGAAATAAAACAATAGTCAATATCAGAATATCAGATCCCCACTATCAATAACTCAGCAACTTACCAAAATACACTATATAAATCAACAACAGCCAACATTTTTGCCAAACATTGGTCGGGCGTATCAAAAGACAAAAACTTTAGTAAGGAATTTATCACACAAAAATATAAAAATGTACAACAAACAGACACAATATGCCATCACGCAGCTAAAATAAAACAAAACATGACTTTTTCGGAACTCCTTTCTGCCTTACAATCTCTGAAAGGAATAACACCTTGGGTTAAATAGAATATTATAACCAATGATTAAAAATACTAAGTGACAAAATTCAAGTAGGATCTTACCGACCAATTTCGTTGAACTGCTGTTTGGCAAAAACATTGGAAAAAATAGTGACTAAAAGAATATGGTGGTTAGTAATAAGTCAAAATCTTCTTAACAAAAATCAATTAGGGTTTCAAAGTGGCAAATCGGTTACGGATGCTCTGATTTACGCAGAACATTTAGTTAACAAGGCAATTACAAGAAGAAAGCACATCATCATCATATCCCTTTTCGAACTTTTCGAAAGAATTTGATAGAGTGGGAGCACATGCCGTATTAGACAACTGCTAGCATGGAATGTGGGCCCTAAAATAATTAAATTTGTACTGAACTTATTGTCAAATAGGAAAATATAAGTAAGGGTTGGAGCACATACTTCAAAGATAGACCCGCAATCAAATGGAATACCACAAGGCTCACCACTCTCAGTGCTACTTTTCCTAATAATGTTTAATAAACTAGTTAACTTAATTTCCATTCAAAAACACATTAAGTTCTGCGCATAACGGATGATTTTCAATTATTCATTCACTTCAAAAGTAACCAAAAAAGTTCACAGTTTAATTTAGACACACTTTTCACACAAATAAGCGAATGGAGTACCTATTCAGAGCCGCGCTGTTAATTAGAGCAAACAATTACACATATGCAAAAAAAAAAATGTTCGTGCAAAATATCTTGTAATGGTATTTTGATACCAGAGGTCGAGTAATTAAAAAGGTCTTATATTTAATAATAATAAATAATATTTAATAACTGGCATACCCATATTAACAACTTAAAAAATATTTCGAGCCGACTTGACATAGTGAAATGCCTACCGAACCCAAAATACAATTGGGCTACATCGTCGAATTGGGCAGTAAGAGCGGGTGTGCCTCAAGGAAGTGTTCTCGGTCCCACATTATATACAATGTACACAGCAGACATGCCGTTGCCTTCTCCTGACAGTGGTATGCTAGTAGCGACATACGCAGATGAAACGGCAATACTGAACAGCAATCTGCGCAAGTAGCTTCAGCAACCCTACAAGCCTACCTAGACGAGATTAGGAGCTGGACGGAACGCTGGTGTATAACCGTTAATACACAAAAATCAGTGCACATCATTTTCTCCACCAGTAGAGGAGATTGCCCAAACGTCACACTAGGAGCTACAATCCCAAGAGCCACTTATATCAATAACTAAGGCAATGATCATCTCCAAAATAGACTGTGCCCTATTCATTTATAGTTACGACAACTCCACAAACATAAATAGATTAAAAACACCATTTAATGCAGCAATTCGCACTGCTTTAGGAGCATACTACACAACCCCAATAAAAAAATTGATTTTCAAAGCGAATATGGCAGAAATAGAAAACAAAAGGGATTACCTTACAGAACATCTTAGCAAAAACCTAATAAATTTGCGAAATAGCCAAATTTTCAATCTTAATAAATTAAAAAAAAAATACAAAAGGAAACAAAGTCCCAAAAAAACCATTGACATCCTCATAGTCCGCTTAACATCCAACCATTTTCATTCACAAATAGAATTATTTTGACACCCCTAATACTCCAAAAGCAGCACAGACATTCATATATACTAACAACAATTCGAATCCATTAAAGAAGAACATGCAAATCAAAAATTTATATATACAGACGGATCCCAAATAAACAATATAACTAGATTTGTCATAGCCACAGAAAATGAAGTTTTAAAACTTAGATTACTTTCTCACTAGTCGACAGTAATGACAGCAGAATTGATTGCCATCATAGAAGCTATAAAAATTCAAAGAAGTAAGAAACAATACTCTATTACATATATGTTCTGACTCACTGTCATCACTTGATACAATATCGAACGTAAATAACAATAACATTTATATCACAAATGCAAGGTCACTTTTAATAAAAGACTACCCAAATATCAAACTGATGTGGGTCTTTGGACACTCGAGCATTAAAGGCAATGAAATGGCTGATTCAGCCGCCAAAGCTGCAACCAATATGCCTATTATTACCAACAAAAACTCAAAAAAAAAATCTTTTACATAAGACAAGATGAAACAATGCAATCGTGTAGCAAGTGGTATAAAGAAACAAACCCCAATGGTAAAAATTTAACGAACTACCTTAGAGTAATACCGCACAGAAGAGACTAAATTAGAGTAACAAGACTGAGACAAGAACACTCTAAAATCACAAACGAACATTATACAAATAAAACACTGTTCCCAATATGCCAATTCTGCAACTCAAGCAACACCTCCATAGAACATATTCTTGACAAAAGTATAGCTTTAAGAAATAGCAGACAAAAAATTTTTGATAATAAGAAAGCCTCATCATACCTGGCGAGACTCAACCGCCAAGAAATCAATTTAATTATAAAGTACCTAAAGATTACCAATTTGTACAATAAAATATAAGAAAATATTTTAATAGTTATATGTAAATGTGTAAAAATATTGTAAGTACACAATAAATAATGTTAAGAAAAATAAAGTACTAACTATAGAATTATAGACCACACAAAAGTTATAATAAAAACAACAAATGTAAATAGGACTAACACAAACTAGATATAGCCGAAGGGCTATAGAGCCATTGCTATATTAAGACTTTTTGTTGGCTTATGTTTTGAAAACAAGGCCATCAATATTAATTAATAAATAAATAAATAAAAATATTTGACCAAATACACTTGGTAACGGTCAAATAAAAATTTACTTTTTTGGGTAAAAATGACGAATAAAAAGAAAGAAAAATACATGTCAGTGTACTTTAGTGAACCCGACTATAGGACACCCTTTATCATTATATACACAAATACAAATACGCGCAATGAACGCTGTTATGTGCAAAATATTATTTTTATCTCTATATATATATATATATATTCTTTTTAAATGTTACCAATAGTTTGAAAGCCATTATACTCTGAAATAAGAAAAAAGGGATTTCTTTTGCGGTATTTTTTAAATTATTGACTTTAAAATACAGCGAATAGTTGAAAAAAAAAAAATTAAAAAATAAATATCTGTCATTTAAATCTTCTTGATTAAATTTGAAGCAGTGAAGTTAAAATATTTTAAAGCGAAATACATTTTTTTTTTATTTTCTATGACTTTTTAGCAGAATTGTCTAACATAATCTGACTTTAAAGTCTCAGATAAACCATTCCTGAATTTTTCTTGCAGTTTGAGGTTGTAATTTCATAAATATTTAATATATAAAACGACCGCCAATTAACATAATATCGTTCTATCATCATTTTAAATCAACGCAGAAACGGCCAAATTGTACGATTTTTATTTCGATGGTATTTTCCGAGGTTTGTTAGTGAGATGGCGTGCAAGGTAAGGTAACTATATAATTGTTCAAATGGATAAAGAGACGCCTATGATAAAGACTCAAGAAAAGCTGCCTGATAGCGCCTTTTAATTTTAAATGCACTTATAGAAACAAGTAAACCTTTTTAGCAACAGTGGTTCCATTCACAAGAAATAGGCATAAATGTGAACTTATTTAAAAAAAAATGTATCCATATATTACCAATCAATTAAATTTTATGATTGCACGACTGGACGTTTAGAAGTATCAAATCAAAGTGACTTGCATAAGAAAATTTGAATCTATCACATAATGCAATTACTGTATAGTGTCATAAAATAAACATATAGCTTAACAGAAAAAAAAAAATATTCTTCAAATATCAGACATTATATTTACTTAACAATAAGCAACTTTAATACCATTTTTTTTCTCAACATTACATGACATAAAAAACACATTATTTTGTGTTTTTTTTTCAATTTTTTCAAAGGTTACGTCATAACTTTTTGCCGTGGCAAGCCGTATCAGTTTTTTTATTCTATTGATAATATTTCCCTGATGCGTTTGTAAAAATTTAATGACATGGACAACTCTTTGTACCTAATCTATTTTTCAACAGTCACATTGATCAACGACTTTGTTTGATAGACCTATAATGATATTCCTCTTTATCTCTCTTCGGCAACCTTCACTAGTAATGATGTATAATATTTGCGATTTTGACCACCTTTCTAAAAAAGTTCCTTTGAGATCTTTTAAATTTCTTAGGTTTTGAGATACTAACTCTTACTAATACAATACTAATTCTTACTAACTTTAAATTCCTATGCTTTTGATCTTAATTTTTAATATTTGATATAATTTATCAATTATAACACATTAGGGTTCCTAAAACCCAACCGATTTACATAATATTCGATAACAGTATAATGCGTTTTGCTGCGTTGCGTAGGTAATTGCGTCAAATTTCAAACATCCGGGGAAAAAGCGCAGATTTGTATTTGCATGTTAAATTGTATCTTAGCTGCGTTCGGATATCTGCATTTTTAGCATATCTGCGTCGCATTACTGTGCAAAATTGACAGTTTTTAATTAAAACATGTTGGCGCATTTCCGTTAATTTGTTTGCAATTAACTGGTTCAAACAATTAAAGTGCTTCTCGTAAAAAATTTGCCAGCCTGTAAATGCTGTGTGTATGAGGGCAAAACTAAGCGCTTTAATGATTTAACAGACAAAGAAAAGCTACAAATTGTTGAAGGCAGATAAAAATTACCTATGCAAAAAATATGATGTGCAAAGACCAACAATAAACCGTGCTATCGTCAACGGGTCCACAGTACGGCTACTTTTAGATTGACACGAAAGCGGCAACGAGAGGGTGAACATGATTCTGCAGAAGAAGCGCTATATATATTATTTAATTTCTCCAACAACGAGCGAACAAAACTGTACTGGACGCCACTTGATTCTCGCGAAAGCAAAAGTGTTTTATCAAATATGATCCAGATACAAATTCTTTGTGGCGTTGGCGTAAGCGGCATAATACTAAATTTGGAGAGCCACATGGCGAAACAGCAGAAAGTTATTGAACGTTACACAACTATTTAATTTGCTTTTACTTTTCTTCAGGTTGGATTCATTTGGAAAAATAGGCTGCAGGAAGAAGTGGATTAAGAGCAGTATTTTGATTATGTTGAAGATATTTATCATAATCTAACGTTTTATGAGGATGATTTCGAGATCTTAGAATGGAGTCTCGATTGTTACGGGTTGCACACAGATGAAGAAATTCTTGCAGAATTGATCTTAAATAAATACTTGTTCTATTAACCCAGTCGTTAAATCACGCTGTTTTCGTAAAACAGATTTTATAAAACTTAATTCATTCATTTTAGGAACAAACTGGTCGCACTCTTGTACTGACATTAACAGTGCTACTTCTATCTTTTATAATATTATAAAATCACATTTTGACCAATGCGTTCCAGATGAGTTTCCCAGGAGAACTAATAGACCTCCTTGGTTCTCTAAAGAATTAGCAATGCTAATGAAGTCTAGATATTATAAAAGATTTAAGAGTTCGAATAATCCTTCAGATTTGTTATGTTATCGCCAGAACAAATTTTGTTGTTTGTAATTCGCGTTGTTACAATAACTACCTAATTCGTTGTCGGTTGCAATTTGCTCAGAATCCTAGGCAGTTCTACAGGTTTGTCAATACTAAACGAAAAACTTCCTTACTGCCCTCATCTGTTTCTTATGAAGACATGAAAGCAAATACTGATCAGGCTTCAGCCGATCTTTTTTGCAGAATTCTTCCAAACTACTTATTCATCTTCTTACTTTCTTCCTAATTCCCCTTATCCGTATACCTTGCCGAAATCTAACTGCATTTTTAGTCCTGTGATCCTGGAAAGTTCGTTACTTAACGAACTTAACTTAATCAAGCCAAGTTATTCACCTAGCCCAGATGGAGTACCAGGATGTGTACTTTCTTCTCAGGTACTGTGTTCTTCTTAGGTACTGTGCTGATTCTCTATGTAAGCCCTTGCTTAAATTATTTGAATTGTCTGTTAACTCGTGCTCTTTCCCAACCATTTGGAAGGAATCATTTATAATTCCTCTTCACAAACATGGTTCAAAGTCTGATGTTAAAAACTATAGGGGTATTTCCAAATTATCCGTGATGCCTAAAGTGTTTGAGAAGCTGATAACATCTCAACTACAGCACTCATGTAGCTCTAACATTTCACCCTGCCAACATGGTTTTGTGAAATCTAACTACCACTAACTTACTTGAGCTTACCTCCCTTGTTATTAAAGGTTTTCAGAACAAAAAACAGACTGATGTCATTTACACAAATTTTAGCAAGGCTTTCGATTCCGTTAACCACTGTCTCTTGCTTTAAAAACGTAGTACTATAGGATTTCCACACAGCCTTCTTATATGGATTTCCGAAAATCTGTCTTGTAGAACCCAAAAAGTTCTTTTTAAATTCTCACTGTCTAAACCTGTTTTTGTTACCTCTGGTGTACCCCTGGGTAGCCACCTTGGGCCTTTACTTTTTAATTTATTTATTAACGATCTCCCGTCTATTTTCCTTCACTCCTATGTACTAATGTACGCCGATGATTTGAAGCTGTGCTTATCATATAATGACTACAACTCTCCTTTTATATTGCAATCGGACCTGGATTTGTTTTTTGTTTGGTGTAAATGCAACTTGTTGTTTCTGAATTGCTCTAAATGTAAGGTTTTGTCATTCTATAGAAGTACGCCTCACACATTTAATTACATGCTCGACCGGGTTTCTCTTGAGAGATTAGACTGTGTCACCGATTAGGGAATTCTTCTCGATCATAGACTAAAATTTGACAAACATATCGCGCTTACAGTCAACAAGGCGACTCAATCTCTTGGATTTATCAAACGATGGTCTAAGGAATTCGACGACCCTTATACGACTAAGCTGCTATATACTTCACTTGTTCGGCCTATTCTGGAATACGGATCTTGTGTCTGGTCTCCTCAATATTCGGTACACCAAAACAGAATTGAGTCTGTTCAAAAGAAGTTTCTTCTTTTTGCTCTTCGCGGCTTTAACTGGGTTCCAGGTACTGATTTGCCTTCATACCACAGTAGATCGCAATTAATAACCCTCCCATCTCTTACTAACCGTCGCATGATGCTGGGAGTTCTATTTTTACATAAATTATTATTTGGCAAAATTGACTCATCTCTGCTATTGAGCCAAATTAACTTTTCTGTACCCTTTAGACGTACTCGTAACTTCACACCACTTTCTCTAAATACTTGTAATACTAACTACTCTCTGCACGAACCTTTTCGAGTTCTCTGTGTTGACTATAACAGACTTTTTCGAGTCCTCTTTTGATACGATTAAGAACCATACCCTTAACTTTTAAGCACGTAGTAACTTGCACTAATTTGCTTTACTAATCATAGTGATCTGCTTGGGTTTTTCTGGGTTTTTCCCAATCCTCGCAGCAAATGTTGGATCATTTAATATTCTCATTTTGAACACCCCAGCTATTAACTTAATTTTTTTACTTAAATATTTCATTTAAATTTAAATTATATTTTTTTCAGTTTTAATTTATATTAAAAATTGTATTGTATTTAGATCGACTGTTAATAGTTGACATTAAATATATAAATAAATAAATAAATAATGAAAATGTTTCTGACACTGAAAACGATACTTCTACACCTGAGATTCCCATTTTTCAAGAAGGGTTTCGCGCCATAACACATAAGAAATTATGTATCATGCACCAATTAGCAGAATTTTTTCCAACTCTGGATATATAGGAATATAATTGCTTAAAGCTCGGTGTCAATAGCGCTGCACAAAAAAAAAAAGATTATTCCAAATAATTTGCATTTAATTTAAGTTTTGTGAAAATATGTATAATGTATATATAAATATATATGGCGACGTATTCTCGTCCAAAAATGTATTCTTCTGACGTATTCTCGTCCAAAAATGTATTCCCGTCCACAAATTTTATCACATTATAAAAACACATTAAATTACAGTCGCAATCAAAATTCAATATGTGACAGTTTAATCAACTCGCCGCATTGTATAAACAAATATCCAAGATGTGAAAGCATTTTATAAAAGTAAACCTTAACTGTAAACAGAGAATAGTTTAGTACGTTTAGAATTCTCATTGTACTAATAATAAAAATTTAGTTTAAAGCTGATATTGAAATAAAACAGTTCTTAAACCGGAATAAAAACTTTATTTGTAAAAGATAGCGTGGTCCTTAGTATATACGGGATATTTGTACGGATCGCAAATATATATTATACACAAGTCAGTCTTCGGCTATCTTTCGTTTCGAGTGGACGTGTTCTTACCTCAAAAAGAACACCTCGAAATAATCAATTAAAACTTTATTCGTAATGGCCCCTCAGCCAGAATATAAATCATCCCATGAATTAACTTCCTACAGACCCATTTCACTGATATCTTGTCTAAGCAAAATTTTTGAAAAAATTCTTGCCATAAGAATTATCTGGCTCGTAACAAAAAATTAGCATGTCAGCCACAACCAATCAGCATTTAAGCAAGAACATAGCACGCTTGGTCCTCTACTGCATTTTCACCACTGCGCGTTAGACACCCTTCCGACATAAAATCACGTTTGCGCTTTGTCAGTGGATTTTGAAAAGGCATTTGATCGCGTGGGAGTGCATACTATATTATAACAACTGACACACTAGGGGGTAGGTCCTAAGATCATCAACATGGTGAAGGCCTTCATGACAAAGCGTTCCTTTTATGTTAAATTCAACAACACTCCTTTCAATATACACACGGCACAAGGGCAGCCCTTAAAGATCACCTCTCTCCGTCATCTTGTTCATGATCGCCTTTCAACCATTGAACAATATAGTGCTCAGATACCGTAACATTGAATTGTCGGTTTACGCAGATGATGCACTTATATATAGTAAATCTAAAAACACTGAAACTGTAAATAATGTATTTAATAATATTGTTAATGACATTGTAACCTGGTGTAAAACCTCAGGAACTAAACTCTCTATTGCTATATGCAAGCTTTTCCATATTTGTAAAAAATGTCACTGTAATTTCCTCAATTTAACTTTCAACAATTTAAAAATTGAACAAGGTTACCTTTTTAAAATGTTGGTCACAGTTTTCGACAAACGACTCACCTTTAAGCAACCCTGCAAAGAACTTAAAATAAAGTTAAACAAGCGACTCAATATAATTAAATTTGTTTCGTCCAAACGATCCTTTATACATCCATCCACACATATCCACGCCACAAGAGCATTGATGTTAATGGTCTGCCAATTTACGTTTGGTGTGCTTGATGCACCACCATCATAACCATATTCCCCCGTATAATTCGGCAGTGCTCAGAAGTACAGGTGCCTACGCAACTACACCAATTAAATGTTTGTAAGTTGAAGCTGGTCTCCCGGATATTCCAACACGAGTCCATAAAATTACCTTTATGCTAATACCAAAAATATTGTGCTCCACAAACACCGTACTAAGAAAAGACTACCAGACAGACAACAAGCATCGCAAGTACTACAAGGTCATGTCCACGATCCGAAGATGCATTCAATTCAGCAAACGACATGAAATTCAAGTTCTCCAATGATGGAACAAGATTAGCCCCTCACCACCATGGAACATGAAGTACACAACAATAAATACGGGCCTCAATAAATTGTGCAAAACAACCACTACGGTGGCTGCTTTTCGCAAGCTCTTTGCTGAGGAGATCGCCAACTACCCCAACTGGAAAAAACTTTACACCGATGGTTCCTAATCCAAAACCAACACATCGCTTGCAGTAGTTAACCAATTTGGCTCCCTGACATCATGGGGATATCTGCCACAGCACTACTTAATATTTACAGCAGAAGTAATGACCATCTTACTAACCACTAAATATGCTATTAGGCAATGCACTACTGCATTCAACACGGCCACACGGATACTTTGGGTTCTAGTTTACGTCGCTATCCAAAGCAATTAATTAACCGACGACATGGACAAAGCAGAAGCTCTAGTCCACTGCATTATGTTTTTCCCTGGCGCTACAAAAGATTTAAGGAACAACATCGATACCCCTCTTAAATCCATTAAAATCGTTTCAACACTGGTATAACAAATTCAGCCCCAACAAAACCAAATTAGAATTGCATTTGTCGTGGGACAGAAGACGATGCTTGGTACTCGCTAGGCTGAGAACTGGACATAGCGACCTGACACATAATTACTTAATTATCGGAGCGGGGGGAACCGTTCTATTAAACATCTTCTTGTCGATTGTCCCAGCCATCAATCCCACAGAACAACCATTTTCCAAAGTTCCCATCCATCCAACATTCTATCTAATCCAACAGAAAATAATATAAGCAAGATAATGAAATTTGTAAAATTAAATCAAATCCTGCACAATATCTAGCATTATGGCGCTCATGTAAATTATATTAACTATTGCATTATGTATGTATAATAAATAATAAAATAATAATAATAGCAATAATATTACACAGAAGTGTAATATAATAAAATATCTTAATAGCCGTTAGTATACAAGTATTGTAGCCTAAAGAACCGGAAGTGAATAATTAAATTATCTGTATAATCCGGAAAAAATTCGCAAACATTAACGAGTTTTTGAACTTTGATTATAAATCCAATTCGGTGATCCTCCAAAAGTTAAAAAAAAAGGTGAACTTAAGAAAATAAACAAGGTTAAAAACAAAACAGATTAAAAAAAAAAAACATAATAGACTTGGGAGCATTCTGCGAAAAGGCAGAGAGACGTCGACAACTGCTTATCTATAAAATTTATCGAGAAGGTAATAAAGCTTTAATAAAGCTTATCTATTTATAAGCTTTTTCATGCGATATCCACAAGCTGACTAGTTTAAATGGAAGTTACATCCTAGGAGGTGACTTTAATTGCCGTGATCAATCGAGGGGCTGTCTAACATATCCTCTACAGAACACTTATATTCCTGCAGGTAGACTTGGCAGACCGTCAACTTTAGATATATATATACAAACCGCCTGCAACACCTACTATATCCGCGAGTAATAAATACACTTAGTTCAGATCACCTACGAGTGCTACTAGAAGTCACCGATGAACCGCACTTATCTAATGAGTTCTTTCACTATGATACAAAAAGAGCAAAACGGGTAAGATTCGCCCTCTTTGTCAAAAAAATCTGCCAGCTTGATTCAGTGAGGTTTTCCATGCTGCTTAAGATTTATGCAGCCTTAAATAAACGAATTAAATTCACCCATAAACCATTTCTACAGAACATAATAAACTTAATTAAAAGCAGGAATATCTGACGGCGTGGCTGGATAAAGCAAAGACATCCAACTGATTTCATCCTCTACAAGTGGCTTCATAAACAAGTCACCGAAACGAAATCACCTGATCTTTGCCATTGGTTTTCGCTTGGCAACGCAGTTGATATTGATAGCCCCCAAATGTGTTGAGTTTATTATATGTTTAAAATTAACGTATTAACAAAGTATGAATCTGGTAACCCTTAACCACATATGTAACGTTATGGCATCCTTATGTTTAGTTTTCACCACATTACAAATCTTAATATAGCACGGAACGCTGTATGATTAAATTAAAACATCGTTGTATTATTTCCACTAATTATACTGTTCTAAATTACTGGCACACCTGCAATCTGTGTGTTGTATTTACTGTGTTCCGATATTTTATGTGTGAAATTATTAGAGGTAAATGGCGTCGGCGAAGTGAACATCAAAGTTGAAGAAAAGCAGCAGAACAATGATTTACTGAAAGAAGTTTTGCATGTGTCAGATTAGCGACAAAGCTACTACTTTCGAAATTTTCTGACACAGGGTATGAAGTGCATTTTCGTAAAAATCAAGCGGTTATTGTGAAAAACAATGGAAAAGAGTAAACAATGTGAAAAGACCTCTCGCATAACCGTATGGGCTAGTTAATCGAAAGTAACTCAAAAAGTATGGCCAAGACTGGAAAAGTGTACGGAATGAAAATCAAAGAAAGTGCAAAGATATAAAAGTGTGAGATTTGCACCAAATCACTGCAACCGAAAAGGAATCGCAGCAGACATTCGAAATTGTTCATAACGAAGGGCCATGCGTATCTAATCAATGAGCGGATAAGTATTTCGTCACCTTTAAAGATGAGTATTCTCGTTATTGCTCAATTTACTTTCTGATTAAAAAATCAGAACATTACAGGTCACAAAATCAAGACGTTGCAAGCCGATAATGGGTCGGAGTTTCAAAAAAGAGATTTTGACGAGTATATACGTAAGCACGGTATTGGCCGCTGGCTGACTGCGCCGCACACGCGTTAACAAAATGGTATAGCTGAAAGACGGAACAGATTTTATTTTCTAAAGAGATGTACCATTATAATCAGCAATGATGTCTGAAAATCATGAATAAAAAGTCAGCACGGTAAACTACGTAAGATCTACAATCCAAGAGCAGAAGATGTTTTTCCGAATTCAATTACCAAAAAGCAAATGAAACATTATTTGAGGAAGCATTTGAAGAGTGCGAAATAGAATTTATTGCAACGAAAATGATCTCGTAACTATTAAGGAGGCGTAAAATTGAAACGGGGCTGAGAACTGGACTAGATCTATGGAAGAAGAATTCATGACATAGATTGTCTATAAGCCTTAGAAATCGTAGAGCGACGCACGGACCGTAAATTAATTGGAAACAAGTAATCCAAAACAAAAGATCGCGGCAGTACAACAGGAAAGAAAAAGGCTTGTTTAGCTGCAAAAGGATATGCGCAGAAGCCTGGAGAGGACTTCAGATTGCTAGCAGAATTCGATATGGAAATTCATTAAATGGACGTCGTTACAGAATATATGCAGTAACAGTTGAAAAGCGAGCTAGAAGAAAAAGTTTACATGGACATTCCGGAAAGTTTCAATACATTTATGAAAAAATTTGAATCTGGAGCTCCAATTGGATCGAATCAACTTCATCCTGTTAGAGAATAAGCGAAAGGGGTTTATCAATGGCAATAAGACTGAAATACATAAATACGAGATCCCGTGTGACACACTTTATGGATGGCGACAATCTGGATTACGTTGGTACTGGAAATTTACAACAAAGCTTAAAAAAATCGAATTGGATCCGAACAGGATCCGTGTCTATTTGAGAAGGGAAATCTTTTGATAGTCACAATCTACGTAGATGACTTGTTACTTGCCTCAAATCATTTCGAATGGTTGCAGCAAAGGACGCATAAGGCTTTCAAAATAAAGACCTCGGATTTGGAGCAGTGAAAACGTGCTTCGCCATCGAATTCAAACAAGCAGCTGCGTCGAGTTTTCATTTCTAAATAGAAGTTCGTAAATGGCATTCTAAAGAGATTTGGAATGACTTATTGCAATCCGGCGAAATCCAAACCAATAGAATTGAAATCGACAATACAACGCCAAATAAAGACGAGAAGAGAAAGTATCCTTGTCAAAACTCAATTGGTTCTTTAATGTTTTTCAGTAACGTCACATCCAGATATAGCGTACGCAGCTTACTACATGAGCCAGTTCAACACAAGCTACACGGTTGAACACTGGAATGCTTCGAAAAGCACACTACGGTATCTAAACGGTACAAAGACGATTAGACTCCTATTCAGACAAACTGGAGTTGATATTTAAGGTGTGGTCGCAAGCAACGAACTGTCGCATTATCAAGTACGGAATCGGAGTACTTCCCTATATCTGAGGCCGTAAAGGAGGTTTGGTATTTAAAAGATTTATTGAACAGGATCGGTTCCAAATGCGAATCTGTGCGTATTTTCAATGACAACCAAAGCACACAATATTTCGTCAAGGGCTTTGGATTCCATCTTCGCACAAAACATATTAACGTCTGTCACCACTTCTTTTAGGAGAACCATAGGAGTGGGGATATTTTCGTATAATATATGCAGACGGAGCAAATGACAGCTGAGGTTCTAACAAAGGGCCTAATCGGCAATAAACATAATGATTGCAGTTCATCGTTAGGATTAACAACCATTAATATTTAAGTCAAGCTTGAATAATCCGCAAGTCAGACACAAAACAAGAGCAGCAGAGAGCAAATTCTACAGGAATTGGACGCATATCCGACACTACAGAAACCAACGCAAGGGAGATTTTATTAGAGCTCTTATATACAAGCTAGTAGCTATACACGATGGCAGAGCGAAGCCGGTTATTTCTTCACCACGGCCTACCCAAAACTGACCACTGTTTAAGGGGTCAAGTTAAAGAAAATGCATAACGTAGGAGTACGGAACCAAAAACAAATGAGTTAAAAGAACTAAGAGGTCTTACTCCAACTAAACCAGTTCAAATAGGGTTGCAGTAAAATTTAGAGACTGAGATCAGATCCCAGCTAGCGCCTAAATTTCAGACACATGCTGTTATTATCAGCACCGATAAATAATAAAAAAATTGTAGATTTGGATAACATTGGCAGACATTAATATAATGTAGAACTCTTGTCCTCTAGCCATAACTTTTATGAGTGTACTGAAAAATGCAATACCGAGCAAGATTATCTAGAAAGTTTCTCCATTGATTAAATATTTAAATTCTGTTGCGACCTGAACAGATATCAGATATCATATTATTATCGGCATTTGGTTTGTTTTTTAAGTGCACTCTAATGGCTTTGGCTCTTTATTAAGAATGGTACCACTGACAACCTCATAAACAATAATACTAACTTCTATCTTCCCGACAATTTGAATTTATTATTCTTAAAAATATATCTTTATATGCATGTATAAAGAGGCAATGGTTCCGTCTTTACATCGCTTTTACTGATAAACTAATGTAATAAGTAAAGGTTACTTAAGTAGTACGTAAAGGTTACTTAAGTAGTAAGTAAAGGTATTTTGATGCTGAAGAGCAGAATTCCAATTTTAGTCAGTATTGGTTTAATATAAAGCGAGGAAATTTTGAAATTGTCAACAACACTAATGACAGTACATGTAAATATCACCTTGAACGAATTACACACGGTGTGTAAAACAACCCTTAATACAAAGAAAGTCTAGATGTTCTTCAGGCTCTACACTTTGCAAGCGTGAAAGAGGTACAAGTATTTTTTTTTTTACTTTTGCAACGCAATATGATACAAATAGTTAGGGCGGAATGGCTATGTTCACTCTAAGCTAAACCCAAGCAGTGTTGCCAGATTAGGTTTTAAAGCAAGAAGTGGTTTATCTTTCAATTCACATTTTAATCATTTAAATCATTGCAGAAGAGATCAACTTATACGATGTTGTACTCAGAGTTAATATAATTCATGGTTATCTTTGCCGCAACCTTTTTCACCAATAAACCAACAAATGGTCATAAAACAGTCCGAATATGTCTATTCAATAGACTGTTGATACATGAACGTTTCAGGAAATTTTCCACAAATGGCTCATTAAAGTCATAACTTAGGGTACAGTCTGTTTGATAATAATGATAGCCTGTATTATTCCAACCTTGAGAAATTGATGTCAAATATCGGTAGCGATGAAACCGAATAATCATTTTTTTCTTATCACTTTTGAGTATCGGTCATCTAGTGTTCAAGACCCAATATTAGAAATATCAAATGGCTTTATAATATTCATAAACATAGGTGGTACCACTATCAAGTAAGACCCCGAAAAACGATCACATTTTACATAAATAGCACCACAAAATAACAGAAGAAGAATTACCAAATTTAAAAAGTTGTAAAAAAAAGGTTTTTCTATTAAAAATTATTATTATTATTATTATTTTTTCTTATTTATTACCTATTAATCGGGTAATGCTGTAAAATTTAAATATATTTTGCTCAATAATATTGTCTATTGTAATTTCTGATGAAACTTTAAAGAATTTCCATCATTAAACTTAGTAGTAGCACATAACTTGATCAAATGCTCGATTGTTTTAATAGATTGTGAGGCAGCATACACATCGTCCAGATTTTTCGATGATAAGCTTATGCATTTGCCTATTATTTATCAAATCATTATTTCACAAAAATTTAGTTTGTCTGCCCGAACAAATTTTAAGTCATTTTTTTATTTGTGTACTGTATGTATAGAATGAATGACGAACCGCATCATAAAAAAATAATATACTTTGCAATGCATTATGTAATTATATTGTTTGTATGCAAATTTTGCATACAAAAATCGCTACACAACGGTATCTGAACACTTATCAAAATTTACAAACAAATTAGATTACTTGTACATATAAATATGTAAATATTTTGCCGAACAAAATATCGAGATATCTTATATTGTCAGACATTTGATTTTAGCAAAGCAATTATGCATAATTTTGTGTTACTTGCGAGAAAATAAGTTAAAATATTAAATGTACGTGAAGAAAATAAGATCATAAGTTTATATGTATGGTATACAAAATTTACTTGTTCCTGAATCAATTTAAAACCAATTATGAATTGCAAATTTTGTTAATAATAACCTCGTTCTAAGACTCTAAGGAAGCATCCTGGTCAGTAATGATATATCAGACTCGTAGTGACGCACTGGACTGGAGAGTTCTTTCACTTAGCTAATCTCTCCAGATCGAACAAAGGCGAACAGATGTAAAGCGACTTGGATGTTGATCTTCACCAATAAAATACATATGCACTTAATGGGATCACAAATCCTTTTTTACCAAATTTTATAAGGACTTAGTAGTCTACCCTTAAGGGTATCAATATTTTTTTTTGTAAGTACTGATATGGTTTTTTTTTTGCAAAAAACCATAATACTACTGTGAGCAAAAAGAAATTTAAGGGGTTACGTGGGGGATGGGAGTCTATAAAAAGTCAGTTTTTTCAAATTTTTTTATGAAGACACAACATAAGTAATACAATCAATCATTATCGCATGTTTATGAAAATGTTTTGAAGTACATGTCAAAATTTTTGCAGAAAAAAATGTTCAATATCCAGACGTTGACAGCGCCATAAACACCCCCGCGGAAAAAACCAAGCCTTCGCGGTTTTTCTTACAGTGTGTGCGTAAAGCTTGTACTTGAACGAAGGATTCTTAATAAACATGAAAATTGAATTTTTGTATTATTTTTTGTAAAAATTGTGTTTTGGCAACGTATTGGCCTGTCAATTGAGTTATGTGACGAAAAAAAATACTTCGTTCAAGTACAAGACAAACGTATACAAAAGACTTGTGCAAATCAAGTCGATTTCCTTCCACCTCGCCAAACTCGTCAAAAAGACCAGAATTATAGGCTAACAAAATCTTGGTTTTTGCATCACGATAATGCACCGTCTCACACTGCACTCGTCTTTGTGACCATTTCCTTAAAAATTCTGCGCATATCGTTCCGCAACCACCGTATTCGCCTGATTTAGCTCCGTGTGACTTCACATTCACTTAAACTCTTGCCCACAGTAGTATTTTATTTTATAATTTGTAGTGTTAACTAGAACTGTTGCAACTAGATTACCATCTAATGGCTCAGAATTACTATGTATATTTTAGGACTTAAATTAAAAACAAGTTTAAACTAATAAGAAGTTGTAGTGTTTATAGTTTGGCGCTACAATTATTTCAATTACCCAAACAAAAAATTTCTGTACTCCAGCATATCCGATTAGGAGAAACCCTTAATCCAGATGTAATAAGCCCTCGCTTACACTCTTATTAAAATCTGCATACGTTTACCTACTAAAATATAAGTTGGAAATTGGTACTGGTCGATATTATACATCAAGTAGAATTCCGGTTTAACAATCAATTAAATAGAAACCCCTGAACCTTAAATCGGAAAGTTTGTTATTTCGAGTAGTCAACTTACAATATTGTGACTTTTAAAAAGTAAGAATACTTAAAATTTATTGAAGAGAAATTTGGAACGAAAACTTTTAATTTATATGTGTTCAAGCATAGAACATAAATAAACAAAAATCTGTTAAGTACTATAAGATGAGATAACATGCCACAACCTTTGCGGGCCCTTGGCAGAATGTTTAAACGTCCGTTAAACATGCATACATATAAATTCATAATTAAACTATACGCCACATACATTTTTAAGTGGAAATGCATTTTGTATTGAGTAATCACAACGTACCGTAATAAAATAGATTATTTATGACCGCTTGCATGCGTGTCAATATTATGGTGTGACTTAAGTACGTACACGAAATCCGACCCGACCCTAACAGCAAGTTGAATCCCGTAGGTCGGGTTAAAGTAATGATATAATGATATAGATAATAGAGTATGTATGCTCTGTGTTAGCTATACAAGAACTTGGATTTTAAAAATAAAATCAGTATTCTGCGAGTTGCTCCCGAGAGGAGTATACTTCGAGCTGCTCACGAATGAACATTGTTTTCATTCATATGGTCCTTTTAGCCTTCGTTTGTTTTTCCCCACCAGTGGTAAGAGACAACGAAGAAAAAAAGTCAGCACCTTAAGGATAATAAGATTGCTATAAATTATTAAGAAAAAGTGCTCTGTCTCCCCACCAGTGGTAAGAAACAGAGTATATATAAAAAAAAAAACAGCAAAGCAAGCCAGTATTTACAAGGTGGGTACAACATTGCAAGTGGCAACGGTACTGTAGGAGACGCAGCAAGAGCTTCAACAACAGCTACAGCAACAGTAGCTACGGGTACAGCATTGCAAGTGGCAACGGTACCGACTAAAAGAAGCGACAACGGCTGAAGCAAGGACGGCTTGCCAAGGCTCGACATCGTGAAGATTACAGTACAGCATTCCAAGTGGCAACAGTACTGAAGGAAAAGCAGCAAGAGCTTCAATAAACAGCTTCAGCAACGGCGACAGTGGCTGCAACAGCAGCTTCAGCAACAACTTCAGCAGCAGCTTCACCAGCGGCGACAGCGGCAGCGGCAGCAACAGCGAAAGCAGCAGATTCAGCAACGGCGACAGCAGCTGCAACAGCAACAGCAACAACTTCAGCAGCAGCCTCAGCAGCGGCGACAGCGGCAGCAACAGCAACAACTTCAGCAGATTCAACCAGCGTAAGGGGCAAACCGCCACTTGCGCCTACGAAGGAGCATCAGCAAGCCAATCGGCGACGACCAGCTGATGCAGACGGGAATGATAAAAATATATATATTTCAAAATTAAATTAAATCTATAAGAAAAATTGTCAAATTTGAGCGGAACCAATTCTGTCCGATTAGAAGTACAGCCTGTACAGCTATACGCAACAATAGGTAAAAATTTGTAAAAAAAAAAATTTAAATTTAAATGCTATAATGCAAGTTTTTAAGTTAAGTAAAAAAACAAAAATAAGATTGTTAAAATTAATAATTTAATTGAAGAAAATATAAATTTATAAATATTTTTTAGAGACACTCTTGATTTGCAATTACAAAAGAAAAGTATTCTTGTTTTACACGGCTAAAAAGAATAGTAGAAGAATAATAATAGAAGCATAATAGAACAAACAAATCATACCCATCGCGATTAACTATGAATGTGCTAAACAAAGCAACTATCTTGATTATTAAACAACAGCAATTATTGCAGTTTAGCACAGAAATAAATAATAATTAAAGGAGAAGAAATTCTATCAAAAAGTAAAATATTAGGCTTAAATCCATTCTTAGATGATGATGGCATTCTTCGAGTTTCCACCTCTACGACTAGAAAATATAATACACAATTTGAGGTCAAACTCCCAATTATATTAGATAAATGTCACATATCGACATTAATTGTTAAAGACGCTCGCAAAGAAACTCTACTCGGTGGAATAAATCTAATGCGCTACCATATTCAAGAAAGTATTGGATATTTCGGTTAATGTATAATTTAAAGAAATACTTAAGAGACTGTGTAAAGTGTGCAAGATATCGACAGTGTGTAGGAGAACAGATAATGGGAAATCTCCCTAAGTATAGAGTAGTAGTGTAGACTATGCAGGGCCAATTTACGTTCGATGTTCAAAAACTCGTGGACAAAAAACATACAAAGGGTATATCGCAGTCTTTGTTTGTATGGCAACGAAAGCAATGCACTTAGAGGTAGTCGGCGATTTAACGTCTTATGCATTCCTCGCAGCATTTTAGAGAGTCGTAGCTAGAAGAGGAAAGTGCACCAATATATATTCCGACAATGGAACAAACTTTGTAGGTGCAGCTAGAAAATTAGACCAAGAGGTAATTAAAGCTATACTACAGAATGCTAGAATTTCTGCAGACATAGAACAGGAAAAAGTTCAATGGCACTTTATCCTGCCGGCAGGACCTCACTTTGGAGATATTTAGGAAGCAGGAGTAAAATCTGTTAAGTATCATATGAAAAGAGTAATTGGCGGCAACATTTTGACTTATGAAGAATTATCAACATAGCTATGCCAAATAAAAGGAAAATTGAACTCAAGACCCTTTTATATGTCAGGAATAGATATTGATGATACTGAAGTACTTACACCCGGTCATTTTTTAATAGGTAGACCAATACTTGACACAATAATAAAAAGTGGAATAATAAAGTGGAAAGACGAATATTTACATACTCTACAACCAAGAAATAAGTGGAAAAAAGATGTTCCCAACACAGAAAAGGGACAAATAGTACTGTTAAAAAACGAAAATTGCTATCCAGCCAGATGGCTATTATGAAAAATTGAGGAAGTTCAAAATGGTGAAGACAACAAAGTTAGAGTAGTAAAAACAAGAACTTAAGAAAATCTAATAACACGTTCAGTAGCAAAGAAATGTCACATTAACGGGATACAATCAGAGAATAAAGAAAACAGTTTCAAACAGAAATAAACCAAAAGAGTCTCATCCAGATTATCTAAGGTATGAACTCTAATTACCCTGGCACTCTTGTGTCAAGTATCCAATGCGAAATTTCCGGTAAAGAAAAATTACAATATAAAAAAGATTAGTAGTAGCACTGCATTACATTTAGACCCAATGGGGAAACTTCATAACTTTGAGGATGAATGCAACTGAGTCCTAGTTAACACACAACGACAAATAATAGAAATAGAAGAGAATAACAAACTCTTTATGCTAACAAGTAAGCATAGACAAAAACGCGCTCCGTTTGAATTTATGGGATCCTTATATCATACAAGTATATTGTTTGGTATAATGGGTGCAGAACATAGAGAAATAATGGAAGAAAATACGAAAAACTTATTAGGTAATCAGCACAATATAAAGCATCTAGTTCAAGCGCCTCAGTGGTAGATTCTACAGCAAATATTCTAAAAAGAACTCCTGAAGAAATAAATACAAATTTCAAAAGTATGAACAAAAGAGTCGAGAACATAACAGAACGACTTAAAGAAAATTACTATGTGTATAGAGAACCAATAAACTTTTTTATGATTACTAAGCAGCTAACTTCATTATTAGCTAAATGTGAAAAAATTCAAGCTGGAATTATCAGTCTACTCATTGACATTAATCATAGTAGACTCAATCCCAATATCTTAAAACCAAGTCAACTAAAGGTTGAGATTTCTAAAATAAAAGAAACATTAGTATTACCAAGAAAAAGGACTGGTACAGAGCTGAAAGAAATTAATACATTACTTACAGAATAAGGAATATTTATTGATAAGAAATTAATTATAAATGCGAAGATCCTGTTATTTAGTAGACATCCATCCAAATTATACAGAATTCTTCCGGTACCAATTATAAATGAGGATCAAATGATAATAGCTCAGTTAAGCTCGGAGTACTTAGTGTAAAATTTTGAAATAGACTCTTATGATCTGATGGCGGAATCATCATTAAATAGATGTAAAAAATGGCAAACTAACAAAAGAATTTGCGAAAGAAAGTGCCATGGAGTAGGGCAAATGGTAATACTTGCGAACTCAAGCCATTTAAACCAAATAGACATGCGAATTGCGTGTATAAAAGTACGGTAAATTCAAAAACATACTGGGTGGAACTAGAAAAGAAAGGTAGTTGGTTATTTAAAGTACCAAGCAATACCAAAATAAGAATTCAGTGTGCAAGAGCGCAAATAGAATTAATTGAATTGCCCGAGTAAGGAATTTTGGACATTAAATCAGATTGTACAGCTAGATCTGATGACAAAATATTAGTAGCACATCACAATATTCATCATTACACTTAGGAGAAGTTAATACAAGCCCAAAAATAATATGGGACCCAGTTAAGTTATCTCCAGTCAATCATTCGGCTGAAATAGTTAATTTAAAGAAGGAAATAAAAAATTTGAAAGAAATTCATATTGAGTTAAAAGGCTTAAATTTTCATCACATATCCGGAGATGCTTCTTTAGGATCGATAAGTACGCTCTGTGTTATCTATATAAGAACTAGGATTTTAAGAATAAAATCAGTATTCTTCGAGTTGCTCCCGAGAGGAGTATACTTCGAGTTGCTCACAAATGAACATTGTTATATTCAATATGTAAAATACATATGTAGATAAAAAAAAATATTTTACGTGTTAAATTGAAGTTTGCGTTAAGCTTAGTGGCTTCTTACTCTCTTACAAATAAACATTTTGCAACATAAACATTCAATAGATTTTTGCACCCATTCAATACATTTTTCAAAATAGTTAATAGTGTTTCGATTCAAAAACGCAACTAACATATATAAGTGTCAAAGTGCTAAGAGTTTTTTTTTACTATTCAATTTTTTAAATTCTATTAGTGCTTTGTTTCTTTACATTTTTGCAATATTTGACATACATGTTCACATACAGTTCACTTTTCGTTCGTTATATTGAGCATAACTGTTCGTTATATGAGGTAATCAATGTAAAAATTTAACTGGTACGCTAAAACGCGAATTCATTAGGCCGAGTGTACGTTACACCGGGTTTCTACTGTACATGTATATTTTTCTGGAGTCGTAGATAATTCCTTCTGCCGGTTATATATTTGTGCACAAACTTATTAGACTCCAAACCTATGTTTTTATCGGTTAAGGGTCTAAATATTAATTTGGTTAAACAGTAATCTGACGATAATAATAATAATGCATATACTATACACATACATACACATACACAAACAATTACAAATACACATACACATACACACACACATACACATACACATACACATACACATACATATATGCTGTTATTTAAAAGTACAATGCTATTGCCAATCCCACTGCATAATTCTGATTGATCTTATGACATGTTTTTTTATTTATTTGCGGCTTAAAGTTCTTAAATACTGTATGGGGTCAGAGTTACTTCCTTTTATCAGTTAAATACTTTTGCACAAATTTATTTTCCCCTTATTGCCTATTTTTATACGTTCAGTGTCAAAAATGGGAATGTATTAAGTACAACCAAATAAATGTAATGAAATAATAAAAAAAAATATATGAATGAATTTAAAAGGAAACATCTTTGACCCAAGAAAGTATTATATTCTACAAACACAAAGTTGGTATGTAGTTTATTTAAAATGTTGTACATATTAATTATTGGATATGTTAAAGCTCTGAAATATTCTTGATCTTAGAATTTGCAGAGTAGAAGTTGAAGTTGATTGTTTCTAGTTGTATAAGTCATGGGAGTAATTTGAGCAGTAGGAAAAATTAAAAATATTCGCACCAAACTTCACCTTTTGTTTGTCAAAATATGAAATAACAATATAAAAATGTATATGTTCTTATTTGTGTTCGAATGTGAAAATAAATATATTTGTACGTGTATATTTATTTTAAACAAAGTTCGCTGCTTTTAACGCTGCACCATAAAAATCCAAGGTATTCCGATCCGTATGACGACACGTTTGCTTCGAATGAAAGTCGACACATAACTGGTTTTAAGCTGGCGATTTAGTTACAAAAGTTGGCAGTGCGCGTGTGCACCATCAACCGACCAATATAGCCGTGCAAAAGGTTGGTTGTTTATTTCACTGACTTCTTGGCGTTAGCTGTTGCCGAAGCGAAATACAAAAGGCTGCGCAATCGTAAAGCTGCACACATTCTTAGCAATAGCTCTAGCCGTGCTTTGAGCAACAACGGTTTGAAACAAATGTGAGGTAGCCAACAAGGCCCTTATTTCTTGTTTTAGCAATCATAATCAAAAAAATACTTGATTTTAATAAGTGTTTATGGTAAGAACCACGATATGTCGCGGATTGTTAAAACAAATATTCTTTTTTATATGTATATTGATCTGCTATTTAATAGCAAAACATTTATAATTATTCCGAAAAACTTCGGTTACGGTTCGAGTGTGCCCGTCTACAAGACAACAAAGCTCACAAACTAAAAGGAATCAGCTGTTTGCGGTTGTATGAATTCTGCTGGGTTGTCTCTAAAGCTAGGTACACACAATGCAAACAATTTGCAGCAAGTTGATTGCTGCAATCAAATTTGCACGTATAAACACGAGTGCAACCATTTTGCTGCAAACAAAGAACTTGCAAAATTTTTTTGCAGCAATATTTTTTGCTTGTCGTCTGTATACATTATTTTCCCGTTATCTTGGTTGCGTCAGTTGCTTGCTTGTTTGCATGTGCTGTTTGCTTTCAGTCGCAATATTGCAGCAAGCAAAGCAACATGTGGGACCGCGAGAAAACGATAAAATTAATTGAATTGTACGAGAATTATTCTGTTTTATGGGATGTCTCGTCAGCAGACTATAAAAATAAGTATGAAAAGCAAAATGCTTATCGCGATATTGCTGAAAAATTAGACAAAAGTGATGATGAAATAAAAAACTTTTTCTAATGAAAAATTGAAATCACTGACTGACATGCGAAAAAAATTGTAATAGTTTGTTTCATCGCCATTTTGTAGCTCTTTTAAAAGGTTCTGATGCACTCCTTTTTCATCTCTTTTGGAAATTCACTCTTTCACCCAACACTTTCTTTTTTGCAGACTCTAATCTTCTCACTTTTTTACGTTTAATTAAAGTTGCTAATATAGCAATGCAGCAACTCTCGATTTTTGTGCCGACATAATATAAACACGTCGTTATTCCTTGACTTTCACAAAACAGCAGAACTTGCAAATGAGTGTCACTTGCAAGCACTGCAAACAAAAAATGAAAACACGTGTAGACATTAACGCAATATATTGCACGAAATAGCCATGCAAAAGTTTGCGTGCAAAACAAAAATTGATTGAAGCAAGAAATTTTCTTGCAATATTTGCATAGGTGTAAACATTTGTGCAAACTTTTGGTGCAAATTATTTTCAACTTGCTGCAAATTGTTTGCATCGTGTGTACCTAGCTTAACAATAACCTGTGAAGTATCGTGTTTAAATGGGTGATGTTACCTGCAAACATATAACTTTTACTAAACAAAAAAGGCAACAAGCAATTAGGTTTTATCGATAAATAAAAATCATAGCAAGCGGAAGTAATAAGGTGCTTACACTGAGGCCGTTATGAGGTCATTAGCAAAACTAAACAAGTGTAACGTCAGTAGGCAGGTCGGTACCATAAAAGAACTTGTTAGTTGTAATCGATCCTTAGAGCCCTTATGCAGTACAGTAAGATACCGGTGTAGATAATGGCCAAAATATTGTGTCAAAATATGGCTTTGCTGGCGGCTAATCGATAAAAACAGACAACGATAAATGCATGAAAAATTTGAATATGAGCACAATTAACTGGTACATTCAAAAAATTTGAAAAATCAGCGAACCATGTAATAATAACAAGATTATTAACAATAATTGTTTCTCATTATTTCATTATTTTCTGAACTGTAATTTGTTATTGTTTTGATGAACAGACTGAGTTTTGTTCATTCATTTACAGTTTAATATTAAAATGTAAGAAAACAACAACTGATTTTGTCACTATACTGACTCTTTCAGGAGGTGTGGTCAGATTCGTCTTTAAGATAATAACTTTAGCTTAATAGCCTCAGTGTAAATATCCCACAAAAAATATATTAAAATTTCCCAATTGTGATTTATTACCTAAAATACATTTTATTGATTTCATGAAGTGGGGTTGTTTGTTGATATACGAGTAAAACCTATAGATAAGATCTATAAACAAATACAAATATCGGAAAATTCTGTAGCAGCATGTATACTTTAAAGCAGTGGTGCTCAAAATATACATTCAATACGACTTGTGACCTAAGCTTAAAATTTAGTCTGTTTATCTATTGAAACATGTGTAGCGTATATATTGTTTACGCGTCTCGAATCACATATCTGTATTATTGTCAGCGCTTCTCGCCTATCATTATTATTTGCCATTTTTTTTGCCCATCTTTTGTATGCTTGCGGTAACGGATAAGTTTCGTTGATCTCCTAATAGTACGAGGGTACTACCGATTCATTTATTTTCAGTTTTAGAAGAAGATAATAATATGAAGTAGTCAAATCTGGCGAATAGCGTGCATGAGGAAGCAATTTGAACATCAACTCATGGCTTTAAGCTATCGCAATCATGAATGTGTGAACTGGTACATTCTCTTGACTGCACACGGTTTCTTTATCTCCAAATTATCGGTCAATATTCAATGCACAACTCGGCTTTGATATCGGTTCCACATAGACCTTTCAGATGAAAGTATTGTACCACATAACGATGACTGAGTATTTCCATGTTCACAAATTCACTAAGAGCTACACTACAAAAGATAATATCTAATATAGCGTTCTCAAATTTATAACGAAATTTGTTGGATGATATTATCGTACTTTCGGGACTACCCTCGAATTTTCCTTCTTACTTCGTTGTTTAATAATGAAACTAAATAATTAATATACTAAAGCTTATTGCTCTAATTAAAGTTTCTTGGTTTCCTCTTACTCTTGCAGCAAGAGTTGAATAATTTCAAAATAATTTTGTATACCAACCACACTTTAATTCCCCAAAAATGCCTGTATCTGATAGAGATCCTACATACAAGTGCCCATAATGTTTTTATGTCACGCGCCCTGATAACGTCACTCCATGGTTTTCTATTGTTGGTGAGATCGTTCTTCGCTTTCGTCGCCAAAATCACAAAATAGTTTTTAAATACTACAGTGCTTTAGCACTTTCCTTAGGCACAATCATTGGATTAGAATCAAAATAATGAGACCAAACCGAATGTCCAATAGTAATAATATATGTATATGACACCCGCTCTTACGGGAGTAGCATTTTGAATATTATGATTTCCGAAAACGTGTGCCTCTCGTTTCGGTCAGACTGGAAGGCTTGGAGTCGAAATGCTCTATTTATGCTCTTTATATTTGATACTTTCAAATAATTTAGCAATTGTCCCATAGGATTTCTTAGCATTAACAGTTGTATGAATGTTTTTATCAACCAGGTTTTCTAAAATGTCATTATCCCAGCCGTCTCTCAGTCGATTTGAATGACAAGTAACTTTAAATTTAATTATGTCAAAATGGTTCTAAGCATTAATAAATATCAAATACAAAAATTGCTTATGCTTATGACCGTTTGTTTGTATATTTTTGTGAATAAAAGTCTCGGTAAATACCACCATTAATTATATTAACTCTGAGCTCAACATCGTATAAATTGTTTAGTGAAATTGTTTTACTACATTATTTAAGTGAACGGTATGTTAATTGAAGTCCTTATATTTATAGTGACGTATCCTCGTCCACAAATCCAATCGCATTATACATATAAACAAATAAACAAAATGTGATAGCATAATGATGAATGAATGAACTAAATAATTTTTAAAAACAGTCGCACTCAAAATCCAATATGCGACAGTTTAATCGACTCGCCGCATTGTATAAACAAATATCCAAGATGCGACAGCATCATATCACACTTTATCTTAGCTGAAAACAATAAGGAATAGTTTGGTATTCTTAGAATTCTCATTGTACTACAATAATGTACACTTATGCAGTGTTAAGCTGATCTTTAAATAAAACAGACATACAACCGGGATAAAAATTGTTTTTAAATAGACAGTGTTGTCCTAATTGAATCATCACGGGTCATAAGTTCGACTCGAAATTATATTTTATCCACAATTATGATCATATATCTTATTGGCACAGCCGGTAGGATAAAATTATTGTATCCTTAAAGAACCGCGAGAGGAAAATAAATTAATTTTATAATTTGAAAAAAAAAACAATCGCTGAATTAAAATAAGTTTAATCTTATCAACTTGGATTGTAAATCCAATTCGGTTGTCCAATAAAAATAAACTCGAGATTTAAAGTGAGGGTACATAAAGTAATTGTGCTGTGGGTTCAATAAAAAGGTGATATTTGCTTTTCTTAGGATCCAAACCAAAATCTAACCTACTGTGTATTCTTTTTTTGTAGAGTCAGAATATGACGTGCCTGCCGGCCATGCCAAGTGCGTTCGCATTTGAAAATATTGCTAGCGACCGGCTGCATAATTAACTTCTCCTCGGTCGGCAGCGTAGCACTCAGCACCTACGTTGCGCTGCCTATGTAATTGGAGTAAAAAGATTGAGTATTTTAATAATTAATAACATATGTTGAGTCTTGAGTAAATGTTTGTTCATTACACAGTTTGGCTGCCTTCGCACCTGTTCTATCTTTAGCAAGATAGGTTTAATTTAATATAAAATATTTGAATAACTCGAACGATCAGTTTAACTGCATTAGGCACAAAATAATGGACAAAATATCGAAATCTGTAAACACGAACTCCCTCTTAAATAATTTAACATTCTTTTCATCCAGTATATAAAGTACATACATCAAGTATCAACCAAACTTCGATGGCCTTAAGATGGAATATATTTAAAGTAGTTGTAAACATTGCATTCATTATCTTGAATAATTAAAGCGAAATTTTCGTACATAAATAATTATTTAAATGGGAGTGCCGTATGATGATGATATACATAAGACAGTTTGGAATTACGAGTATATTAAGAATAATTGTGCATGTATTATAATATAAATTACCTATGATGGATTATCTTATACTAAGCTATGTTAATCAAAACTTTTCTTTTGCAAAATGAATCAGTATATTTTTAATACGTTACATATGAAATACTATATCTTAAGTTTGAAATAAATTTGTAAAGTTCTTTTTTAAAATCCGTTACCAGCTTAAGAGATTGCATATTCACTTTCACACAACAATAATACCATCTTTTGAGTTACCAAGGTAGGTAGGGTAAAGAATAATGGGAGACAATCATCACCTCAGCCACCCTTGATGCAGATTTCCTTCCGTGTTGTCTGTTTTTGTGCACATGGGTACAATCCTAAGCTCCTTTTTATCCGTCCATCATTTAGCTTACAGATAGTGCACTTATTATTTATTACAGTGTCACGGTGCGTATAAAGAAAGAGAAAGAAAGACCCCACGCCATATCCGACAAGCTTAGCATAGAGCAAATGCAAGAAGTACACGCTCTCTGATTCTCCTATACACATGTAAGCATGTGAGTTCCGTACGCTACAAAGCCTAAGCACTTAACGGTATTTAATAATGGAATTCTGTTGTACTGTACGCGATAGATATCTGAAATTTTTTTCGAACTTGATTATTGTATATATTATCCAGAGCATTCGAATGATTTGTTTATAGTGATGAGAATCTTAAGATGCCAGTCTGTGAAATACTTCTCAAGCGAGCAAAGCATTAGTTGTAGATTGTCGTTTATTTGTTTTATATTGTCAATTAAAATAAAAATATCATCTTCAAAAGCAATAATGTTATCGACTTAAGGTAGCATATCTTAACTAAATAGTGTAAAGAGAATAGGCGCTTCGGCCGTGCCTGTTGGAATTTACCTTTCATTTTTTTATTTCAAACCTTGGATCCGCACTTGATCAAAAGCCTTTTCCAAATCAATAAAACTGGCACCAGTAACGACCTTTTGTTGCCAATTCCTCTACTAGACTAAAAGATTAAGTGCATGTGCTGGCCATTTTTAAAAACGACTTTCTTTGGACTATCTTTGGAATGCGTTCTTCTTTTGAGAGAATTTGCTTCTCAGCTTATTGAATATTACCTTTAGGTCATCCAAGGCTAAAAAGTAATTTTCAGTTTAACTATTAATTTTTTATGTGGTTTGGGTTCATTTCTATTTTTGTGATTATGTCTATATCATTTAATGGGTTTTTGATGTAATTCAGAGGTTTCCGATATCTTGTTAAAACACGTTGTCTAGCTATTGTAAATTTTAAGGGGGTATTGGGTCGAAGTTTGAGGTCTTTGTTAACCCTTAGCGTAAATCTTCACGTCTCTCATCTTTTTTATTGGTTATGCTGGAGTTCGATTCCGACAGCGGTGTGAAACGACGTGTCTCGAAAAACAAGTGTTTATCAATCGGTCAAAATTCTCCTATAATTCCATACGTGCAAGTGTTTAATATAATTACTACCAATGTGTGAGTGATAGCCGTCGTTAATAATGAATAAGCGCAATGCTCACGATAAAATGGATGTCAATACTAGGAATCTAGAAGCAATTTTAAAAATTGCCAGAAAAAGAAAAAGCATGGACTCACCCAAAAAGTGTGAAAAAAGCTCCGCACAAAAACAATAACTAATACGAAATTCTCGATAATGACACTGATCAGTGGGACGAAGAAGTGCTTGAAAGCTTTACACTTTGTGCAAGCACAAGCACCTATCAATACGACAAGTGTGCAAACCAAAAATTCCGATAACACAAAAACAAAAATAATAACAAAAACAACAACAGCTCCAGTAACAGAGCTATCAGCATTTTAAACACCAACAACTTAATCCACTTCAACTGAAAAAGCAGATCCAAAGTCTAATGAAAAAGACAAAGAGAAATATCAACAAACATATACAACCAATTAATGTGTTCAATATCGAAGCAAAACAAATAATAAAATTAATTAAAACGGGTTTAAAAATAATGCAATTCAATATCAGAGAATTCAGCAAAAACAAAATTGCACAATCTTAATGATTATATAAAAGTACGTGGTCACTTGGAAAAAGTGAAAGTGAAAAAAACAGAAAAAGTGGCGACAGAAATTTTTGAGTGATCTCAAAGATTTCGATTCAGACAATATGAAATTTTTGCAAGTGAGACCCTTCAACACAAAATCTCCGTGAAACGCAACATACTCTTGCCTATGTTTATGTTCCAAATAAGCGCTGAAAGCAGTGCCAACGAATTAAAAGCAATTAAAGCAATCCAGCATCATTGCATCAGATGAGAGTCCTTACGCCGTCCGGAGATTCCTCAGTGTAGGAACTGCCAAGGTATTTTCCACAGGTCAGGTAAATGCCACCTTGAGCCAAGATGTGTTAAATGCGGTGAACATCACCACAGCCAATCCAGCTCTATTCCCAAAAGGTAATTAGGAAAATCTACTTTGCGTTCTTTGCAAAAAGACTGGCCAGCCGGCCTATTATAAGGGTTGCGAACGATACAAAGAACTTTTGCAAAAAATTAGAGCCAAGAAACTAAATGTACCAATAACCCAAATTAACGCTCCTACATTAATTACCCCTAATTAAAGATATTTAATTTTATTTATTTATTTAATTTAATGTCAACTATTAACAGTCGACCAAAATTTAAATATAAATTAAAACTGAAATAATATAATTTAAATTTAAAATGAAGTTTTTGAGTAAAAAATTTAAGTTAATATCTGGGGTGTTCAAAATGAGAATATTAAATGATCCAACATGTGTTGCGAGGATTGGGAAAACCCAATCAGATCACTATGATTAGTAAAGCAAGTTAGTGCTAGTTACTACGTGCTAAGAAGTTAAGGATATGGTTTTTAATCGTATCAAAAGAGGACTCTGAGTTGAAGATTTGAAAAAGTCTGTTATAGTCAACACAGAGAACTCGAAAAGGTTCGTGCAGAGTATAGTTAGTGTTACAAGTATTTAGAGAAAGTGTTGTAAAGTTATGAGTTCGTCTCAAAGGTACAGAAAAGTTAATTTGGCTCAATAGCAGAGATGAGTCAATTTTGCCAATTATTAATTTATGTAAAAATAGAAATCCTAGCATCATGCGACGGTGAGTAAGAGATGGGAGGTTAATTAAAAGCAATCTGCTGTGGTATGGAGGCAAATCAGTACCTGGAACCCAGTTAAAGCCACAAAGAGCAAAATTTACTGTATCAGTACAAAGAAAGAGAAATATTATGAATTATAAGGATAATAAAGGAGTTAAGAAAAGTTGAAGTTACGTTAGTTAGGGGATGTGAAAGGATTTCTACTAAGGTAAGGAAAAATAGAGGACTTTATAAAATAAAGGGATATTTCTCTTGAGAACACGTGGTGAAGCGAAATAAAATATTACACTTAAGGCATGAAAGGAGCTGTGTAAAGCGTAATCAGTTGTGCGCGTAGGAAGGGCAGCTGACAGCAGGAAACCCTTGCAGATTATGAGAGCGAAAATAGAGTTTGATGAAGATAAACTATAGGAATTGAGATTGTTAGTATCCGGAATGGTTGTATAGCTGGATTGAAAAAATTTGGCAAACAAGTCAGCAGCAGCTAAGTCGCAGTTAGCTTTTTCATTTATATGAAAGAAAGAAGATGGGAAATAAGGGAGATTAAAGATGCGTAAAATTAAGAAATGAAAGGTAAAGCTTAGAATTATTTGCATCCGGCGTTATGTTTCATTTGGCGAGAGAGTATCAAGATTAGAACCAGACTTCTTAAACTGTTCAAATTATTTTTAATTTTTTTATTATTATATTATATTTATTATTATATATTATATTATATTATATATTTATTAAGTGTAGTACTGCTTAATACATTTAGACTTAACATTTTTTAAGTTTAGGAGTCTGAATGTAAACCAAGATAGTTTTCAGGAACTAAATTTACAATTAAGCAATTCGAAGAAGGAGCCTAGAGCGGTATGTCAACAGCGTTGTCAAGCAAAGACCAAAAAGTTGCAAAGATCAAAGATTAAGCAAAGTCAAGTTACCTTTGGGGAAACAACGATGTGGCTCAGTGGTAAAATGTAAGGGTGAGAAAGATTGTTAGCCTAAATAGAAAGAGATTTCTAAAGTAGGATAAATTGGATCTTCAGGCAAATATAAGGTATTTGACCTGGAGATAAAAGCGTCAGAGTAAACGTTTATAAAAACAAGATTTAAGATTCTATTTAGCCTGTTAGGAATTGAATTTAATTGATATAGGGTAATATCTAATTAATAATCAAAAAAGTCATACTGATACGAGGGAGTAAGGTAACGAAAATGAAATACTGTTCAGATACATTTCTTGGAGTTTGAAAAGAAGGCCTCTAACATTCTGATTCTGAATAGAAGCTCAGTCGGAAAAAGAGTTGACTGTAACTCATTGATGATCATGTGGAGAGATCAGAAATAAGAATAGCTGAAAGAATTAAATGAATAAAAGAAACCACTTTCATTAAAGGAGGAGATTTCTGTGGGAGCAGAAAAGTTAAATTAAGTAACAGATATGTTAACAAAAAATCTGCTAGCTACATATGAATCTCAACTCGTAGATTCGCGAGTTGTGTCAGCAGAAAGTCTATGCCTATACTTGCCTACGAGGAGCAAGAGAGCAATAGAGTAGGAAGTTTAAAAGGTGGACTAACTACTAGGGATAGGGAAAAGTTTAGTTTTTCGGCCTGTGGCTTACAACAGGGAACTAGTAGTTCGTAGAGGATCTAATTGCCAATGCGGGTGCCGACACTAGCGTATTGGGCGAGAAAAATTGGAAATTGAGATACAATGCCTTTCACATATGAAAGGAGACGCCAGAAACCACCACAGAAAGTCATGGCTTGAGCGAAGAATCGACCAACCGACACGGACATATCTGTTTGAAAACAAGCTTTTTTGTTCGAATGATGCTGATATTAGCCTGATAACAAGTCAGATTGATTCCACTCCAATAATAGAACTTCGAGCGAGTGTTAACAAGATATCCGGAATGCTTTTGTCAACAGTAGGGGAAATTTAAAACAAAAGGTGCCACGAACAATGTTTATTTAGCCGACGATCGCTGAGAGTAGCTTTTCCATGTGTATTAATGCGTTTTGCTAATGGAAATGCACGATGTGTATAAGCCCCACTCTATCGAGAGTAACAAGTGTTTGAGTTGGTACTATATGATGATTGAGCTAAGGCTACTTTGAGCTAGCATTTTTGTTGTAAAAGGATCATCAAATTCCTTCAACCAACGTTTAATAAAGCCAAGTACTCCCTTGGACTCATTTATAATAGTGGAGATGTGCAAGTTGAAGTTCAATTTGCAATAAAATAATACAATAAAGTCATTTACTGTAGATATTCGATTTAAGTATTAACGATCGAATACATACATTAGAAGATTCTAGTTCGACTTATCGTCATAAACATACACTTTGCCCAATTAAGATGCAACTGATTGTGCGAATCATCTTGTAAAAGATTGTGAAGATGGGGATCAGTATATGAGAAAATCAGTTTACCATCATCCGCATACATGAGAACATGTGAATGTGAGATAATGGCTAATAATAAGGATCCTTTGTGAGTACCTTAAGGTACATCTGAAGTAACTTCAACTGACTTCGAAATAGACGACCTAGTACTTTGTGAGTTCTACCTTTTAAGTAGGTGGAAAACCAATTCATTAAGAAGGGTGGGAAACCTATGCAATCAACTTTGTAGAGTAAAAGCTCATGTCATGCCTTTTCAATACAAATGCTTCATTTACCCCGGTGGTAGATTCCAGCAAATTGGTCATGGTGGAATGACCCTGTACAAAACCATGTTGGTTGGATGATTGACTTACAGAAATGCTGTAAAACTGAAACAATAAGTTTTTCAAACAATTTAGGTATAGCAGACAATTTTACCTCTTTAGTTTAAAATATAAGACTCAGATAGATTAAAAAGATTTCGCAACGGTTCAGCTTAAGAACTATAACAATTTTTAAGGACATAACTGGGGATGTTATCAGGACCAGGTGAAAAGGAATATTTTAGGGAATTAATGGCGAAAACCAGGGAACCATTGGAAATACTGGGGATGGCAATATGGTTAATGGGTACGATATTGTAAGAGTAAGTTGAGTTAATAGAGGAGATAGGGGCGTAGGTTTATTTGAAACAAATTTGCAAATTACTCAACAGCAGAAGAGTCGTTGCAGGCTTCATCTATCCCAAGAAAACTTGAAAATTTATGCTTCGAATTATTGAAATTAAAAAATTGTTTGGGGTCACGAGTAAACTGTCTTTTACAGCGAGATAAATAATTCTCGTAACATAAAGTATTATGAAGGACGAAGTTTGACTTGGCTACAGAATATTTGTACCAGTCAACACTAGATCTTGATTTCTTAAATTTTTAAAATAGTTTAGACTTTATGTTTTATAAATAAGACAGTCTACGTGAAAACCTAGGGGGCTTGATATGCGAATTGACGGGATATAGGTAGGGATACACTCATCTAAAAGTGTATTTAAGGTCTCATAAAAAAAGACTGAGGGCAACATCAATGTCAATCGCATTATTTAGAAATGATCAGTCAATTACAAGAATCCATTCATTCAGCAAGCGATAATTTCCCTTGCAAAAGCAACGAAATACATTTATTTATTTATTTTATTTTATGATTTTGGAGTAAAAAGATAAAAAGGAAAATAGCCATAAATAATATAAAATTTAATTAAAATTACCAAATTTAAGCTGCAACTTAGAATAATCCAAGCTAAGTATTAAGATTTTTAAATTTAAATTTAAGGACTGGGGCCTTCAAAGTAGGTATATCAAATAGTCCAACATTTGTTGCGAAAATTGAGAAAACTGAATCAAATGATTATACTGTTAATTATATAATAATAAAAAGCTATTAGTTTAGTTATTATGGGCTAATAAGTAAAGAGGTTGTTGACTAATAATTTGACAAAAAGAAGACTTTCAACACACTCGAAAGGGCAAAGTGTTGTTGGTAGTATAAGTATTTATAAAAAGTAAAGTGAAATTATAAAAACATCTAAGAGGTACAGAAAAGTTAATTTGGCTTAATAACAGATATGAATCAATTTCACCAATTTTTAATTTATTTAAGAATAAAAATCCCAGCATCATGCGCTGTTCAGTTATATCTGGGAGGTTAATTAGTAAATGTCTACTGTGGTATGAAGCTAAATCGGTGCCTGTAACAATTAAAGCCACGAAATGCAAAAAGATTCTGTAGATACTCAATTATGTCTGTGTACTGAATATTGTTGTGACAACACGGAAGTGACGTACTCCAGACTTTGCCGAACAAGAGAAGTATAGAGAGTTTAGTTGTCTAGGGTTCGTAAAATTTCTAAGACCATCGTTTATTGAGTCAACAGTCGGTGAGTCTAATCAAGGTCTGATCTTTCAAGAGAAATCAGGTCAAGCATGTAATTACATGTGTAAGGTATAAATTTAATTAAATAAAATTACATAACTTTACATTTAGAGCAATTCAGAGACACTAGTTTCCATTTACAAAAACACAAAAAAAAAATCCAGATCTGTTAACAATAAATAAGGCGAGCTGTTCCCATTACACATAAACCGCAGCTTCACATCATCGGCGCAAATTTGAAAAAAGACCAAGTTGGCTACCCTGAGGTACACCAGAGATAACAAAGACTGTCTTGTTATCGTCTTGCCTTCATCTTTTAGCCAAACAAGACTGTAAGATAGTGCGGAGAAGAGATGGATACCGCAGGACGACCTTATGGCATCTGAAAAACCCCACCTCGTGAATACTATACTATCCACTGAGGTAACATCAAGGCAAATATAAACAGCATTTTCATATATAGCTGCTACACAAACTGGCAACTGTACAAGTTCCAAAATATGATCCATTATATTGCAGAGGGTGTACGTAGTGGAGATAGATGGTGACTGGGCGGTGAAATGGGGTAGCATACCATCAAATGCTAGAGTGATCTGTCTCTAAGAGTTGTTTTCGTCACTTGTCGATGCACTTACTAACGCTAAGGAACACCTCACGTATTGCAAGGCCAGAATAGTGTCAATAATAGACCCAACCTATACCAGCAGATCACTCTGCATTAGTACTCGACAGTCGGGGAAGACTTTTCTTTCAGTGACCACTAGAACATCCATTTCGAAATTGCTAGTGGTAAAGAAAGATATCATTGGCGGTCAAAAGCAAAATCAGTCAGTCTAAGTGACAGAGTCCGCCCGTCAACGATATAGCCAAGCAACTTGCCTGAAAGTAAGCAAATACATACGATGCCTCAATGACAAGGAGGAAACTGCTCAGGCGGGGAGTGCTCTGACCACTCTTATGGAACTTAATGTATAACGAAGAGTTCAGCCAACAGATACCAGCCCGTTGTAGCTTGGTTCGGAGATAACTTTGCCCAAAAAGTAGTAGCCAAAGAGGTGAAAAAATTTAAATTGGCTATTAATGAACCTAGAAGAGAGTGAGACGTAATGAAGAACCCGTAATTAGAGCTGGCCAAACATAGAACAGTGGTGTTGCTTATGAGAAGTCAATAAATATTTTATTATATCAAATAACCAACGTTGTTCATGGAATAAGTGCTACATGCGACACAATGGGATCCACGAAGGGGATCAAGCTAGTGACACGAATAATTATTTTCTGGTGAAAGGATCGTTAGATATTTTCGACTAAGGCTTTATGAAGCCTGAACGCCTTTTGCAACATTTACAATAGATAAATTAATTGAGCTTAAAGTTGAGAAGAACGCCTAAGTCTTTAACAGTAAATACGCGTTGTAATGGAAGTTTACCAATTGTATACAAGGATTTTCGCAAAGGAAACAGGACTTTAAATATAACTGTTTCTGGTGGCGCCACCTATTGGTGGGTATATGAAATAAAAAGTTTGATCTCTTTTTGACATTTCGTAAAAATTTGAAGACAATTGGACAACTACAATCGAAGTTATCGATCAAAAAGTGAGAGCAGCTTTTGGTCATCGGTCGTAAAATGCATTTTGAACAAAGAGCAAATATTAAATTTTGTTTTAAACTTGGGAAAACGTTCACTGAAACATTTCAAATGATAAAAAAAGTTTATGGTGATCAGTGTCTATCCCGTAGTAATGTGCATGAGTGGTTTAAGCGATTCCAAGAAGGTCGTGAGGACCTCTGTGACGATCAGAAGTCGGGCTGGCCAAAATCAGTGATTACCCAAAACAATATTGAAAAAGTGCAGGAATTTATTAAGAATGAGCCGAAATCTTCTTTGCGTTACATGGAAATGGAGTTAAATATCAACAAAGACTCCATTCATCGCATTTTGATAGATAAATTGGGTCTACGGAAGGTGTGCTCAAAAATTGACTGAAGAGCAAAAATTGCTACGAATCCAACATTGTAGGGATTTGATTAAGGAGTCGAGAAAGGACAATAACTACAAATATTCGATTGTGACTGGTGATGAGAAGTGGTGCTTTCAATATGATCCCGAAACCAAACGTCAAAGTGCCGAATGGAAGCATCCAGACGAGCCATCGCCGAAAAAAAGTCGTCTTCAGAAGTCAAATATAAAGACAATGCTGATTTGTTTTTACGATTCCGAGGGTATTGTACACCGAGAGTTGGTCCTACCTGGCCAAACGATTAATGCTGTGTTTTACCTTGGTGTTATGAAGCGTCTTTTGTCACGCATTCATCGTGTTCGACCACAATACCGTGAGGCAGGGTCCTGGCGCCTGTTGCACGATAATGCGCCGTCTCATCGGTCGACGCTTGTCACTGATTTTTTGACAAAAAACTCCATATTAACCATTAACCTACTCACCTGATGTGGCACCCTGTGATTTTTACCTATTTGGAAAACTTCATTTGCCCATGAAAGGACACTGGTTTCAGGACATTTCAGCTATCCAAAAGGCGACGACCGATATTCTCAAGAGCATTCCGAAAAATGACCTTAAAAACTCATTTGAAATGCTAATGCTAATATAACTTTTGAAAAATATTAATTTTTTGTTGTTTTTTTTTAACAGTCCTGTTTCTTTTGCGAAAGGCCATGTATATACCATGGTATAGTTTCGAACGCCTTAACGTCATAAACATACACTTAGAGCAGGTAAAAGGACGATTACACTGCTACACTGGCCTCAGAAATCACTGACAATCTCCAGGCATCGTTTAATATATTAACTTCATATTTCTCCAAATGGAAAATATTAGTAAAAGCGGACAAGACCCAAGCAATATTTTTCTTTAGGAAGCGTAAGAATATCTACCTCCCAACTAGTCGTATTAAGCTAAAAGAAACGTAAAGTACTTAGGCTTAGTGTTAGACACAAAACTTAGTTTTAGGAACCACATCCAAGCTGTAAACAAAAAATAAAAATGAAACGGTGTTCATAAGTGAGTTCTTTTATACCTAACACAGAGCGTACTTACTCTATTCTTATCCCTACTTTAACCCATCCAACGGGATGCAACTCGCTGATAGGGTCGGGTCATATTTCGTGTACGTGTACATACTTGGGTCACACCGTAATATTGACACGCATACAAGTGGTCATAAATTATCTGTTTTATTACGGTGCGTTGTGTTTATATGTTGCAACATGAACTTCCACTTAAATATCTATGTGACGTACATTTTAATTATAAATTTATATGTTTGCATGTTTAACATAAGTTTAAACATTCTGCCAATTGCCCGCAGAGGCTGTGGCATGTTATCTCATCTTATAGAACTTTTTTAATTTATGTTCTATGCTTGAACATTCTGCAAAGTCGCGGCAAAGATTATGGATTGCAGTTTTCTTTTTATTCTTAATTTTCTAATGGTGTATATTATTATCATAATAATTATTAAGGCTACTCCTAAAGAAGCTTGTTGCTTGGGTCTTGTCCGCGTTTACTAATATTTTCCATTTGGAGAAATATGAAGTTAATATATTAAACGATGCCTGGAGATTGTCAGTGATATCTGAGGGCAGTGTACCAGAGCAAAGAACTGCGGTATCGTCTGCAAATATGGATATGTGATGAAAATTTAAGCCTTTTAAGTCAATATGAATTTCTTTCAAATTTTTTATTTCTTTTTTTAAATGATCTATATCTGCCGAATGATTGACTGGAGATAACTTGCTTTCATTCACTTCTCCTAAGTGTAAAGAAGAAAATACTTGTTGGTCTTCTGAGTGAATATTGTGATGTGCTACTAATATTTTGTCATCAGATCTAGCTGTGCAATTTGACCTAATGTTCAATTAATTCTACAATATTTGCGCACTAGCACACTGAATTCTTATTTTGGTATTTTTTTCTAGTTCTACCCAGTATGTTCTTGAATTTACTGTACTTTTATACACGCTATTCACATGTGTATTTGGTTTAAATGGCTTGAGTTCGCAAGTATTATCATTTGCACTACTCAATGGTGAACTTCCTTCGCAAATTCTTTTGTTAGTTTGCCATTTTTTACATCTATTTAATGATGATTCCGCCATCAGATGATAAGAGTATATTTAAAAATTGTACACTAAGTACTCTGAGCTTAATTGAGCTATTATCATTTGATCCTCATTTATAATTAATACCGGAATAATTCTGTATAATTTGGATGGATATCTACTAAATAATGGGATCTTTGCACCTATAATTAATTTCTTATCAATGAATATTCCTTTTGTTTTAAGTAATGTATAAATTTCTTTCAGCTCTGTACCAGTTCTTTTTTCTGGACATACTAATGTTTCTGACAAGCTTTCTTTTATCTTAGAAATCACAACCTTTAGTTGAATTCGTTTTAAGATATTGGGATTTAGTCTACCATGATTAATGTCAATGAGTAGACTAATAATTCCAGCTTGACGTTTTTCACATTCAGCTAATAACGAGGCTAGCTGCTTTGTAATAATAAAGGACGTTTGTTATATTTTCGACTCTTTTGTTCATAATTTTAAAATTTGTATTTTTTTCTTGAGTAGTTCTTTTTAGAATATTCACTGTTGTATTTAGTACTGAGGTTTGTGCTTGAACTAGATTCTTTATACTTGTATTATGCTGACTATCTAACAAGGTTCTTATATTTTCCTCCATTATTTCCCTATCTTCTGTGCCATTATACGAAACAATAGATGATATAAGGATCCCATAAATTCAAACGGAGCGCGTTTTTGTCTAGGCATAAAGTTAGCATAAAGAGTTTGTTATTCTTATGGTTGCATTCATCCTCAAAGTTATGAAGTCTTTCTCATTTTCTTTATTAATTCGTTGCTCTTTTTTAACATTTCATAATACGGGTTCATGTTGTAAAACACAACTAGATCCCAAGATGAAGTAATTATTTCAAGTTCACCCATTGGGTCTTAATATATTGCAGTGCTACTATTAATTTTTTCTTTGTTGTAATTTTTCTTTACTGGAAATGTAGCATTAGATACTTGGCACAAAAGCGTAAGAGTTATAACTGCTATTAGAGCTCCTACCTTAAATAGTCTGGTTGACACTCGTTTTGATTTGTTTTTGCCTGAAACTGTTTCTTCGTTATTCTCTGATTTTATCCCAATAAGGGGACATATCTTTGCTACTGAGCGTGTTATTAGATTTTCCTGAGCTCTTATTTTTACTACTCTAACTTTGTTGTCTTCACCATTTTGAACTTTCTTAATTTTTCCTAATGGCCATCTGGCTGGATAGCAATTTTCGTCTTTTCACAGTACTATTTGTCCCTTTTCTGTGTTGGGAACATCTTTTATAAACTTATTTCTTAGTTGTAGAGTATGTAAATAGTCGATTTTCCACTTTTTCCAAAATTCTTTTTTCATATTTTTTTATTAGCTTCCATCTGTCAAGATTATTAATTGTTTCATTTTCGTTTATTGACTCAATTATTGGTCCACTTAGTCAAGTATTGGTCTACCTTTTAAAAAATAACTGGGTGTAAGTATTTCATTATCATCAATATCTATTCCTGACGTGTATAAGGGTCTTGAGTTCAATACTCCTTCAATTTGGCATAGCTATGTTGATAATTCTTTATAAGTCAAAATGTTGTCGGCAATTACTTTTTTTATATGATACTTAACAGATTTTACCAATTACCTCCAAAGTGAGGTCCTGCCGGCAGGATAAAGTGCCATTGAACTTTTTCCTTTTCTATGTCTGCAGAAATTCTAGCATTCTGTAGTATAGCTTTAATTACCTCTTGGTCTAATTTTCTAGCTGCACCTACAAAGTTTGTTCCATTGTCGGAATATATATTGGTGCACTTTCCTCTTCTAGCTACGACTTTCTAAAATGCTGCGAGGAATGCATAAGACGTTAAATCGCCGACTACCACTAAGTGCATTGCCTTTGTTGCCATACAAACGAATACTGCGATATATCTTTTGTATGTTTTTTGTCCACGATTTTTCGAACATCGAACGTAAAGTGGCCCTGCAAAGTCTACACCAGTATTTAGAAAAGGATATGCTGCATTTACTCTATACTTAGGGAGATTCCCCATTATCTGTTTTCCTACACTCTGTCGATATCTCACACATCTTACACACTCTCATAAGTATTTCTTTAATTTGTCTCTTAACCGAAATATCCAATACACCCAACTCTCTTTTTACACGGTTTATTTTTACACGGTTTATTTTTACACGAATTTGAAAAAAAATTTTTTTGTAAAAATTGTTTTATCTAGTACGGTTTCAAATCACTGTTTTGTAATTATGTTTGTTTTTACAACACTTGGCACCATTGCTGAAATGAACATACATAGTCCGACAGTTCAAAACTCTATTACCGGACGAAACTCACCATTGGATAATTTGATGGATATCTCCAGTGATGATACCGACTTTAGTCCAGATCGTCGCAAACAATTGCTCTTGTTATCAAGTAGCGACGAATTATTATGTAGATATGTAAATATTTTTCTTTATTTCTATTCTAATTTTTCTGTTCTTAATTCTGGATTAACAGATTTCTTTTGTTTTTTGCTTGCTCTACCAATTTTTCACCAGTATGAATTATGTATTTTAAGTTTTAATGCTCAATAAAACGCCATATGAACATACAATTTGTATGCATATCTGAAACTTTATAGTTTTCAACATTTTTTACACGGTTTTTCGAAGTAAATAAAGCTCTTTATTTCATCTTACACGGTTTTTAAATCACATGGAACGTATCCCCCATTTTACTATAGGAAACGCCTCTTTTTTTACACGATTTATTTTTACACGGATTTCTGAGGAACGTATCTACCGTGTAAAAAAATTGGGTGTACTTTCTTTGAATATGGTTGCACATTAGATTTATTCCACCGTGTAGAGTGAGCGTCTTTAACAATTATTGTCGATATGTGACATTTATCTAATATAATTGGGAGTTTGACCACAAACTGTGTATTATAATTTTCTAGTCTTCCACCAACTCGAAGAATGCAATCTTCATCTAAGAATGCATTTAAGCCTACTATTAAACTTATTGGCTCAATTTCTTTCTCTTTAATTAAACATTTTATTTCTAAACTAAACTAAACTAAACTGAAGTATTTGCTGTTGTTTAATAATCAAGATAGTTGCTTTTTTCAGCTCATTCATACTTAATTGTGATGAGTATGACTTCTTCTTTGTGTATTTTATTCAATACACCTCGATAAATAAGCGACTATTCTGTTTAGTCGTGTAAAACAAGAATACTTTTCTAATAAGGGAATCAAAATGTTACTGTCTGCATTTGTAATTACTGTGTTGATTACTAGATTATTTTTCGAATCTTTTTCTTTCGGCCAATTCTCTTTGGGTTGAGATAGCCACTTGGGACCTAGCCACCATATCTCACAATATTTGTATTTGCTTGTACTTATTCTTCTGGATGCTATATATGCGGGATTTTCTTCAGATTTTACATGATTCCATTCAATTTCTGTTATTTTGCGTATTTCGTCCGTTCTACGCCTGATAAACTTGTTTTTATTTTCCCCATTGTTTATCCACGCTATGGTAATGGTTAAATCGCTCCAAGCAAAACGTTGTGCTATTTCTGGAATTGATTCCTTAATTATTTTTATTACTTTACCTAAAAGATGGGCTGCGCAGAGTTCTAGTTTTGGAATCGTTTTTCTATTTTTCTTCGGATTGACATTACTTTTACTTGCTATTAGTGTAACTGAGCATCCTACTTTTGCATAAACTACTGCCGCAAATGCTCTTCTGATGCGTCAACAAAGCCATGAAGTTGAATACGTAGACTACGTTTTGTTTTGATTCATCTTGGGATTCTTATTATTTCCAAGGCTGGTAATTCTTCTTCATAGGATTTCCATTCGCTTAATTCGTTAATATATAATGCTTCATCCCAATTTTGTTCTTCTAGCCAAAGTTCTTATCATAAATAACTTTCCCACAATTGTGATGGGTGATAACCATCCTAGTGGATCATATATTTTCGCTAGTGGTGATATTACTAGTCTTTTGTTTACTATCTTTGTTCTGGAACGATTCACAATAAATTTAAATTCGTTTTTAAAAGGTTCCCATTGACTGAATCATTTTCATCGATGCTTAATGTTTTTAATTTGTTTTCACTGGCACCTGCCACCGATTCTACTATTTCTGATCTATTAAATCCGTTTCCTTAAATTCATTCCCAGTTTATCTAATTCGAATGAAATTTGCTTCACAATTTCTTTGGCATTATCAATGGAATAGGGTCCTCTCAACAGATCGTCCATATAGAAATCGTTTTAATAATATCTTTAATTAGTGAATTTTGGCATTTATCAGCTTTTTATCGTTTTATCGTTTTATCGTTTTGGCTGAAGCATCAAATACTACTCGCAATTCAGTAGTTAAACTTTCATCCCTGATTACTGCCTGATGTGGAAGGTAATATTTGCCATCTGCTCCTGCTTATCAACCAGATGACCTAATTCTAGATACCTCTACCATGAATTTACTATATTGCTCCTTTAGTTTTGAGTTTCTTTGGAGCTTCTTCTCTAGTTGCAACAATCGGACAATTGCTTTATTTTTTGATGTCAAAGACTGTAGCGACTATTGTTTTTCCTTTGGATTTTGAACATTCCATACAATCCACCCAAAATCGGTATTTTGACCAAGCAGCCCATCGATTTTAACAACTCAATTCCTTAAAATTTTAGGGTATAAATCTGCTCCTATGATCAAGTCCGCCCGACCTGGTTTATTAAAGTTAGCATCAGCTAATATGTAGCTCTGCAATTTTGATTTATCAACATCGACAGTTTTAAATGGCAAAGTTTTTATTTATTTTGAAAGAATAATTGCCTTAACCTGATGGTTTTTTTTCTTTTATTAGTGATTATAATATTAAGTTTTACCTTCTATTTTGAGGTAATAGAGCCTGGAGATACCCCACTTATTCCTGTATGAGCTCTTATTCTTGGTTATTTTAAAATCAGCACAGCTTCTTTCGATATGATTGTACTTTGTGACCCACTATCTAATAGGGCTTTAAATTTCTCATTCCATTAGGTAGTTTGACTTCTACAAGGGCAGTTGCTAATAGTATAGTTGCTCTTTTTTAGTTACACAAGTATTCACCTTTTGCCTTTTTTCATTATTGACATTTAGCATTGTATGGTGATTTTTATTGCATTTTGAGCAAAGAATTTCATTCATGCATTTTTTCATACTAGAGTGCTTTAAACACTTTAAACACAACTGTACCTTTTTTGCCATTTTGGATCTCTCCATTGGCTCCATACCCCTGAACATGTAGCACTGAAGTGTGTTATAACCAGGTGCTTTACAAATTGGACAGCTCTATGTATTATTGTTACTTGACGTGGTTTTATTGACCGACTTTTCATCTTGTAATTATGAGAGGGAGTTAAACCTTTGGTCCAAGAATTCTATTACGTCAGAGAGAGTCTGTATTTCCTTAGTTCGTTTAACATGATTTTCATATAGTTGCACTGTATCTCTATTGAATTTTTCAATATTATATGTGCAAAAATAACTTCTTCTTCGGAAACATTTGATTTCAATTTAATTAAATGTATTGATTCATTTACTGAATAAATAAATGTTTTAATTTGCTTAGCCGAATCAATATTTACATTCGGTAAATCAATTAATCAATTCAGCTGATCCGAAAATGTTTTTCTTTTATTTTCATACCGTTTGTTTAGTAGATTCCAAGCTGTAATGTACTTCCCAGCGGAACCAATTAAAAGATGAAAAACCATTCCTTATTAATTATCCTTTTAATGAAACTTTTAAATAATTGAATTTCCTCTCTATTATGGATAAGTTCCGAAAATATTTCGAAAAATATATCCCAATCTTTGGGATTACCTGAAAATTCAGGAATTTCTAATTTTGGTAGGTTATTCTTACTGTAAGCTTGAACTTTCTACTTGATTTTTATTTTGTAATTTCAAATCAAGACTGTCTCTAATATTGTGGAAGTCAAATTCGAAATCACTAATTTTTTCGTCGAATATACAACTTTCAAACCGCTGTTTGATTAAGTCTATTATATTCGAGGTTTGAAGCATTGACGCTCCATTTTATTCCTTTTCATCAGAATTGTTGATGGTTGTTGAAGATTGTCTATTGTGTCGACAATCTCCTTAAAACAATTCTCCATCTTTTTAATCTGATTCTCAAACCTATCTAGAAATAGAGAAAAGTAGAAACTCTATAATTAAAGAATCTTTAGGCTCACCTGTAGAAGTAGAGAAACTGATAAGTCTAGAATCTGTTTCTCTACTTCTACAGGTGAGCCTAAAGATTCTTTAATTATAGAGCTTCTACTTTTCTCTATTTCTGCAGGGTGATGAATGATTGAGGGATTATCTGATATCCTCTTCCTTTCAATATTATGAATTGACTACATTATTTGGTCAAATTGTTATGTCTTAAAGTAGTCGTGATCGACTACACCAATTTTTAATAATAACGTATTATTACCTTAAAAATTTAATTTGAGTTCTTTAACTCTATCTAATAATTCTCTTGAGACGTTTTCTATCTCAAGAGTCCTAATTTCCTTCACTATCTCGGACTGCTTCTGTAACAGCTCATTTGTCTTATCTGACATCATTTTTCTAAATTTTTGCCTTTTATTAAACAATCGAAAATATATTTATAATTTTATATTGTCTTTTATTTAATTGTAAATTTTAACAATTTTCTTTTTTCGCTACTGCTATGGCTGTTTATAATTTATAATCTTCTAAGGTGTATAAATACCCTTGGACATGATCTACTTTTTGGAGGCCTAACAGTGGTAGTAATTTGTTTTTTTCAAGCAGCATTTGCACGCATCGGCTTGTGTAGAACTTATAATTTTATTATAAATTTAAAAAAAGGAAATTCCTACCAGTGTGGAGGAAAATTGTTTCACTTTTGCAAGCCCGGTACTGTTCCTGTAGCCGTTCCTGGAGTCGATTATGTGCCTAGCCGTGTTTGGCTTACCCTGTTGAAGTCAATCCTTTAGCAAGACGTCCTTGCTTTTGTCGCTTCTTTTTTAGCTAGTACAGGTTTCACTTCCATTAGCAATGCTGTCATGCTACCGTTTTGTAAATACTGGCTTGTATTGCCTAGTATTTACAAATTATTAACAACAATTGTTGTTTTAATTATAGATATCCTGTCTCTTATCACTGTTGGGGGAGACAGAGCACTTTATTTATTTTTTTAAGCAACCTTATTTAATTTCAAGGCGCTGGTTTTTTTACTTCGTTGTTTCTTACCACTGGTGGGGGAAAACAAACGTAGGCTCTAAGGACCATGTAATGAAACGGTGTTCATAAGTGAGTAACTCGAGGTATACTAATTTTATTCTTACAAATCCTACGGGATGCTACTCGTTAATAGGGTCGGGTCATATTTCGTCTACGTGTACGTACTTGGGCCACACCGTAATATTGACATGCATACAAGTGGTCATAAATTATCAATTGTATTACGGTGTATTGTGTTTACATGATGCAACATGTACTTCCACTTAAAGATCTATGTCACGTACATTTTAATTACGAATTTATATGTGTGCGTGTTTAACGTAAGTTTAAGCACCCATTGATCAGCAGAAATTCCCGCCTAAGCTTAGAGAATAAAATGTACCTATTAAGATCTATTTTTCAAGCCATGTATTCTACGGTGACCCTGTATGCACAGACGTTGCACGGTGTCACCTTAATAAATTACAAATCAGTCAGAATAAAACATTAAAAATGATCGGCAATCTATTCTGGCATTTCTCCACGTTAAAGCTACATAAATACGCCAAGTTGGAACTCGTTAAAGATAAAATCGATAAACTGACCGTAAATTTTAGGAATAGATGTTTACAATCTAATTACTCCCATATTAATAATATAATTTAGCATAAGTAGTTCTAGTCGGTAGTAATGAGTATATATTATTACGTACTTGTTTAAATTCTAGATTTACATATACTTTCCCAGAGGAAAAGGCCATTCGGTCTGCACTCTGCTATTAGAATAATATAATACAGTAAAATCTTTTTTTACACGATCTTTTTACACGATTTTGAAATAAAAGGAAAATTAGAAATTTTTTTACACGTAATTTTTGATTTAACACGAATTCCAAAAATTATTTTTTAATTTTTTACATGATTTTCTGCAGTGTTAGATATCATCCAAGTGGCAACTCTACTTCACGGTTTGTTTACTTTAAGGAAAATAGCCTCTAGACATCCTTGCCAATTTTATTTGTTTCAATAAAGTTTTTAGAGTTAATGTTTAAGTAAGCTATTTTTTATAAATTAGTTAAATCTTTAAATTACATAATGGAAATTGTTAATAACTTTTCAAAAGGTAACATTGTGTTAGATTGTTATTTTAGAAAATTGCAATTAGCAATTTTATTTTATTTCGTTTTTACAGTACCCTTATTATTACAATGTCTAAACAACAGCAAATTCTGAAGAGACAAACAATTTCATTACAAACGAAAATAAAAATACTAGACTGTCTAAGAAGTGGCGAAGGTTCAACATCTGTTGGCAGAGATTTTGGTTTACACGAAGCGACACTAAAAACAAATAAAAAAAATGAGAGTTCCATTCGAAAATCAGTAATTTCTGTGTCAGCACTTAGTTCAAAGACAACTTTTTATAATCGAAATTCTACTTTGGAGAAAACTTGAAAACATATGGTGTTATGGACCTATAGAGGCTGCTGATAATGAAGATAATTCTGCATTAGATCAAAACCCAACAGTGTTAGACATATTTTCTGACTTCAGTGCTATTTTTAAGCAAGTCCGTAATAAAAGTACACGATTGTTATCAACTAGCGATGAGTAGCTGTACTCTTGTTTCCTAATTTTTTATGGATTGAATTTAAGCTGTAAACTAAATTTATTTTTTTGTAATAAATATCAATTCTTTTGTTTTATTATTACTTAATGAAGTTCAATATCACTTTTTTTGCACGGTTTTTTAAGAAAATATTTGACTTTTTTTCATTTTACACGATTTTTATAGGTTGTGGAACAGAACCTCAAACTTACATATGAATCGTGTATTTTTTTACACGATTTTGATCTACACGGTTTTCTTAGGAACGGACCTATCGTGTAAAAAAAGATTTTACTGTATAATCATACACGTACACATCAATATGAAATTTTAAGTGAATAAATTGAATTGAATTGACAAGGACATATCTGGTTGAAAACGAGCTCTCTTTGCCGGATGATGCTGGCATTACCATCACAGCAAGTCATGATTTGAGCAAGGAATCGACTAACCGACACGGACACATCTGTTTAAAAACGAGCTCTTTTGACCGGATAATGCTGCCGTTAGCCTCAAAACAAGTCAGATTGATTCCACTTCAATAATAGCACTTCGAGGGATTGTTAACAAGATATCCGCAATGCCTTTGTGCACAGTAACGGAGATTTAAGAACAAAAGCTGCCACGAAAAATGTACTTTCAGCTGACGATCGCTCAGAGTAGCTTTTCTTGTGTATTATCGTGTTGCTCATGGAAATGCACGATGTATATAAGCACCACTCTATCGCTTTAGCTTGATGATGATTGAGCTAGGCTACTGTGAGCTAGCATAAGCCGTTATAGACGGCACAGCTTTTTATGACAGGTGGTAGCCAGAGTCAGAAGAACCCAGAACAGAGAGTTCCTACTCCAACTGAAGATGTTTGGTGCAAAAACTTCAGTGTCTCATACGTTTCTAGGTAAAATTCTTGGTGACTAGCCTGAAGTCCATCGACCTAGACGGCGTCGTTATTAAAGAGGGTATCAGGGTAAATCTTAAAGCACTACTGCAGATAGAAGATTTAACGTGACCAATCCAATTTGTGTCGGCATTGCGGCAAAGATTTCCACCTGTCAAACAACTCCATTGCTAGAAACGGACTCTCAAAAATAATTGTAATGTATACATATTTATTTACTTATTTATTTATTTAATTAAAGCCAACTAAGAGCAGCTGACTACAAATTAAATTTAAAGCAAAAGAGAATATTATCAATTAAAAATTAAAAAAAAAAACCATTTATCAACATTTAAAATTATTAAATTAAAATAGGAATAATTAAAATTAAAAATAATAATAACAACAAAAAAAAAAAAAATAAAAATTTAACCTTAAATATGGAGAAGAAAAATATAAGAAAATTGATTTAATTTAAATCGATCCAACATTTGTTTCAGGAAACCCAGAAAAACACAATCAAATCAATTAGTATTAGTATAGAATATAGGCGTATTAGAAAATTGACACTATACCATTACTTACGTATAGACTATTATGATAAATAGTATAAAAAAGTACATAAACTTAAGACAAGGGGCATGGAGATCTTCCCCCTCCATTGAGATCTTCCCCCTCCCACAGATCAGGCTTCTTCCTTGCTTTCCCCTCCTCCCTTGCCTTTCCCTCCTCCCTTGCCAGTCCTATTGCCGGATAACGCGGTTGGTGATGACCTGAGGAGCGTGCAGAGAGGTGATTCGTCCATCCGGAGCCCGATGAAGGGCCGGCCTTCTTTCTCTTGGTGGCACTCCGGATCCCTCTCTCACCCCTGTCGTCCAGGAGACGGAGAGGGAGACCCGGATAACCATGGTGGAGTGGGATGCGGAGTTAGACTTTAGGTGATACCATAGAACACATTACCCGAGTCTGTTCCCTGGGCGCGACTGAGCATGCCCCAAAAAACTGCTTTACAACGTGCATTATTAAATAGGGTTTACACTGTTACTAATTTATATACTATAAAAAGTTATAGTATAAAAATGTAGCAGTATAATGAATAGGAAATATTAAGAATTATAAGAATAAAAAAGGAGTTAAGAAAAGTTGAAATTACGTTAGTTAGAGGGTGGAAGAGGATTTCTGGGGATCTTATCAGGACCAGGAGATAGGGGAGTAGGTTTATTTGAAAGAAAAATTGAAAAATACTCAACAGCAGAGGAGTCGTTGCAGGCTTCATCTATCCCAAGAGAAAAAGTAGAAGGTAAATTTGAAGATTTATTTAAAGCTACGAAGTGCAAAAAGATACTGTAGAAACTCAATTATGTCTGGGTGTACTGAATATTGTGGAAACGACACAGAAGAAACGTACTCCAGAATTTGCCGAAGTATAAAGAAGTCTAGTTGTCTAGGGCTCGTACAAATTCTTAGACCATCGTTTAATGTGTCAACAGTCGGTAAGTCTAATACTTCAAAAGAAATCAGGTCAAGCATTTAATTACATGTGTAAGGTATAAATTAAATAAAATAAAATTACATAACTTTACATTTAGAGCAATTCAGAGACACTAGTTTGCATTTACACAAACCAAAAGAAAAAAATCCAGATATGTAAACAAAAAAATAGGCGAGCTGTTGCCATTACATATAAACCGCAGCTACACATCATCAGCGAAAATATGAAAACAGATTGATAAAAAAAAAAGTTGGCTACCCTGAGGTACACCAGAGATAACAAAGACTGGCTTAGAAGAAGAGGTTTTGAAAAAAAAATGTTGAGTTCTACAAGTAAGGTATTCACGGGATCCACTTAAGACGGTTGTGGATAGAGCTAAACAAGCGTTGCAGTTAAATATCAACAACAACGCGGCTGCATATGATCTCCCCAATAGTCAATGGGAGTGTAAAGTAGAATCATTGTCGTCATCTTTTAGCCTAACAAGACTTTAAGATAGAGCGGAGAAGAGTTAGATACCACAGGACGACCTTATGGCATCTGAAAAACCCCACCTCGTAAATATCACTTTAGCCACTGACGTAACATCAAGGCAAAGATAAACAGCATTTCCATACATAGCTGCTATACACAACCAAACTGGAAACTGTACAAGTTCCAAAATATGATCCATTATATTGCAGAGGGTGCACGTAGTAGAGATATCGTCATAGATGGTGACTGTAACTCCTGGGCGGTGGAATGGGGTAGCATACCATTATATCATTGGCGGTCAAAAGCAAAGTTACACAGTCAGTCTGAGTGACATAGTCCACCCGTCAAAGATATAGCCAAGCAACTTGCCTGAAAGTTAGCAAATACATACGATGCCTCAATAACACTTGTGCTTTGTCGTAGACGGTTGTGTTTATCAGTGCTCGTGGTATATTTTGTTTATTTTGTTTATTTGAGTTAAAATAATTAATTTTTCTTCCTTATAAAACTATTTTATTTAGTGCGATACATCGTCCGCCTATTTGTGCTATTGTTTCAAGTGCTTAACGTAGATTTTAACTCTTTTAATAATAATATTTTGCTCATCTGTAAAATTTTGTTTTTGCTTTTCTGTTTTAGCGTCAGTGCATTCTCGCGTAGACGTTAGTTGTTGTTACTGTCAGTTAGCTTGCTCTCTAACAGTTTCGTTTTAGCGCTCTTTCTTACTTGCATGCATTGAAACATACTAACACTGTTTGTTGTAGCTGCTTTTTGTGTTTGCCGCTCTCCCTCAGTTCTTTCTCTCTCATTCTTGTTATAACTGCTTAGCTTGCATCATTCCAAAAACACTGCGTCCCAGCGTTAGTTGTTTTTGTTTTGATTTTGTGTATTCGTGCATTAGTTTTTTTTTCTTGCTTTTCCCTTTCTTGTGCAGGGCATATGATATTTTTGACTCATTTTGCATCATTTTTAATTTTCATTAAATTTGTAAATATGTCGGTCTGCTGTATTAGAAATTGTAAATGTCAGTCTGATTCCAACGCTGAACTAATTTATTGTTGCTTGTGTTACAATATAGTACATGTTAAATGTGCTGGTTATGCAACCAAAGTAAAGGACTATATTTCCAATAAGTCTGGACTTAGATGGTGTTGGAAGTATTGTCGCGAGGCTGAGTTGAATTTGCAAAAATTCATGTAGTAGACAAGACAGGGCTTTAATACCTTCCGAGCAGCATTCACCAAGCTACATGGTGACTTCCAGAGCTTGGATGATAATTTTAATAATTTAAAATTGTCATCCATGCCATCTGAGCCGAAGAGTGTAATGCTGTCTACGCCAGTCTCTTTGGCGACACCACAATTTTTAAATCCTCACCATACACCAACACCTTGTCCGATTTCCCAAAATATATTGTATCTGATCCTGTCGAGCTTAGGAGTTATTATTATACTCGCCTGCTCCTATGAGGGGCTCTAAGGATGTGATTGCAACTGATTCATCGGTCAGCAGCACTACGCTTAGTTCTCCCCAGACTTTGTCCGTATCTATTCCCTTACATGCAATTAGGGCTGCTAACCCCTTGATAGCTGTTCCAATTAAAAAACAAATTTTCGTCTCTAGGCTTTCCCCTGACACTTCGATTGATGATGTGAGGTCCTTCATTCAATCAAAGTTAAAACTCTGATTTATTTGTAAATTTAGATTTAGTCCTTTTTTTTTATCTTTTCTGAACTCTCGTTAGCTTTACCATAAGTACATAGTAGACAGTAGACAGTACATAAAGTGAAAAAATAAACTTATATGTATAAAAAACACACAACTTATTTCAATTGAACAAGAGAGTTTAAAAGGACAATAACATATAAATTGAATAAAATTTGAGTTTTAAATTAAATTGTAAAAGTGTTTGGAGTGTCGTTTGTGTATAAAGGGTATAGCATATTCGTATATTACCTGGAAAGAAGAAAGTGGAATGCAAAGTAAACCAAAAGCAAACTTTAATTTGGCCTCTTCAGACTAGCAAATGGCTAACAACAAATGGAATAAATAAATAATACTAAATCTATATCCTAAACTTTGGTTTTACAATTTACGTAGACAAAATGCCTTTTGTTTTAGTGCATTTTGAGCAAAAATTCAGTTCCGAAACTTAATGCAATTCCCAACAAGTTATAGAAAGTCGTCATATACATAACAAGGCTTATTCTTCAGATTTCTCCATTTGGTGATTCAGTTCTTAAGCTTCTTAGGCTACGTTTGAGGCTTCTGTGGTGCTTGTCGAGCTGGTGTTGAAAATGCCCAACAACGCTGCGCCTGCAGATATTCAAAGTTACATCGTGCTTGCGGACCATCTTGTCGAAGAGCATTGCTATCTCGTTGTAGTCCATAGACACTTTAATGATTGTGTTGCGATGCTGCAGCAGCAGCGTTAGGCAGCGAAACATGAGGAAGGCATTGCCGCCTCCAAATTCGCTGGGCGGTGGCAGTGCTGCAGCCGTGCTGTTAAGTCCATTGCTCAACGGATTCACCATATCTAATGTGTCCTTGTCGAGTTTTTCATACTCGATGTCATCCACGGCGACAGCGACAGAATTTTGCTTTTCCGTAAACGGCAATCCAAAGACCTGACAATCCAAGTTCTCAGACTCAAGACGTAGCTCGCGTGTTATGGCGTTCGTCATGGGATAATACTCTTGATCCTGATCCTGATCCTGATCGGGTGCGTTCTCCTCTCGCTGTTGCTCCACCTTCTGTGGCTGCTCCGGCGTACGCACTGGCGATACCGTATTCAATTCCAATTGCAAACTATAGCTACTCAGGTCTTGTGCGTGCTGTATGGCCGTTGCGGCTGTCGAGGCGCTCCAGCTGGCCTCTGGAATGGAAGGAGAATCGGATTCCTCAAAGGAGCTGCCCAGCTGCTCGATTTTTGTCAGCTGCACCAATGGCTTGCTGACTTGCTGCTGTTGTTGCGGCTTCTCGTTCACATGCAGCTGGTTGGCCAAACGATCCGAGGTGCAATTCTTGTTAATCGTCCCAAAGTTAAGAAACTCATTAAAATTCTTAACGAGTTTTGGTGGCATCTTGTTGTCTGAGTCATCGCCATCGAAGGTTATGCCCATGCGACTGGTGGCCGCAATATTCTCCTTGAGATCCTTAAAGTGACCTTGGCTGCTGATGCTGACGCGTTTAACGCTTTTAGTTACACTGCTGGCATTGGATGCCAATTGCTTGGCAATAATATGGCTTACGTTCATAATGTTCTTCTGCTGCACCTTGGCCATGCTCTGGGCCTTCTAATCAGTCATGCTACTTTGCTTATCCTTTGCTTATTATTATAAATCATCCACCTGCTGCAACTTCAGGTATGCCCAAAATTCGGGATCATAAAAACTTAAGGCCTCTGTAAGATGGGCAAACTTCTGCGTCATGGCAATGCCATCCAGCATTAGGTTACCACGCACTCGCGCCATAATGACACAGAAGCATTTGTGGCCATCCATGGCCAGATCGTGCATGCCGCTGGGATAAACATTTATTAAATGCTTCCACACAACGCGACGCAAACTGGGCTCTATGCCGCCCAAGAATATGACTTTTCGCAGCTCATCGTGCCACTGGATTTGTCCCAAGGCGACAAAAAATAAACGAAATTCACTATCGCATAAGGGCGGACGCGGCGGCAGATTCGCCATATGTTCATCAGACAGATTGAAGGCCTTCTGTACAATTGAAAAAGTCTTCTCCATATGGTTCATTATCAAGCCGGGCAGCTTTGTCTGCATGTGCTGAATACTTCTGCGAAACACCCAGCGATTGCAGCTTAGATATGCTGGCAGATAGCGTCGAAATGTTGCTTATGTTGCCCCGAAAGTTAATTATGACAGAGAAATAAGCTCTTTTAAAATTAGTGTTCCGGCGGAAGCATTCAACACTAAACGTTGCTAAAACTTCTGGCCGAAAGCCTTATTTAATAAAAAAAATTAATTTGCCAGATGTGGTATGGTCTGACTCTACAAGTGTTTTGATACCATCCACATCTCACGAATTTATCAATTCGCTTTTTGAGATGTCTCTCTCTCAAATTAATCCGGCTCGAAACTGTAATGGTCGTCTAGTTGACCTTATTTTTGCATCGAATCCTTTTTCTAGTACTGTAGTACAAACTTGTCCTTTAGTTGTCCCCGAAGACCCCTATGATCCTACTTTAGACTTAGTTTTTGAACTGCCTACATGTGAGCCTATTTGTTCTATTAACCCGGTCGTTAAAACACGCTGTTTTCGGAAAACAGATTTTATAAAACTTAATTCATTAATTTTAGAAACAAACTGGACGCAACTGTACTCTTGTACTGACATCAACAGTGCTACTTCAATCTTTTATAATATTCACATAATAATCACTTTTTGATCAATGCGTTCCAATTGAGCTTCCCAGGAGAACTAATAGACCTCTATGGTTCTGTAAAGAATTGGCAATTCTTACAGATGTGAAGTCTAGATATTATAAAAGATTTAAGAGTTCGAATAATTCTTCAGAGGGAGGGATTGGGAGTGAGAAGCCAAGGTAAAGTGACTGATTGCTTTCAGCTTGGTGACTGCCAGCATGATCCTTGTGCTTTCTTTCTACAAGTCGACGCACTACCTCCACGTGGTCCCTCCTGGATTACCACTCAATACCCATTGGGTGGTAAACCAAAGCGCGCGGCGGGCTTCCTAAACCTCTAAATTAGGTTTTGGCGTAGGACTTGAGATTCACCCATGGAAAAAAACTCACTCAATGAAAGATGCAGAAATTGCCTCGGAAAGGACCCCAAACAACGTTGACGACCACCGCAAACGAAAAAAGGACTATGATTTGAGAGTATGCACTTGGAATGTACGTACACTGTACAGATCCGGTGCTGCTCAACAGCTAGCAGATACCCTCAAAAAATGTAAGGCCGACATAACCGCTATCCAGGAAATGCGATGGACGGGACAGTGCTGCAAGAAGAGGAACAACTGTGACATATACTACAGCTGCCATCCAGAAAGGCATGAATTTGGCTGTGGATTTGTTGTGGGAGCCAGACTCCGAAACCGAGTATCTCACTTTGTGCCAATAAGTGAGAGAATTGCAACGATCCGGATTACTGCCAAGTTCTTCAACATCAGCCTGATCTGTGCGCATGCCCCAACGGAGGACAAAGACGATGGCACTTCTACGCGGAGCTTGACCGTGTATACGGCCGCTGTCCAACTCATGACATTAAAATCCTACTTGGAGACTTTAATGCCAAGATTGGACGGGAAGATGTTTTTGGTGCAACCGTCGGGCAGCATAGCCTACATGAGACCACCGCGAGCAATGGTCTTAGGTTAATAGGCTTTGCAGCAGCGCACAACATGGTAGTACGTAGTACAGGATTCCGTCATCTGGATATACACAAGGCAACCTGGTTGTCCCCTGATCGACTGACCCGTAATCAGATTGATCATGTTGTGATCGATGCAAGGCATGCATCTAACATACTTGACGTGCGAACTTGTCGGGGTCCAAACATTGACTCTGACCATTACCTTGTTGCAGCTAAGGTTCGCGCACGGCTATGTGTTGCGAAAGTAGCACGTCGAAGTATGTCAAGAAAGGTGGACATCGGAAGGCTGCAATCACAACAGACGAAGGATGCATTCTCCACACGACTCTCTAACCTACTATGCCAAACAATCTCGAGGCCTGAAAATGCTAGCGATATGTGGGCGCACATATCGCACTCTCTACGAGCTTCGGCGGAGGAAGTGCTTGGATTCCAACGCCCCTCAACTAGGAATCCATGGTACGACCAAGAGTGCTTGGAAGCTACCAGAAAGAAGGACGCGGCGTATAGGCGAACACTTCAATCTGGAGCTACTCGGACAGTAGTAGAGACGTACAGTGCTAAGAGAAGGGAGGAGAAGCGCCTTTTTAAACGCAAGAAAAGAGAATTCGAAAGGCTGGAGTGTGAGAGAATCGAGTGTAGCAGAAGCAGGAATGATGCCCGTGACTTTTACCAGAGAGTAAAACGCCTTACCCAGGGGTACAGAGCTGGAGGGCTCGCCTGCAGAGATGATGATGGAAATCTGGTCACAGATGCAAGGATCGCGTTAAGGTTATGGAGGGATCACTTCTCAAGTCTTTTGGGAGCGATGACTTGGATGCTAATTCTAGAGAAAGTGATTCACAAGCCCCAATCAACGACGAGGTCGATATACCGACCCCTAGCCATGCTGAAGTCAAGGCCGCAATACAGCGGCTGAAGAACAATAAAGCTGCAGGTGCTGATGGCTTGTCAGCTGAATTGTTCAAGGCTGGAGGCGAAGAGTTGGTATGGTGTATGCACCATCTTATGCGATGTATGGCTAGTGGAGAGTATACCCGATGATTGGAACCTTAGCCTGATCTGTCCTGTCCTGAAGAAGGGTGATGCCACGCTGCGGGCAAATTACCGTGGCATCAGTCTACTGCCAGTGGCATATAAGGTTCTGACGAGCGTACTGTGTGAAAGGTTGAAGCCATTTTCTGAGGCACTGATTGGACCTTATCAGTGTGGTTTCAGACCTGGTAGGTCCACCATCGACCGACACCAGCAGCTCTGTCAAGGTAGGAAATGACCATTCCGAAACCTTTAATACCAAGCGTGGTCTCAGACAATGTGATTCGCTGTCTTGTATGCTTTTCAATCTACTGATGGAGAGTATTATAAGAAAAGCTGACGTTCCTCGGACTGGCACGATATTGACAACTAGATGTGTCCAGCTGCTTGGGTATGCCGATGATATTGATATCATTAGGCGTCTCAAGCGAGATGTAACGGGAGCTTTTGGTGCTATTGAAAGGGAATCGGCTAAAGTAGGGCTTCGTGTGAACATGGTGAAAACAAAGTTTATGGCATGCTCCAGCAGAGAATCGCGGCGACTTGATTCTCAATTGGTTGCAGGGAGCTATAGCTTTGAGGCCGTGAAGGAGTTTGTGTACCTTGGCTCCACCATGATAGGCGATAACAATGTTGGCCTTGAAATTAAAAGAAGAATTATATCTGCCAACCGGTGCTACTTTGCATTCAGTAGGCAAATGAACAGCAGAGCCCTCGCTCGTCGGACAAAAATAACACTCTACAAGACGCTCATCCTTCCGGTGCTTCTGTATGGAGCAGAAGATGGGAAGTAACGGAGATAGAAGATGCGGAAAATTAAGAAATTATAGGAAGAGTTTATTTTTTTTTATTTTTTATTTATTTCATGTCAACTATTAACAGTCAACCCGAAAATTACAATCTTTAATATAAATTAAAACTTAAAAAATATATTTTAAATTTAAAATGAAATATTAAGTAAAAAATTTAATTTAATATCTGGGGTGTTCAAAATAAGAGTATTAAATGATCCATTATTTGTTGCGAGGATTGGGAAAAAACCCAGAAAAACCCAATCAGATCACTATGATTAGTAAAGCAAGTTAGAGCAAGTTACTACGTGCTAAAAAGTTAAGGATATGGTTCTTAATCGTATCAAAAGAGGACTCTCAGTTGAAAACTCGGAAAAGTCTGTTATAGTCAACACAGAGAACTCGAAAAGGTTCATGCTGAAAATAGTTAGTATTACAAGTATTTAGAGAAATCGGTGTAAAGTTACGAGTACGTCTCAAAGGTACAGAAAAGTTAATTTGGCTCAATAGCAGAGATGAGTCAATTTTGCCAATTATTAATTTATGCAAAAATAGAACTCCCAGCATCATGCGACGGTTAGTAAGAGATGGGAGGTTAATTAATTGCTATCTACTGTGGTATGGAGGCAAATCAGAACCTGGAACCCAGTTAAAGCCGCGAAGAGCAAAAAGAAGAAACTTCTTTTGAACAGACTCAACTCTGTCTTGGTGTACCGAATATTGAGGAGACCACACACAAGATCCGTATTCCAGAATAGGCCGAACAAGAGAAGTATATAGCAGCTTAGTCGTATAAGGGTCGTCGAATTCCTTAGACCATCGTCTGATAAATCCAAGAGATTGAGTCGCCTTGTTGACTGTAAGCGCGATATGTTTGTCAAATTTTAGTCTATGATCGAGAAGAATTCCCAAATCGGTGACACAGTCTAATCTCTCAAGAGAAACCCGGTTGAGCATGTAATTAAATGTGTGCGGCGTGCTTCTATAGAATGACATAACCTTACATTTAGAGCAATTCAGAAACAACAAGTTGCATTTACACCAAGCAAAAAACAAATCCAGGTCCGATTGCAATAAATAAGGACAGTTGTTGTCATTATATGATAAGCACAGCTTCACATCATCGGCGTACATTAGTTTATAGGAGTGAAGGAAAATAGACGGGAGATCGTTAATAAATAAATTAAAAGGAAAGGCCCAAGGTGACTACCCTGGGGTACACCAGAGGTAACAAAAACAGGTTTAGACAGTGAGGATTTAAAGAGAACTTTTTGGGTTCTACAAGAAAGATGTTCGGAAATCCACATAAGAAGGCTGTGTGGAAATCCGATAGTACCAAGTTTTTTAAGCAAGAGATAGTGGTTAACGGAATCGAAAGCCTTGCTGAAATCTGTGTAAATTACATCAGTCTGCTTTTTGTTCTGAAAACCTTTAATAACAAGGGAGGTAAGCTCAAGTAAGTGGTAGTAGATTTCGATTTCACAAAACCATGTTGGCAGGATGAAATGATAGAGCTACATGAGTGTTGTAGTTGAGATGTTATCAGCTTCTCAAACACTTTAGGCATCGCGGATAATTTGGAAATACCCCTATAGTTTTTAACATCAGACTTTGAACCATGTTTGTGAAGAGGAATTATAAATGATTCCTTCCAAATGGTTGGGAAAGGGCACGAGTTAACAGACAATTCAAATAATTTAAGCAAGGGCTTACATAAAGAATCGGCACAGTACCTAAGTACACATCCTGGTACTCCATCTGGGCTAGGTGAATAACTTGGCTTGATTAAGTTAAGTTCGTTAAGTAACGAGCTTTCCAGGATCACAGGACTAAAAATGCAGTTAGATTTCGGCAAGGTATACGGATAAGGGGAATTTGGAAGAAAGTTAGAAGATGAATAAGTACTTTGGAAGAATTCTGCAAAAAGATCGGCTGAAGCCTGATCAGTATTTGCTTTCATGTCTTCATAAGAAACAGATGAGGGCAGTAAGGAAGTTTTTCGTTTAGTATTGACAAAGTTGTAGAACTACCTAGGATTCTGAGCAAATTGCAAACGACAACGAATAAGGTAGTTATTGTAACAACGCGAATTACAAACAACAAAATTTGTTCTGGCTATACATAACGAGAAAAATCTGAAGGATTATTCGAACTCTTAAATCTTTTATAATATCTAGTCTTCACATTTTTAAGCATTGCCAATTCCTTAGAGAACCAAGGAGGTTTATTAGTTCTCCTGGGAAGCTCTTCTGGAACGCATTCGTCAAAATGTGATTTTATAATATTATAAAAGATTGAAGTAGCACTGTTAATGTCAGTACAAGAGTACAGTTGCGACCAGTTTGTTTCTAAAATTAATGAATTAAGCTTTATAAAATCTGTTTTACGAAAACAGCGTGATTTAACGATCGGGTTAATAGAACAAATATGCTCACATGTAGGCAGTTCAAAAACTAAGTCTAAAGTAGGATGATAGGGGTCTTCGGGGACAACTAAGGGACATGTTTGTATTACAGAACTAGAGAAAGGATCCGATGCAAAAATAAGGTCATGTAGACGACGTTTAGAATTATATGTAAATGGAGTTTTGCATCGAGCGATATGTTCCATTTGGCGAGAGAGTATCAAGATTAGAACCAGACTTCTTCAAATTATTTTTAATTTTTTTTATTAAATGTAGTACTTTTTAAAACATTTAGACTTAACATTTTTCAAGTTTAAGAGCCTGGATGTACACCAAGATAGTTTTGAGCAACTAATTTTATAGTTAAGCAAATCGAAGAAGGAGCCTAGAGCGATATCAATGTCAATAGCGTTGTCAAGCAAAGACCAATTAGTTGCAAAGACCAGTTGATTAAGCAAAGTCAAGTTACCTTTGGGAAAACAACGATGTGGCTCAGTGGGAAAATGTAAAGGTGAGGAAGATTGTTAGCCTTAATAGAAAGAGATTTCTAAAGTAGGATGAATTGGATCTTCACGCAAATATAAAGGATTTGACCTGGAAATAAAAGTGTCAGAATAATCCTTTATAAAAACAAGATCTAAGATTTTATTTAGCCTGTTAGGAATTGAATTTAATTGATATAGTGTAATATCTAATTAACATTAAAAAAATTCATACTGAGAGGAGGGAGTAAGATAATGAAAATTAAATACTATTCAGATACAGTTCTTGGAGTTTGAAATGAACGCCTCTAACATTCTGATTCTGAATAGTAGCTGAGTCGAACAAAGACTTGGCTGTAACTCATTGATGATCATGTGGAGAGACCAGAAATAAGAATAGCTGAAAGAATTAAATTAATAAAAGAAAACACTTACATTACAGGAGGGAGCAGAAGAGTTAAATTTACTAACAGATATGTTAACAAAAAATGTGCTAGCTACATATGAAACTAAACTCGTAGATTCGCAAGTTGTGTTAGCAGAAGTCTATGTCTATACTTGCCTACGAGGAGCAATAGAGCAATAGAGAAATGTTTAGTTTAACGGCCTGTGGCTTTTAACACGGAACCAGTAGTTCGTAGAGGATCTAATATTGGCAATGCGGGTGCCACCACTAGCGTAAGTGGGGGAGAAAGATTGAAAAATTACAAGGAGTAGAAAATAGAGATACATCTTATATATACGGTGTATAATCTACTAAATAGAAGCTACGCAAAATGGATGGCTTTCACTAATGAAGGAGATTCCGAAAACCACCACAGAAAGTCATAGTTTGAGCAAATAATCGACCAACCGACACGTACATATCTATTTGAAAACAAGCTCTTTTTGCCGGATGATGCTGCCATTACAACCACAGCAAGTCATGGTTTAAGCAAAGAATCGACCAACCGACACGGATATATCTGTTTGAAAACGAGCTCTTTTGGCCAGAAGATGCTGATTGATTCCACTCCAATAATAGAACGTCGATCGACTGTTAACAAGATATCCGCAATGCCTTTGTCAACAGTAGGGGCGATTTAAAAACTAGAGGTGCCACGAACAATGAACGCTCAGCCGACGATCGCTCAGAGTAGTTTTTCTCTGTGTTTTATCATGTTGCTAATGGAAATGTATGATGTATTTAAGCGCCACTCTATCGAGAGTAAAAGATCTGTTTGAGTTGGCAGTTATGTAGCTACATGATGATTGAGCTAAGGCTACTGTGAGCAAGCATAAGCCGTTAAAGATGGCACAACTTTTTATGACGGTGGCTATACAAATAGAGAGCAGGGTGTTGGTATGCATCTTCGCAAACTAAACGGTGCAAGAGACCGACAAATACACAAGTCTTCGGCGGCCCACCGACTACACCACAGGTATCGCCAACGTAGACGACATTTGCCTGCAATAAGGTGAGACTAAGGACAGAGGCGTTACTTAAGTCAGTAAATATTTAATTTTCTGAATATGAGCTTGAAACGTGACTATTAAGTCAAAGGACTGGATAAAATATCTTAGAATCATGATAGACAACAAACTAAGCAGGCAGCATATATGCATATATACGATAGTATGAAGGCATCAAAAATGCAGGCAATTACCTCAGGGATTCTGGCCAACGTTTAGAGACACAGGGCAAGAAGCCGCCATGAACGTCAAAAATGGTACCCACGGTCCTGATATGTGCAACACCATTATGAGCGTCGGAAAAGATGGCAGTAAAAAAATTCTTGGGATTGCAAGGATTGCGGAACATTAAGAAAAGCCAAATCATAACAATAGTATTAGTATTACTAAAAATCACAAGTGAAAGTTTGATTGAACGAAGAGAGTGCTCAGAAGAAAAAACTTGGAACTTAGAGTTTTATAGTGTACATGCAATGTGAAAGGATTGTGTGAAGCATAGTGAGAGGTGTATGTATGACCTTATAGAAAAATATCAATCCCATTAATGATGAGAAATGAAAATAAGAAATTATGGAGATTTATAAAAGTAGAAGAATCTACGTTGCCGTTTATTAATATTGAATATATTATATAAAACAGCTAAAGTGGTTTAACTGAATGATACGAAAGAAGGAAGAATTAATAATAAGAGTCTACTAGAGTAGGGTGGCAAACGAAGATTGAGATTACAACACTCTTTTAAAACACAACTTGGAATATTTTCAGGGCCTAGTGAGTAAGAAAATTTTACAGATTTTATAGCAGACAGTACGGAAGACTCGCCGATGAAATAAAATTTGATGAATATATATGGGATATAGATAAATAGCATCAGGAATGGTTATTTATTTATTAATTTTATTTTAATGTCAACTATTAACAGTCGATAAAAAAATAAAACACTAAATTAAATGGAAATAATTAAATTAAATTAAAATTAACAATTTAAATTTTTAATTAAAGTTTATGTCTGGGGTGTTCAAACTAAATGTATTTTATAATCCAACATCCGTGGTGAGAATAGCGAAAACCCAGAAAAACCCAATCAGATCACTAAGTAAGTAAGTTTTCTTTGCCACGTGCTAAAGAAAAATAAAAACTTGCTTATAAATAGTTTAAGAAATGGATTTAGGGTTGAAAACTTTACATTACGAGTAGATCTCGAATGTACAGAAAAGTTAATTTGGGTCAATTCCAAAGATGGTCAATTTCGCTAATTTGATTTCGCAATTTCGAGATGGGAGTTAAATAAGTAGCAGTCTACTGTGGTATGGAGGCACATCGGTACCTGGAACCCAGCTAAAACCTTACATTTACAGCAATTCGGAAACAACAAGTAGCATTTTTACCAAGCACAACACAAATCTAGAGCTGACTGGACTAAATAAGAAGACTTCTTGTCATTATATGATAAGCACAGCATCACATCATCGGCGTACACTAGTACATAGGAATAAAGAAAAATAGACGGAAGATCGTTAATAAATAGATTGAAAAGTAAAGGATCAAGATAGCTACTCTTGAGGTAACAAAGACAGGCTTAGAAAATGAGGTATTAAAAAGATCTTTTTGAGTTCTATAAGTAGGGAATTCGGAAATTCACATAAGAAGACCGTAAGGAAATCAAAAGCGCTTAGTTATATATGTAAGAAATTGTGGTTCCTAGAATCAAAAGAATTGCTAAAATCTGTGTAAACGACAAACGTCTGCTATTTGTTTTGAAAACCTTTGATAACAAGGGAGGAAAGCTTAAGTAATTAAGTGGTAGTATACCTCGATTTAATAAAACCGTGTTGGTGTGAAATGATTGAGCTACATTAGTGTTGCAGTTGAGATGTTATCAGTTTCCCAAATACCTTAAGCATAATATTACGCGGATAATTTGGAAATACCTTTATTGTTTTTAACATCGTACTTTGAATCATGTTTGTGAAAAGGAATTATGAACGATTTCATTCTAATGATTTGGATAGACCACGAGTTAACAAACAATTTAAATAACTTAAGCACTGGCTTATACAGAGACACACCATAGTATCTACAGGGTCCAGCACTAGAAGTGGAACCAATCAAAAGGCCATAAATTCAGTTTGAAAAATTAATTTAACTCATGTGTAAAAATAATACAAAATTCAGAAACAATTGACTTTTGCTTGATTTGACCACCTTTTATCTTGACTATGGCCATGAGACGATCCAAAAACGAATCGCAAGCTGCCCGAATGTGACTTGCAGGTATTTTGGCCCACTCGCAGACAACGGCTTTTTTCAGCGAGACTGGTTTTTTTTTTAGTTCGGACCTTGCTCTCCAAAATGGCCACAGAGTATAATCCATCGAATTCGCTTGGTGAAATTGAGAGCGATTTTGTGGCCGTTATAAAGTTCGGAACGTTGTTTTTCAGCTATTCTTGGATCAGTCGAAATGTGTGTTTGCCCACGTCTTCCAATCACCCTCCATAATACTTTCCCGATAATATTGCGCATTTACCTTGACGCCAGGCTCCATAGAAATGATTGTAGAGCGCCCTTCTGCGGTTACAGCGGTTAATTAACTTTTACGAAAACAGCGAGTTGTAACGACCAAGTTACTTGAACAAATAGTGTCACATGTGGGCAGTTCAAAAAGTAAGTCTAATGTAGGATTATAGGGGTCCTCAGGATCAACTAAGGGACAAGTTTGTACAACAGTATAAAAAAAGGAGGCGATGCTTTTGCAACTAGGTCAACTAGACAACTATTTCAGTTGCGAATCGGATTAACTTGACAGAGAGACATATTTAAGATCAAATCGCTTGGAATATTAGACCATATCATATCTGGCAAATAAAAGTCAGCAAACACTACCTGCTTATGTTCATATCATATCTGGCAAATTAATGTCACAAGCACTACCTGCTTCTGTGGCGTTAAGGGTTGTGCCAATAAGACTGCAGTAGAAGGCATTACAGTCTTCGGCTCAGACGGCATGAATGATTATTTTATATTATTCAAATTATCATCCAAGTTCTGGAAGTCACCATGCAGTTTTGTAAATCTCGGTGGCTTTAAACCCTGTCTTGCCTCATGAATCTTTGCAAATTCAGTTCAGCTTCCCGGCAAGACCACTTAAGACCAGACTTATTGGAAATAGATTCCCTAAGTTTGGTTGCATAACCTGCACAATAAACGAGTTCAGCCTTGGAACCAGCAGATATTAAAATTTCTGATACAGCAGACAGACATAATTAAAAATATAATGAAAATTAAAATGATGCAAAATGTGTCAAAAATAACAAATGCCCTGCACAAGAAAGGGGAAAACAAAAAACAAAAATAAAGCACGAACAGCTTTATAAGCGAATACACAAACTCATAACGAAAAACAACTACGTCTGGGACGCTGCGTTTTTCGCAACTGACAGTAACAACAACTAACGTCTACGAGAATGCACTGACGCTAACAGAGAAGCAAAAACAAAAATTTACTGATGAGAAAAATATTATTATTAAAAGAGTAATATCAACTTCAAGCACTTGAAATAATAACACAAATAGGCGGACGGTGTATCGCAATAAGTAAAATGGTTTTAAATGGAAAGAAATTAATTATTTTAACACAAATAAACAAAATATTACAACGAGCACAGATAAACAAACCGTCTACGACAAAGCACAAAATTTATACTACCAACAACTCTTTTTCCTTTCGAGTGTGTTGATTTCAACGAAATATTAAATTATTTCAACTGAGAGTCCTCTTTTCAAATTATTAGAAAACAACTTCTTTACTTATTAGCCCATTATAACTGAACAAATAGCTTTACTACTGTTAATCATCTCATTCGATTTTCCCAAAAACCCTTAAATTTAATTTAAAATTCTTAATATTGAACTTGGGCTATTCTTATTTTATTTTATGTTAGCTATAGTTAAACTTAATGTTCTTATTTTATTTTATGTTATTTATGGCTATTTTCTTTTTAATAGCCAAAATGTTTGGTCAACAGTTAAAAGGTATAAAATAAAATAAATAAATAAATTTATTTCGTTGCTTTCGCAAGGGAAATTATCGCTTTCTGATTGAATGGAATCTTGGAGTTGGCCGGTCATTTGTAAATAATGCGATTGACATTGATATTGCCCTAATTTTTTTTTTATGAGAAAAAATATAAGTTCCGCTTTAGAATCAGACTGGCATTTACAGTTTTTGATGCAACAGACAGACATGATTTTAAAACCAACTAATAGTCAAAGCTAGCATAAAAAATTGTGCACTGCACCAAAAAGAAAAAAAAAGAAAATACAAAAACAAGCTTATATGTGAATACACAGACACTGAGATCATAACAAAAACGCAATAAACAACCTAGGCAAATAAGGAAAAGAGCAAGAAACCAAATGAAGGATTGCGGCATGCAAAGCTACCATCTACAACAATCAGTGTTAGTGTGTCTAGGTTTTGGGAAGGTATAGAAAGAGTGAGCAAATGAAGCTGAAGGAGAGTCATACAAATCTGGCAACTACAACAATCAGTGATAGTGTGCTAAGATGCATGCAAGTAAGTAAAGAGCGCGAAAACAAAACTGTTAGAATGTAAGCATGCAAAACTGATAAAAACTACAAATAACAACAGAGCGACAATTGGTGCACTGACGCTAAACAAAAAAACAAAACTTACTAGCGGGAAAAAAATACTGTTATAAAGAACAAGAAGTGTTAGATAATTGAACACTTGATTAATGTACAAAGAAAAGAAACGATACACCACTTTAATTTGAAAGTTTAATAACAGTTATAAAATAAGCAACCATTAATTAAGTCAGAAAATACAGAAGTTTTTTCGTTGGTTTGTAATATACGTTTTAATATGCTTTTACATTTGTAGCCTAATTATCAATAAATATTAAAGAAAAATCGAATACACTATTTCTTTTTTGAGCAGTAGTTCCGTCAAATTTAATTATATGCAACTCTTCATGTCTTTTAGATAAATAATTGTCTTAACCACTTTTTAGATACCTAAATCAAATCATCTATATCTATTAGCTTAGAAGTGAAATTTTTCGCGCTCTGTTTAAATTAACATTTTATCCTTTTTTACCTATTTCTAAAATTCTATAAAGCTGCTTCCGATTTATTTTGTCTTTCCGCGCACTTTGCGACTTTTTGATACGTTGAAAACTGTTCTTGTAAGTTATCATTTAAATTTTTTTTAACGTTGTTTGTTTACTTTTCCTTTATTTCTTTTACTTGAGTAAATTTTTCTTTTTGATCTTTCTACTAACACTCATTATGTCTTGCTGTTTTAAGTCGTGCTCACTCAAAGTGTCTGAGTCAGCTCAACCTCAATTTATTTATTGTTGGTTGTGTGATAATATGATGCACTTTGAGTGCGCTGGTTTATCTTAACGCGACTGTGATAAAATTAATAAACTCAGTTCCGCCTCGGCTAAACCAAAAGGCGGCTTTCGATGGGCGTGCCCATCTTGCTATGTTATGCAGCGCGACTTAAGCAAGATGTACAATATGGTACGCAACCAGTTTATTAAAATGAGCAAAATAGCTAAACAAATTTCTCCATCCCCCACTCTAAATTCCTCTCCTAACATATTAGACATTTCCCCTATACTTTCTCTGTCTCCTTCTCCCAGGAACTTTCCCAACTCCATTCCGCTATTTACGCCTGTTGCGGCACCCACTGCTCCAGTAGTTGATCCATCACCATCTACTGGAGCCGTGGCGAAAGCTACACGATGTAAAAATAAGCACTCCGCTATCCCAGCTCCTTCTAAAGGAGTTAGTCCCCCTTCTTTACTCCCTACTCTATCTGTCATTGCTCCTCGTAGACAAGTTTTTGTGTCTAGACTATCGGCTGATACAACTTGCGAGTCGATAGTTAGATATATAGCTAGTAGATCTTCTGCTAATTTATCGGTTACCAAATTTAATTTCCCTACTCCTAGAGAAATCTCTTATTTTTAAAATTAACGTCTCTTCAGATTTCTTAAAACGATATGTGACTTTAATTTCTGGCCTCCACACATGATTGTTCATGAGTTTAGGCCAAAGAAACGAGCGCAACCTTCACCTGTAGTTCTTACTATTAACATAGCAAAAAACTAACACTTTCCATAACTTATCAGAATGTTAGAGGGCTTAATTCTTAACTTAATAAGCTTTATGTAGACAGTTTTTCGTTTGATGCTAACATTATTGTCTTTACTGAAACCTGGCTAAAGCCCGAAATTCCAGATTTTTAATTACTTTGCAATAAATACACATCTTTTAGATGCGATCGTTTGTCGCGTATAGGAGGTGGTGTCCTTATTGCTGTAGACTCTGATCTTCTATCAGAATCTATTTTTTCTCCTTGCCTAACTAACATTGAATTGATTGCCGTTGAAATTATATATAAAAATGTTGCTATATATATAACGTGCTCTTATATTCCGCCACAGTCCGATTTATCTGTATACCTAGAGCATATTTCTGCTATTGAGTCCATTTCGTCACTACTTTCTAGTAGTGATTACCTCTTTGTATTTGGTGACTTTAATTTGCCGGATGTGGTATGGTCTGATTCTCCAAGTGTTTTGATGCCATCCACATCTCACGAATTTATCAATTCGCTTTTAGAGATGTCTCTCTCTCAAATTAATCTGGTTCGAAACTGTAATGGTCGTCTAGTTGACCTTATTTTTGCATCAGATCCTTTTTCTAGTACTGTAGTACAAACTTGTCCTTTAGTTGTCCCCGAAGACCCCTATCATCCTACTTTGGACTTAGTTTTTGAACTGCCTACATGTGAGCCTATTTGTTCTATTAATCCGGTCGTTAAAACACGCTGTTTTCGTAAAACAGATTTTATAAAGCTTAATTCATTAATTTTAGAAACAAACTGGTCGCAACTGTACTCTTGTACTGACATTAACAGTGCTACTTCAATCTTTTATAATATTATAAAATCAATTTTTCACCAATGCGTTCCAGATGAGCTTCCCAGGAGAACTAATAGACCTCCTTGGTTCTCTAAAGAATTAGCAATGCTAATGAAGTCTAGATATTATAAAAGATTTAAGAGTTCGAATAATCCTTCAGATTTGTTATGTTATCGCCAGAACAAATTTTGTTGTTTGTAATTCGCGTTGTTCCAATAATTACCTAATTCGTTGTCGTTTGCAATTTGCTCAGAATCCTAGGCAGTTCTACAGCTTTGTCAATACTAAACGAAAATCTTCCTTACTGCCCTCATCTGTTTTTTATGAAGACATGAAAGCAAATACTGATTAGGCTTCAGCCGATTTTTTTGCAGAATGCTTCCAAACTACTTATTCATCTTCTAACTTCTTCCAAATTCCCCTTATCCGTATACCTTGCCGAAATCTAACTGCATTTTTAGTCCTGTGATCCTGGAAAGTTCGTTACTTAACGAACTTAACTTAATCAAGCCAGGTTATTAACCAGGCCCAGATGGAGAACCAGGATGTGCACTTAGGTACTGTGCTGATTCTCTATGTAAGCCCTTGTTTAAATTATTTGAATTGTCTGTTAACTCGTGCTCTTTCCCAACCATTTGGAAGGAATAATTTATAATTCCTCTTCACAAACATGGTTTAAAGTCTGATGTTAAAAACTATTGGGGTATTTCTAAATTATCCGTGATGCCTAAAGTGTTTGAGAAGCTGATAACATCTCAACTACAACACTCATGTACCTCTATCATTTCACCCTGCCAACATGGTTTTGTGAAATCGAAATCTACTACCACTAACTTACTTGAGCTTACCTCCCTTGTTATTAAAGGTTTTCAGAACAAAAATCAGACTCAAGTAATTTACACAGATTTCAGCAAGGCTTTCGATTCCGTTAACCACTATCTCTTGCTTAAAAAACTTGGTAATATCGGATTTCCACACAGCCTTCTTATGTGGATTTCCGAATATCTTTCTGGTAGAACCCAAAAAGTTCTTTTTAAGTCCTCACTGTCTAAGCCTGTCTTTGTTACCTCTGGTGTACCCTAGGGTAGCCACAAACATATCGCGCTTACAGTCAACAAGGCAACTCAATCTCTTGGATTTATCAAACGATGGTCTAAGGATTTCGACGATCCTTATACGACTAAGCTGCTATATACATCTCTTGTTCGGCCTATTCTGGAATACGGATCTTGTGTGTGGTCTCCTCAATATTCGGTACACCAAGACAGAATTGAGTCTGTTCAAAAGAAGTTTCTTCTTTTTGCTCTTCGCGGCTTTAACTGGGTTCCACGTACTGATTTGCCTTCATACCACAGTAGATTGCAATTAATTAACCTCCCATCTCTTACTAACCGCCTCAGTTTTTTTTTTTTTGTACCTTGCATTATTTATTGGATCTGCTCTTACGAGACTAATAATAATTTTACAAATCTTAAAAACTATTAATCTACTGGTCCCTATGTATTTATCGTTGGAATGGAAAGTCGTTCCGGCGAAGACGAGATCGGCTAAAAAACCGTGTTAGATGTCTTGCAAGATGGTTTCGATGGGCAGAGAGCTTTATGTGGTACTTTTCTTTTATCTGGACTACAATGTCTCTGAGGGATGTTCAGGTCTCTATGGATGTATTCGTTCCGAACGTACCACGGTGCCCCAGTGATCGTTCTCAGAATTTTTGATTGAGCCCTTTGGAAGATGTCAATACTGCTGCTCCTAGCATTTCCCCAGAGCTGGGAGCCGTAGGTCCAGATCGGTTTATATAGCAGAACCTTATAGTCCAGGCTAAGGGGTGATCGTGCGTTGATAAGCCAATGGAGGCTGTTGGCCCTTAGCTTTAGTTGCGTGCTTTTAGCTTCAATGTGTCTGCGCCGGGTGAGGCGTCTGTCAAGGTGTACGCCAAGATACGTTACTTCGTTTGCTTTTGGGATTACAGTATTATATAGTGTAACTGAAGGGCAGTCTTGTTTGTTTAAAGTAAACGTAACATGCTTGCATTTTTGCTCATTATTTTTTAATCGCCAGTCAGATAGCCATTTCTCAACAGTCGCCAGATGTCCAGCAAGTTGTGCTGTTGCTCGAACGACTTAGTATCGCGGTATCATCAGCAAATGTGGATATTAACATTTGGCTACTCGTGGGGATATCCACTGTATAAAAGATGTATAGCGTTGGACCAAGAACACTGCCTTGAGGAACTCCGGCTTTAATGATATGGTCAACTGATATGGCAGCGTTGCATCTCACTGAAAATACTCTGTTGTAAAGGTACGACTCTAGCAGATTGTGTGTGCAACTAGGGAGCATTGTTTTTATTTTATACATCAGTCCATCTAGCCAGACTCTGTCAAAGGCTTGGGCCACGTCCAAAAATATCGCAGAACAGTACTCCCGATATTCAAATGCACTACGAATATTAGATGTTATTCGGTTAACCTGCTCGATGGTTCCATGTTTTCCGCGGAAACCAAATTGATGTGCGGGGATTATATTGTGGTTATTCAGATATGGGATAATGTATGTTAGGAGGCATTATTCGAGAAGATTTGATAAGCATAATAGTAGGCTAATGGGCCTATATGATGCGGGGACTGTGTGATCTTTTCCAGGCTTAGGTATCATTATAATGACAGATTTTTTCCATCTGTCTGGAAAATGGCCAAGTCTGGTTATCGCATTAAACAGTTGGCAGATGGTACAGACAGGTAGTTCAATAATCATCTTCGGGGTTATTAGGTCGCATCCTGGTGACTTTTTCGTTTGGAGTTGTTATTTAAAGATTTTAACAATCTCTTGCGGTCTGAATATTATTGGAGAATATGACAGTTGGTTTTCGTCTGCTAGCTGCGGTAATGTGAATGCGTTCGTTGCAGGGTTTGGTTGAAATACATTTTGAAGATGCATGGCGAAAGTGGATGCTCTGTCTTCGTCACTGCGTGCCCACTCGCCTGCCGAGTTTCTTATTGGCATAACTGTCTCTACCGATGGGCATAGTGATGGATGGGCTCCCCATAGTGGGTGTTTTGTACTTGATGGGGATAGTTGCTCTATATAGTTGCTATGGAAAAAATCCTGCTCTTGATTTAACGCTTTTGTAAGTCTCCATGGGGCGTCTTTAAGCTTTTGCTTTGCGGATGGCGATCTGTGAGATTGCCATTCTCGTCTTAGACGACGCTTCTCTAGAACGAACTGCTCTATTTGTGCTTTCGTATTTTTTATCTTTGGCGGTGCATTTGTAGATTGTGGTGTTGCATTACGTGCTACCGTAACTAGAACAGATTCCAGATAGTTCACAATATGATCTACATCAGCTTTGTAATTGAGCCTTGAAGCTAGTGCGATGTGAGAGCATATATATTTTTTGTATTTAATCCAGTCAGTTCTGTATGATGTTAATCTGCATGAGTGCTCTTCAAGATCCGGGCGCTGTAGATGATTTAGGAGTACGGGCGAGTGGTCAGATGATAGGTCCGAAAGGGATTCCGCGGAAATCAGATTGCGGGGAATATTTTTTGTTATGGCAAAATCAATTAAATCAGGCAGGTCTACCCGCGGAAACAAAGTCGAGCTTGTTACTTACAGTAGAGATTGCGTTATACACTTGCTTTCCTTTTGGGGTCACAAGACACAAGACGAGATCCCCAGTGCGTGTGCTTGGCGTTGTTGTCACCTGCTGCTATGAAACGTTCGCCTAGCGTGCTAAAGAAACCCATAAATTCGTCTTTGGATATTGTGAAGCGCGGAGGACAGTACACCGCGCCAAGAGTTAGATTACCACTACACGAGTATATATTAATAGATGTCGCTTACAGGTAATTTTTGGTAAAATCATTGCGAAAAACGTGTTTAATACGGTTTCTTATGAATATTCCAGAACCACCATGTGCTTTTCCATCTGGGTGATTTGTGCCGTAGAAAGAGTAGCCCTGTATTTGGAAGTTATACTTGCTTGTGAGGTGTGTTTCCGCAAGTAGTATCACGTCGATTTGCTTATCGTGGAGAAATTGAGTCAGTTCAAGTTTGTGTCGTGAAACGCCGTTGGCGTTATACAGTGCCATACGTAGGGAAGACATTATTTTGATTGTTGTGATACCAGCATTTGTATCAAAAGATTTTGATTGCGCATGAGGTCTTGCATAGTCGTGCGCATAAATGTCATGAATTCTTTCATGCTTTCTTGCATATTTATTATCAACGATTCAATGTTGTTTTGTGGATGTATTATTGGTTGGTGTGTGTGTGTGTCTGCTCCGTATAAGCGAAAGGTGGAATAGGACTTGTGGGTTCGGGTCTAACCAGGTCAGTTAAGTGCTCTAGCGAATGTTACGTTTTCATTTGTTTTAGAGGGTATATATGTATTTGCGAGCGTTACGTTTCCATTACATTTTGAGGGTGTAAATGTACTTTGTTCATTTTGGGAGTGTAGTGAAGACACTCGTTGATGTATCCGGTTTTTTAGTTCCTTGTACACAGGACAATTTCGGTAATTTGCTGTATGATTGCCTCCACAATTACAACACTTTTTGATGCTGGGGTCGTCTCTATTTTGAGGGCAGTTTACAGAGTTGAGGAGTTCTCCACAAGCTCTGCATACAGGGCGAAGCGTACAGTAGGATCTTGTATGCCGAACTCTTGAAAGTTTACACACTGCACTGGTCCATTGCGCTTATGTGGCTCTTCGACAGTGATTCTACGGTGCAGTAGGAACTGCAGTTTATAGATTGGATGCACTTCGTTTGACTTGAGTGCCTTATTATCTGGTTCAAGTTCGACTTTGAACATAGGTTGGGGCTTCTTGTCCTATTTTAGTATGTTGATGACCATCTTCGCGTTGAATCCATGTTCCTTCAGAGCCTCTGAGATATCATCAGGTTGTACATCAGTTTCGATGCCCTTTAGTACCACTTACAGGCCTTTGCTGCTTTTTAGTTGATACGTATAGAAGTTAATGTTGGTATCGTTTAGGTATTTGGTCAGCACTCTGTAGTTATCTTCGGTCTTGACTTGCACTTTGGTCTCGTGAATAATTCCTTTGGTTAGGGGAATTATATGAAAATTACCGTTTCCAATCAGGTCAACTATTTTCTTAACGAGAGTATTAGAGCTTTTTCTCTGATATATATTGGTGGCGGTTTCGACTTTTTCCTGATGTCTTTTTCGGTATCAGGTTCATCCAGTACTTCTGCGAGAATTGTAAATCTGTTACTTTCAGTGGTTGTTTGATTTGGATAACTGCGGTTTATTTTGGGTTGGTTGCCCTTTGACAAATTTTGTGGGCTTAGTTTTCGCTTAATTTGTATATAGCGATCCATACCAGTCTGTATAGCCGTACTTATTTTCGCTGGGAGTGCAGGTAACATTGCTGACTTAGCAGAAGCAGCGGTTGTTGTCGAAGCGATAGGGCGAGCGGTTAAAATGGTTGCAGTTGTTGTTGTCGTAGCAGTTGTACTCGAGAGAGAAGTTACTATGCTAGTTACCGTTGATGTGTACACTTTTGTCGTGTGCACTTGTTGCGGAGTGAGGTTCGGCATGGGGAAGTATGCATTTCGTACATTAGCGTGTTTGTTGTTGTTGGAATTGACGGCGAGCAAGATCGCGCTCTGTAGTTTGTTTTCATACTGAGCATATTGGTTTTGATTGGATTGGGGGTGAGTGACCGCGCTTGGTCAACAGTAAGCTCGGTGTTATTTAAGGTTTGTGAAGAGACAAACGAGAAGTACGCGTTGTTACGTTGCAAAGAGAGCCGGCGTTCGTCTTGCTCACGCTAAGTACAACAATTAGTTGCACAAAGAAATGAATTTGTACGAATTTCATCGCATTCAGCGTCTCTTTGCACAATTAAAATTTTTGTTTTTCATTTATTTTACTCCGGAGCACGATTAAAGACAAAGGTCTTGTCGCCATCACGATCGATTTGCGTCGCATAATGCTGGGAGTTCTATTTTTACATAAATTAAGAATTGGCAAAATTGACTTATCTCTGCTATTGCGCCAAATTAACTTTTCTGTACCCTGGAGACGTACTCGTAACTTCACACCACTTTCTCTAAATACTTGTAATACTAACTACTCTCTGCACGAACATTTCGAGTTCTCTGTGTTGACTATAACAGACTTTTTCGAGTCTTCAACTCAGAGTCCTCTTTTCATACAATTAAGAATCATATCCTTAAATTTTTAGCACGTAGTTACTTGCACTAATTTGCTTTACTCATCATAGTGATCTAATTGGGTTTTTCTGGGTTTTTCCCAATCCTCGCAACAAATGTTGGATCATGTAATATTCTCATTTTGAACACCCCAGATATTTAACTTTTATTTAAATTAAAAGTTACAACATTTAAAAGTAACAATAAAATTTTTAATATAAATTAAAACTGAAAATATATAATTTAAACTTATAATGAAGTATTTGAGTAAAAAATTTAAGTTAATATTTGGGGTGTTCAAAATGAGAATATTACATGATCCAACATTTGTTGCGAGGATTGGGAAAAACCCAATCAGATCACTGAGTATTACTATTAGTTTTAGTAAAGCTATTAGTTTTATTTACTACGTGCTAAAGAGTTAAGATTTTGGTTTTTAATAGTATCAAAAGAGGACTGTGCGGTGAAAATCGCCTTATTGACTGTAAGTGCAATAAGCCTATCAAATTTTAATCTATAGTCGGGTAGAATTCCCAAGTCGGTGACAAAGTCTTATCTTTCAAGAGAAATCCGGTCAAGCATGTAAATAAATATGTGAAGCGTACTTCTATAGAATGACATAACCTTACATTTAGAGCAATTCAGAAACAACAAGTTGCATTTACACCAAGCAAAAACAAATCCAGGTCCGATTGCAATAAATAAGGAGAGTTGTTGTCATTATATGATAAGCACAGCTTCACATCATCGGCTTACATTAGTACATAGGAGTGAACGAAAATAGATGGGAGATCGTTAATAAATAAATTAAAAGGAAAGGCCCAAGGTGGCTACCCTGGGGTACACCAGAGGTAACAAAGACAGGCTTAGACAGTGAGGACTTAAAAAGAACTTTTTGGGTTCTACCAGAAAGATATTCGGAAATCCACATAAGAAGGCTGTGTGGAAATCCGATATTACCAAGTTTTTTAAGCAAGAGATAGTGGTTAACGGAATCGAAAGCCTTGCTGAAATCTGTGTAAATTACTTGAGTCTGATTTTTGTTCTGAAAACCTTTAATAACAAGGGAGGTAAGCTCAAGTAAGTTAGTGGTAGTAGATTTCGATTTCACAAAACCATGTTGGCAGGGTGAAATGATAGAGGTACATGAGTGTTGTAGTTGAGATGTTATCAGCTTCTCAAACACTTTAGGCATCACGGATAATTTAGAAATACCCCAATAGTTTTTAACATCAGACTTTAAACCATGTTTGTGAAGAGGAATTATAAATTATTCCTTCCAAATGGTTGGGAAAGAGCACGAGTTAACAGACAATTCAAATAATTTAAACAAGGGCTTACATAGAGAATCAGCACAGTACCTAAGTGCACATCCTGGTTCTCCATCTGGGCCTGGTTAATAACCTGGCTTGATTAAGTTAAGTTCGTTAAGTAACGAACTTTCCAGGATCACAGGACTAAAAATGCAGTTAGATTTCGGCAAGGTATACGGATAAGGGGAATTTGGAAGAAGTTAGAAGATGAATAAGTAGTTTGGAAGCATTCTGCAAAAAAATCGGCTGAAGCCTAATCAGTATTTGCTTTCATGTCTTCATAAAAAACAGATGAGGGCAGTAAGGAAGATTTTCGTTTAGTATTGACAAAGCTGTAGAACTGCCTAGGATTCTGAGCAAATTGCAAACGACAACGAATTAGGTAATTATTGGAACAACGCGAATTACAAACAACAAAATTTGTTCTGGCGATAACATAACAAATCTGAAGGATTATTCGAACTCTTAAATCTTTTATAATATCTAGACTTCATTAGCATTGCTAATTCTTTAGAGAACCAAGGAGGTCTATTAGTTCTCCTGGGAAGCTCATCTGGAACGCATTGGTGAAAAATTGATTTTATAATATTATAAAAGATTGAAGTAGCACTGTTAATGTCAGTACAAGAGTACAGTTGCGACCAGTTTGTTTCTAAAATTAATGAATTAAGCTTTATAAAATCTGTTTTACGAAAACAGCGTGTTTTAACGACCGGATTAATAGAACAAATAGACTCACATGTAGGCAGTTCAAAAACTAAGTCCAAAGTAGGATGATAGGGGTCTTCGGGGACAACTAAAGGACAAGTTTGTACTACAGTACTAGAAAAAGGATCTGATGCAAAAATAAGGTCAACTAGACGACCATTACAGTTTCGAACCAGATTAATTTGAGAGAGAGACATCTCTAAAAGCGAATTGATAAATTCGTGAGATGTGGATGGCATCAAAACACTTGGAGAATCAGACCATACCACATCCGGCAAATTAAAGTCACCAAATACAAAGAGGTAATCACTACTAGAAAGTAGTGACGAAATGGACTCAATAGCAGAAATATGCTCTAGGTATACAGATAAATCGGACTGTGGCGGAATATAAGAGCACGTTATATATATAGCAACATTTTTATATATAATTTTAACGGCAATCAATTCAATGTTAGTTAGGCAAGGAGAAAAAATAGATTCTGATAGAAGATCAGAGTCTACAGCAATAAGGACACCACCTCCTATACGCGACAAACGATCGCATCTAAAAGATGTGTATTTATTGCAAAATAATGAAAAATCTGAAATTTCGGGCTTTAGCCAGGATTCAGTAAAGATAATAATGTTAGCATCAAACGAAAAACTGTCTACATAAAGCTTATTAAGTTTAGAATTAAGCCCTCTAACATTCTGATAAGTTATGGAATGTGTTAGTTTTCTGCTACATTGTTAAAAGATGAGGATGAAGTAGATGAAGAAGGCAGAGCAATCGGAGGCCGATTTCTTCTACTTGACTCAAGCTCTTTTATAATTAAGTCTTTCGGCCAGAAGTTTTTGCAACATATAGTTGAATGCTTCCGCCGGAACACTAATTTTAAAAGAGCTAATTTCTCTGGCATAACTAAATCTAAATTTATCAACAGATAAATCAGATAGCTTTAACTTCGATTGGATGTAGGACTTAACATCATCAATCGATGTGTCAGGGGCAAGCCTAGAGATGAAAATTTGTTTTTTAATTGGGACAGCTATCAGGGGCTTAGCAGCCTTAATTGCATGAAGGGGGATTGATACAGACAATGTCTTGGGAGAACTAAGTGCAGTGTTGCTGACCAACGAATCAGTTGCAATCACGCTCTTAGATCCCCTAATAGGAGCAGGCGAACAATAACTTATGGCTCGACAGTATCTGAATAATTTTGGGAAATCGGACAAGGTGTAGGCGAAAGGTGAGGAGTTAAAAATTGTGGTGTCGCCGAAGCGACTGGTGTAGACAGCATCACACTCTTCGGCTCAGGTGGCATGTATGACAATTTTAAATTATGAAAATTATCATCCAAGCTCTGGAAATCACCATGTAGTTTGGTAAATGCTGCTCGGAAGGTATTAAAGCCCTGTCTTGTCTGCCTCATACATTTTTGCAAATCTAATTCAGCCTCGCGACAATACTCGCAACACCACCTAAGTCGAGACTTACTGGAAATATAATCCTTCACCTTGGTTACATAACCAGCACATTTAACATGTGCTATATTCTCACACAACCAACAATAAATTAGTTCAGCCTTGGAATCGGACTGACATTTACAATTTTTAATGCAGCAGACCGACATAATTATAAGTGAAATGAAAATTAAAAAAAAAAAAGTAATACAAAACGAGTCAAAAATAACAAATGCCCTGCACAAGAAAGGGAAAAAGAAGAAACAAAACTAATGTACGAATACACAAAATCAAACAAAAAAAAACTACGGCTGGGACGCAAGCAATGCAGTTGCAGCACAAGAACGAGAGAAAAATAAACTGAGGGAGAGCGGCAAACACAAAAAGCAACTACAACAAACAGTGTTAGTATGCTTAAATGCATGCAAATAAGAAAAAGCGATAAAACGAAACTATTAGTGAGCAAGCTAACTGACAGTAACAACAACTTACGTTTGCGCGATAGTGCACCGAAACTAAAACAGAAAAGCAAAAACTTACAGATGATAAAAATATTATTATTAAAAGAGTTAAAATCTACTTTAATCACTTGAAATAGTAACACAAATAGGCTGACGATGTATCGCACTAAATAAAATAGTTTTATAAGGAAAAAATTAATTATTTAAACACAAAAAAAAACAAAATAAAAAAATATACCACGAGCACAGATAAATACAACCGTATATGACAGAGCACTTCGCTTTAGTGAAGTGTTTGTTTTTGCCTTTTAGTTTTTGCTGTGCACTTAATTTGAGTGACATTTACTCTTATTTTTCACTCCTGTTGTTTTGTTTTTGTTGTTTCCTTTGTTAACACATACCCCAGTCGGAGTAATGTTGAGCTGCAAAATACTTGCAATATAAAACATTATCGCTTTATCAGAGACTTGGATAACTCATACCATATCCGATAGCGAAATTATGTCAAATCGATACCCTATATTTAGACATGATCGACAGTCCAATCGAAATTTCAGTCCGATCGTATCTCTTCTAATTTGCCTTCAGATGTTGAAATTGTTGCTGTTAAAGTAACATCTTCAACACAATCTACTTACATTATTTTCTCCTACATTCCCCCATCGTCGGATTTACATATTTATATGCAATATATTACATGTATAAAAGAAGTGTCTCTCTTAGTGAAGGATACTGATATTTTCATTGTGCTCAGTGATTTCAATTTACCCAACATCCCATGGACTTATTCCAATAACCTAAATTATCTTATCTCAGTAATCATGAGTTTTTAGATTGCATTCCTGATTTTTCAATATTTCAGATGAACCCAATTAAAAACCATTTGAGTAGGATTCTGGTTTAATTTTTATTATTGACCATGCAAAGTCATGCGTCTATAAAACTTCGCCACATACCGTCCCCGAAGATCCTCATCATCCATTTATTGATTTTTGTATCTCACTTCTTGTTCCGTCAGCAAGTACCACTTCATTGCTTTCGTAGGGGTAATTACTCCATACTTAATGATCTTATTCTTGCAAGCGACTGGTCCTTTCTAAATAGAGTCATATTTGTAATGCCCTTGGCACTTTTTATGACATATTAAACTTACTCTTGGACGTTTGTATCCCTAACTTCATCCCGTCGTTTAATCTTTCAAAGCCCCTTGGTTTTTTTTACTTAAAAAATGTTAAGTCTAAACACTTCAAAAAGTACAAGAAAACTGGCTCTAGTGTTGATTGGTACAAATATTCTGTTTCCAAGTCAAACTGTGCCCTCCTTAACTCTGTATGTTACGAGAATTATCTTGCTCGTTGTAAAATACAAATTTCACGCGATCCTAAGCAGTTTTTTAAATTTTGAAAATTTGAAAAGAAAATCCTCAATTTTACCTTCTTCTTTTTTTCTAGGGGTAGAAAAACCTAACAACGATTCCACTACAGTTGATCTATTGGCTAACTTTTTCCAATCTACGATGTCCTCCTTCAATTCTGGAATACTGTTCGTGCGTCTGGTGTCCTCAGTATAGTGCCACCCAGTATCGAATTGAATCCGTTCAAAAGCAATTCGTGCTGTTCACTTTACGTGGACTAAACTGGGACCCCAACCTTCGTCTACCGTCATACTCCAGTAGGCTTCTTCTTAATCTTCCTTCACTAATTAATCGTAGAAAAACTCTTAATGCTGTTTTTCTACATACACTGATTATAGGCAATACCGAGTCTGCCTTCCTTTTAAGTCGTCTTAGTTTTTGTATTCCTCGTTGTTGTACTAGGAACTATAGCCCATTGTCCCTTCCTACATGCACAACAGATTACGCATTACACAGCTCTTTCCACGCTTCATGTGTTAATTATAATTATCTACACAACGTGATCTCAAATGCATCTTCTCTTTCTTCTTTAAAATCTTCTCTTTTCCTATATCTTAGTAGAAACAATTAATCTTCTTTCTAGCTAAATTTCTTCAATTTATCTTACTTCCTTTTAATTCTTCATTATACTGCTACTTTTATATACTATCACCTCTAATAGTAAATCTATGCGATTTCAAAATTGCTCGTATACCAAGGAGCACTTGTGATGTTCCTTAGAATAATAGATTGATACCTTGGTAAGATTTCTATGTTGGACTTGCTTTTAGTTTTTGCTATGAGCTACGTTTGCTCAGATTTTATGTGGAACTTTCGTGTGAGTCTTCGGTCCATGTACTCTACCAGGTACTGTACAGTATCACTAGTTGGTATCGTTGAGCCGTTTAGTGTTACTGGCGGGCAGTTTGCTTTCCTTAAGGAAAATCTCACTTGGATCGATTTGTGGGAATTGTCTAAGAAAACGCCTGAGCTACTCATTGGTCTCGAACGCATTGTTATCGATCTAACGATTCGATGGCACTGCTCAATTGTTCCATGGCCTTTTCTAAACCCAAACTGGTGTTCGGGTATGCTGTTATGATCGTCCAGCACTGGTAACATTCTTCTTAATTGTATTTTCTGAAATACTTAGAGAATGTAACCAGCAACTTATGGGACGGTATGATGATGTAAAACTTTCCGGTTTCTTTCTTTTAGTATAATAATTACCTCACCACATTTCCACTGATTAGGGAAGTAATTCAGTTGAAGCATGACGTTATATATAGGTAAGCATTCATATGCATTGAGGAGGAAGACTGTTAGTGTGCCCATCAATTTTATCATTACCCGGGGATTTGTTTGGCTTTATGCATTTTATTTTCGCTTGCTTGTAAGCATGATGTCTATGCTATGTATTTTTATAAATAGAAATATTTCATTATAATGATTGGTAATAATGAAAAAGCCATTAGTATTCCATATGGCTATGCGCAGATCTACTAGCATAGTTTGTTTATGAGCCACATAATCATGTTAAGTAGATTATTAGTTAGCTCTGACTGTTTTACTAGTCCGCTATTTTGTTGGGGTTTAGTCTCACACAGCAATACCTGAACGTAGTTTGGTTGGTTTAAAAAATGATTGGTAAAATAATTTTGGTTTTTAGGGGTTGAGGTTGCTGATTGAAAATTGGTGGCATATGTTGTTGAATCTGTGGTACGATGATTGGTTATATTTGTTTTATCTAGTAAGTTCCTGATAAATTCCGCCTCCTCGCAGAATGGCTATCTGCTATTTACTGTTTAACTGTTTATCATCATCTTCTTGAGACGCATAATTTACTAGAGAAAATTCCCCAGAATCTACATTGAACCTACTCAGGACATCGCCAAGATTGAGAAGCCATTTTTTTAATCGTGGATAATTGTCCTGCTCTTAAAGCTTTGTATGCAACCAGTTTAAAAGTAAATGAAGAATATTCACTTGCCTACCGTACACATACATAGCGCCCAAAATAAATAACTGCCCTAACGATAGTAGTACAGTATTTCTTTGTGTTCATTTAAGGTTCGAGTGGCATAGCAAATGGGATGTTCATCCTGAATAAGCACTGCATCTATTGCAATTCTGTTTTTTTTAGCAAAGAATTTGCCTTAATCTTTTTGAGTTTTTAGACAATCATCTTAAAACCATTATAATAAATATTCAATGTTATTTTTATGCCTTTGCGGAGATGAACTAAAGATGAGGATATCATCTTAGTTAACAACGTAATGTATTTTTTAATCTATATTAAGACAGAATTCATTTAAAGAATTTATTTCAAATGAAATTCAAGTAAATTCATAGCTAATGGTGTGGAAAATGCCATATTTTTTCTATCACATTCCTTGATAACAATCTTATGAAATATCTTGGCAAGATCTAATATTGTAAAATACGTTTCTTGAACTAGTTTTATAATATACTGTCAGATTTTGGAATTGGAAGTTTAACAGGTATAGTTATTTCGCTTAACGTCCTATTATCGATAGCTATTCTCCATTTCCTTACACTATCCAATGTAGTGAATTATATGGAGAACAGCTTTTCTTTCTTATTCCATGATTCAGCATCTCTCTTATTTGCGCATTTACCTCTTCCTCGTGTTCTTGGGGATATCTGTATATTGTTGAATATACTGGTTTTTCTAGTATTGTAACAATTGTATGCTGCACTTCATGGGTAATACTAAACTGTTGGATCTAATACAAAAAAATATATATATATCGCTTTATATATCTTTTATTTAATATTTCTCGTAGCATTTTTTTTTCCAACTCATTCATCCCTTTTCTTTCTAATATAGATAAACCATTGAAATCTTCCGGTTCGATTGAATAAATGCCATTCATATAAAACATTCACCCCTTTAAGAAACATATTTTATTTTAATTTATTTGTACACAATTATCTTTTAAATTTATTATGTCCCCAAGAGGCCCCAAAAAAAATTGTCTTCGATTATCCCATCGAACTGTTTATTTATAAATGGACTGGAGTTTTTAATACATGAATTAATTTTCAAAAAATTCAATTGGTAAAGAAGTAACCATATCTTTTGTTATGACAAATTTATTATTTATTGTTCAAAGCTTGATTGCCCATTTCATTATTGTTCTCTTACATCCTCACATTGAATTGTTAATTAAAACTGATGTTCTTGATCCTGTATCAACAAGGCATTTAATTTTATAGCTTCCTCTAGTTAATTCTATTATCGTTAAGGTTACGTTAAGGCTTTCGACTTCATTTCCTTTTGTATCCTGTATAATATGGTCTACTTCTATTGGAAGTGTTCTATCAAATCTTAATCAATGTTCCTTGTTTGTTGTGAGTGATGCCTATTGTTCCGCCACTGTCGATGAATGTAATCGTTGGAATAATAAATAAGTCCTGTAGTTTGTTGTTTTTGTCTAGAAAACCCCCGAATGCTGACTATCGTTTTGCCACTGTCAACATTATTATTGTTAGAGGTATAATTAGGGGCTGTATCGGTCATTGTTTCAGTTCTGCCTTTACTGCATCAGCAAAATTGTCTACCATATAAAAAGCTTCACTTAGTTTTTATACATTTCTACTTAGTATAATAGCGGACAGAGAGGAATAGAGGGAACTGAATTCCATTCAGAAAAGTTTTTAAAATAATGCTTCGTTAACTTCTGACAGAAAGGTTTTAAAACCAACTAATAGCTTAAGTTAGTATAAAAGAACAAGTACACTGCACCAAAAAAAAAAAAAAAAAATACAAAAATACAAGAACAAGCTTATATGGGAATACACAGACACTAAGATCATAACAAAAACACAACAAACAAGCCTATCTTGTTTGGAAATAAGCAAGAGAGCAAATCGGAGGGATTACGGGATACAACGCAAGCAGCTACAACAATCAGTGTTAGTGTGTCTAGGTTTTGGGAAGTTATAGAAAGAGTGAGCAAATGAAGCTAAAGGAGAGTCATACAAATCAGGCAACTACAACAATCAGTGATAGTGTGCTAAGATGCATGCAAGTTAAAAAAGAGCGCGAAATCAAAACTGTTAGAATGCAAACATGCAAAACTGACAAAAACAACGAATAACGATAGAGCCAGTATTGGTGCACTGACGCTAAACAGTAAAACAAAACTTACTAGCGGGAAAAAATACTGTTATAAAGAATTATTAGATAATTGAACACTTGATAAATGTACAAAGAAAAGAAACGATACACCACTTTAATTTGAAAGTTTAATAACAGTTATAAAATAAGCAACCATTAATTAAGTCAGAAAATACAGAAGTTTTTTCGTTGGTTTGTAATATACGTTTTAATATGCTTTTACATTTGTAGCCTAATTACCAACAAATATTAAAGAAAAATCGAATACGCTGTTTCCTTTTTGAGCAGTTGTTCCGTCAAATTTAATTATATGCAACTCTTCATGTCTTTTAGATAACTAATTGTCTTAACCACTTTTTAGATACCATTTATTCTGATTTGAAAAGAATCTGACTTTCTGCATTCTTAATAGAAATATATAGCGTAATATATAGCGCAAAATCAAATGATTTGTCTCTTAATTGTCATCTTTTGACGATGATAATTATTGTGCTTTCTGCACCGTCATGGATGATTTGCTCAAGCAGAACCAGATGGTTAGGTGGATATCACTCTTACACTCAACCAGATGGTTAGGTGGATATCACTCTTACCAGCATATTCAACCACCGGACAGCTTGCACCAAATTTTTTCTTTATTAACCTACTTTACAGACTTTCGATCGTTATAATAACCACATTTAATGTTGCGAATTGAATAGATTAAAAATGAATACCTTTGACTAAGGGTCAAACATTGTTAAACCATTCCCGCCGGTTTTCACGATTTTGGTCACACTTGTATTAATATCTTCATCGACGAGAGCAACAATTTTTCTTTTAAACTCTTTGTATTCGAGCTTTTGATTAACAATATGGAGTTTTTTTTTGTTTTCCGTAAACTTTGCTATAAATTCATCTACTGTATGCCTTTCAGCAGGTGCTTGTTTTAAACGGCATCGAATTTCTTCTTGATGTTGATTTGTGCGCCAAATTCGAACTCTGCGGTTCTAACATATTTCATTATTTATTTTTTTAATGTCGCCACAAAAACGGTCATCAAAACCTTAATAACAAAACTATTATTTTATACAATAATTGATAGAAACAACATTCCCAAATACACAAGCTTCGAATGATTTTTATAAATTTTTGCGTTTTTTTAAAGAGTTTCTTTAACATCATCCAAATTGTGAATAAATTTCATTGTATTAATTGAATATTTACTCCAATAGTGTTGAACAAAATGTCTGTTAATTACATACAAGTGTTGAATTTAAATTCTTGTAAAATTTCGAAGTAACTACACAATTTTTTTTATCGTATTCATGAATGCACGACCATTATATTCAAACAAAACTGTTAACCATCAAACATGTATATTGCTTTCAATGTTTTATAGCAATCCTTTTTTCTGTACACACTTATTGAACGTTTTAGTACGCTTACCCATTTAATCTAAGAAATTATTGCAAATGTGTGTAAAAGGCTGAAGGATACATCTCCATATATTCTTGACCAGGATAAACAGCCTAATCGATCTAGCTGTGTCCGTCTATCTATCTAGATGAACGCGAAACACGTTCGAGCTAAACACGACTGTCTCTTAAAAGTGTCAAGAATTTGTTAAAATTCCGCCATTTTTGGGATTATTAGAGTTTTAACAGCCTTACAAAAGAGTCTTCTCCATATTCTTATCCGTCGAATTCTTTAAATGGGTATCAGATTTACCTAACTTTTAAAAAGCATTCGTATTCGTATCAGTTTAATCGTTAATTTGTATGCGAATTTATTTCGTATTTTTACTATCAATGATAGTTATCTTTCTGCATACTCAATGACACTAGTTTGAGATGTTTTAGTTCATTTAGACCTAGGTCGTAAGTATCAACTTCTTCGTTGGATGGAATTATAAATTTCTCGCAGATACAATTCTATCTCGAATATTATATACATATTCCTTCAATCTTATTAGATAAGATTTGTTAATTTCGGTAAGAGTCTTACGAAGTTTAAAACAAAACTTAATGTTGGCTCTCTGTTCAACACTCATTTTTGCACCGATAACAAAAACAAACTGTCACATTAGACGCTATAACTCCACTTCTACTGTTCCAAAAGTCATGAAATGTCATTTGGTGGGAATGTCAATGAAAAAAAAATGTTTCCAACGCAGGTCATCAACAAGAGGTGACGCCACCAGAAAATGCCCTGGAAAAAATGTTCGGGAACTTATATATATATATATTTATTTTTTTTATTCTTTAAAATTTGTATATTTATTAAAAAGGTTTGCTACTACCTAAGTGGCAGTTTAATCTTGTTGTACAGAAGGGTCGGGGTGGAAAGACTGGTGGTGTTGGGGATGTTGAAAATACTTATTGATCACAGGGTGACTTAACATATGGGAACTACAATATTTGGTATTTTAAATTTATAATACTATATTTACATATTTACAATTGTTAAAATATTAAATATTGGAAAGTTTTAGTGTAGAACTCGGGTCGGTAGATCTACGGGGTGGTACCTTTTTAGTCTTATTTTGGTGAGACGTCTTGCAAGTCCATTGGGGTGACCACCAATACGTCGCATATAATTTGATGCGTCTTTTTGGAGGACATCACTCACCTTAGTTATCATTAGATCCCTTACGATATCCCTAGAACGCATGTACCAGGGGGCATAGCAAAGCTTACTTAAAAGTTTCGATTCTATCGATCGGATTTGGTTCATGTTGGTATTGCAAACAATACCAGCGCATATTTCCATATGGGACATAATATTGACTTGTAGATTGCCACCTTACTGAATAAGTTCAGCTTACTTTTATGTCCTAGTAGCCACGCCATTTTACCAGCTCTTGTCAAAACCGACCGCTTGACCATTGTTGTATGAATTTTGAAGTTAAGTCTTCTATCCAGTATGACGCCTAGATATTTGTGAGACTGCTTGTGCGGCAGAGTGGAGCCCAGCATTGCTATGCCTCCGCAGGACAATGGTCTGGTTACAAATGTGTCATTTCAGGATTTACTGCTGTTGATGCCTATGTTCCATTTCCGCGCCCAGTATTCAAAGTTGCTCACATATTGCTGCAAGGCTTCTGTAGCTGAAATTATGTCTGTGCTTCTTGTCAATACCGCAGTGTCGTCGGCGTAAGTTGTAAATAGAACTTTATCCTTGTGCACCTCAGTTATGACGCTACACGTAGGCATATCTGCCGTATATAGAGTATTCAGCGTAGGACCAAGCACTCTACCTTGGGTTACGCATGCGTCAATTGGGCATATTGAGGATTTTTCTCCATGAACGACAACTCTGAAACTCTTGTCCATTAAAGAGCTGCGGAGCTAAAATAGTATTCAGTTTAAATTGGAGACCATTGTGCCACACTCTGTCGAATGCTTTTGAATAGTCCAGAAAACAACCACTGCATACATCTTGTGCTCTATCGCTTCCAGAGCGAAGTTGACCACTCGATGGAGTTGTTCCGGGGTTCCATGACTTTGCCTAAATGCAAACAGCCACTTTGGGATTTTTTGAAACACGGATTCGAGGTGTAGGATTCGGTTTAGGACTTTTCTTTCTGTCATGTTCCGCAGTGCTGAAAGATTGGCGTTTATCCATCGACTTCATTATGCTGCTTTTCCGGCTTTGGTACCATGGTTATTATTTCTGTCTTCCAGATGTTCGGGAAATGTCCCATCCTCAGTATACTACTTAGAAGCAGCAATATAAAAAGTATTGCTCTTTTTGGCAGAAGTTTAAGGGTTCTGTTGTCTAGAGGATCTTCACCAGGCGATTTTTCGGCTTTGAGCTTCATTATTAAGTCCATCACCTCTTGCAGTGTGACTAGATTTAAGACATAAATGGACCTTCTAGTTTCGACTTGACAGCCCTCCGTGTGCTCTCAGTCGTAAGACTAAACGGCTTAAACCTTTCTTCTAAACTATCTGCAAAGATTTCGGCCTTCTGCAGACTGGAGAAACACCAGAGAAGTTAAAGAATGTATCAGGTCCAGCACTTTCGAGTATGTCATCTATATTGTCTTGCTTGATTTTTGCCAAAACTTCGCTCTTAGATATGTTTCTCTCTTTAATTAATCTGATTTGAAACTGAAATAGTCGTCTGTTTGAACTTATTTTTGCATCGGATCCTTTTTCTAGTACTGTTGTACTACAAATTGTACAAATTGTCCGCGATACCTAAGGTGTTTGAAAAACTGATAAAATCCCAGATGCAACACTTATGTAGCTCTATCAATTCAACCTGCCAACATGATTTTATGAAATCGAAGTCTACTACCACTAACTTATTTCAGCTTACCTTTCCCTTGTTATCAAAGGCTTTCAGAATAAAAAGACTGATGTCGCTTACACAGATTTCGGCAAGGCTTTTGACTCTGTTAACCACTATCTCTTGCTTAAAAACTTAGTACTATCGGATTACCACACAGCCTTCCTATGTTGATTTCGGAATACCTTACTTGTAGACCCCAGAAAGTTCTTTTTAAAACCTCACTATCTAAGCCTGTCTTTGTTAACTCTGGTGTACCCCAAGGTAAGTAGGTATCTTGGTCCTTAACTTTTCCATTTATTTATTAACGATCTTCTGTCTATTTTTCTTCACTCCTATGTCCTAATGTACGCCGATGATGTGAAGCTGTGCTTATCATATAATGACAACAACTCTCCTTATCTATTGCAGTCAGATCTGGATTTGTTTTTTGCGTGGTGTAAATGCAACTTGTTTCTGGAATACTCTAAACGTAAGGTTATGTCATTCTATAGAAGTACGCTTCACATATTTATTTACATGCTTGACCGGATTTCTCTTGAAAGATAAGACTTTGTCACCGACTTGGGAATTCTACCCGACTATAGATTAAAATTTGATAGGCTTATTGCACTTACAGTCAATAAGGCGATTTTCACCGCACAGTCCTCTTTTGATACTATTAAAAACCAAAATCTTAACTCTTTAGCACGTAGTAAATAAAACTAATAGCTTTACTAAAACTAATAGTAATACTCAGTGATCTGATTGGGTTTTTCGCAATCCTCGCAAGAAATGTTGGATCATAAAATACATTTATTTTTAACACCCCACATATAAACTTAAATTTATAATTTAAATTCCTAATTTCAATATAATTTAATTCTTTTCAATATTATTTAATGTTAAATTTTGTTTTTATGTTGTCTTTTTACTCTCAAATGTTTGGTAGACTGTTAATAGTTGACATTAAAATAAAATAAATAAATAAAAAAATTCATCCACCGTATGGCTTTCAGCAGGTGATTGTCTTAAGGGGTTATATACAGTTAGGAGGTCGAAAAAAAGGCATTTTTCAAAAAAATTTTCTAAGCAAACTATTTGGTTTATTAATTTGAAACTTGGCAGGTATATTATGACATTCTTAAGCTATATTCACATAAAAGAAGGCCTCTTGCGGTGAGCACGATTTCTCTGGACTGGATCATGTAAAATGCAAAAACCAAATAAATTTCATTAATATAATAAATAATCTAGTGATTAATCGAAGGAATTAGCAAAAAAAATTGTTTTGACAAAATGGCGGCTACTCAAAGCAAAAGGTTCTATTTTCTACCAAAATTCGGCTCTTTAATTGTTTAGAAAAATAAGAAATTTTCATCGGATCGGGAAATCCTTCGATTAATTACTAATAAATATAGTAAGGAAGCTTGTGTAAAAATTTCAGACCGATCGGTTTCTGAGAAATCTTGCTCACCGATTTTGAAAACACCGTTTCGAGAAAAACGCGATTAAAGTTTTGAAAGCACTTTACATGTAGTTAATTTTTTTTTTTTTCAACGTACACTGAGTCATCTATTCCAGGGCCATATAATAATCCATCTGCAGCAGTAGCAGCTTCTAATAATTCAATTTGATGCTGTCTGCGAGCCATTCTTCCCTCCCGCGTGCTCTCATGCGCTCTCAAGTCAGAGATCCTTATGCGCTGTGCATCTTCTCTGTCGGCATACGAATGCGCATTAGGCCCAGCTGAGACCCCCATTGCCTACGTATAATATAGAAGTGATGCTGTGCCTTCATTAAACATGCCAGCAGATACATATGCAGCCATTTCCACCGTTTTTGAACCAGCCGGAAGTACTTTTGGAGAGATCTTCCATATCAGTTGATTGTAGCTCTCGTTGTTATTTTGAGTCTCCAATGTAATGTCTGTACTGCACACCAAATTTTTCCACTGAACGCTTGAACAGTTCGATTACTGCATCAACTTCCATTTTTCCAGAAGAACCAGAATAATTTGTGCTGCAATCATTTTGATGACTTTCATACCGTTGATATTCTTCAGTATGAAGTTTCCCTTTCCAACTTTCGCATTGTTTGCAGTAAGCACTTTTCACAAGAACATCAATTACTTTCCCAGAATAATATCCGATCAATGATGTCACCCCATACATTTCTTCGCTTTCTCGGTCTTGACTTCTGCACTTTCGACGTTTTTCTCAATTCTCTGCTACACTTCATTTTCACTAAAAAAAATCACCGGAAAAGGCGCACAACTGTACCGCTAGACTTCTCTGGTTAGACTGGCTTCTACTCTCCAATATTTGGCAGTTTAGGTGCAGGGAATTTAAAATTAGAAAGGGAACATACAATGAGGAGGCAGATTTGCCCTAGACAGGTGCAAACTACGATAAAAGAGGGAGCAAGGATCAGGTAGGCCGCCGGTTCAGGTATGCGGCTGGCGCGCCGGTCCCCTACTGCGAGGTCTCTCGCCGCGCCTTCACTAATGTGTCTATAACTTCGAAAATATTCGTCGGATCGACTTGAAATTTTGTGTGTGTATATATATAAAAAAAAATCGATTTTTTGAAAATCCTAACTGTATATAACCCCTTAAAACGGCATCGAGTTTCTTCTGCTAAGTGTTGAACTATAGATAATTTGTGCGCCAAGTTCGAACTCCTGCTGTTCTTACATATTTCAGTATTTATTTCTTTAATGTCGCCAATGACCGTTATCATCACAACCTGAAAGACAAAACTATTATTTATTAATTGACAGAAACAACATACCATAATATTTCGAATGATTTTATAAATTCTGCGTTTTCTATAATAATTCCAATGACATCATCCAGATCCTGAAAACATCCCATTTTATTAATTGAACATTTACTGCAATAATGCAGTTAAACACAGATTTCGCATAATTGCGTCCAAGTTTTTAATTGTAATGCCTTAAATAAATTTTAAGTATTTATCGAAAACTTTATTATCGAACTCACGAATGCACAATAATTATATCAACTTGTTTGTTTTAATGTATTATAGCAAATCTAATGCGGTTTTTTCTTTCGTTAACACCAATGGTAATATATGCAATATAAATATATACTATCTTAGTTTGGTTGATATATACCGGAAAATATACATTTTTAGGCCGTTCACTTATTTAATCGCAAATGTTTGTGCAAATGAATGTAACAGGCAGAACGAAGTATCTCTGATCCCATACAGTCTTCTTCAAAACTTAGAGACAAGACACTTGACATATTCTCTATTAGATATATGTTTATGTTCCTTTTAAAAACTATGTTACTCTGGAACCAATTAAGTAAAACAATTTAAGACGTATGTTGCCTGTTCAGTTCAGATGCAATCCCTAATGACCTTAGACTAAATACTGGTTCGATTTGGATCGCCGCCATTTTAAATAGTTCCATTGGGCACCACTACAACTCTGGGCAACAAAACAATTGAAGTGAACGTGCCATACAAACTTTTAGTTTGCTTAAAAGAAACAGCGACATAGGTAACAGTTGCTAAGCTGAAATCACACAGATAGGATTTGCGTGTTCTGCTGTGAAGCGTCGCAAACGTATCTTGCGTAGGCTTGGTGAAGCAGTTATTTTTTTGTAAAAAAAAAAAAAATGCTATATACTTATCTATTGGTTAGCGCTCTTCCTACGTTGTGTCTGGCATTACTCGATGGTCTCTACTGCGGCAAGAAAAACTGCTACGATGTGCTAAGCGTTACACGAGAGTCTTCAAAGTCGGAGATTGGTAAAGCCTATCGACAGCTTGCACGCAAGCATCACCCCGATCAGCATCGTGGCGAAGAGGCCAAAACGCTAGCAGTGCAACAATTTAAGCTCCTGGCCACTGCGTACGAAATACTTCGCGATGAAGAATCACGCACTGACTACGACTACATGCTTGACAATCCAGACGTGTACTACGCACATTATTATCGATATTACCGAAGACGCGTGGCGCCGAAGATAGATGTACGTGTTGTAATAATGGTCACACTGACAATCATCTCTGTTATCCAGTACTACTCGGGTTGGCAGCGCTACGATGCGGCCATTAAGTATTTTGCGACTGTCCCCAAGTATCGAAATCAGGCTCTTGAAATAGCGAGCGATGAAATTCAGGCGCGTGTACATAATCGCAAGGGTAAACATCGAAAAAAGGATTATTATTTATCGAAAACAGATCTGAAGGAAGAACTGGACCGTATAATACATAAGGTCATAGAAAATAAAATGGACGTACAGGGCGGCTATGCAAAGCCAACCCTGTGGGATGTGCTTTGGGTACAGCTGCTTATTAGCCCGTATACGCTATTTAAATTAATTACGTGGCATGTGCTGTGGCTGTGGCGCCACACTGTACTTAAAAGGCCTTACGGACGGGAGCAACAGCTTTATTTAATACGCCGTCATATGGGCATGGGCCATCATCAGTTCAATGCACTGGATGACAAACAGATAGAGGAGTACCTTCAGCTAGAGCTCTGGCATCGCATAAACTTCGATGCGTGGAAAGCCGCTCAGGATGAAGAAATGAAGAAAAAGCTGGCTGAGAATCCGCGCTACAAATCCTACAGACGCTACATGAAGAACCATGGTCCAGGCCGTATAACCTTCGAAGAGTAAGGTAGTGCCTGCTGATATTTAAGTTGCATCTCAGCGATGGTAACGACAGACGAAAAATGCGCACTCGCTAAGTAAAAACATGCAATGTGTCTATCAAACACTATGCTACGAAAAAAAACTCCATGATAACAAAGTCTACACAAATACACTTAAATTAAAAATAAGAATATATCGTTACAATGAACCAATGTTCTACACGTTGAATTAAATTAAAAAAAAAAAAAAAAAATTTATTAATTAAATATATTACAGTTTGTAACATATTGGAATATGCTAATTTTAGTTGCCACCTCAGTTTTATTTACACAGCTCTAAACTATTTTAATTTTTACATATGCATGTTATTAACTAGAACTATGAAATGGGTGACTCTTCCAGCAAATATTTTGTATCATTACACAGATCTTCGTCATTGAGGAGTTCGCTTACGAGTTCATAAGGAACCTTGACATTTTGCACGTTTTGAAGTCCAGAACCATCTAGATTAGTATCATGATAATCGTGTATGCCATGCTCGATTTTCTCGGCATCCATAAACATAAAATCATTGGTCACGATGCACTCCTCTAATACCTTGGCTTGCTCGCCACCTACCCGACTAAGAACACCAATGCCAATGTCCACACTGACATTAGCATTCATATATTCATTAGCACCAGCAACGTTGTCCCTGTCACCATAATTCAGCTCTTGGTTATCTGGATAAATATCTGCCTTGGCGATATTTGTGGCGTTAGGCTGGTTGGTATCATGCTGCACGAAATGCGCTGCCAAGTAACACTTTTTGGTGAAACCTTTGTCACATTGTGTGCACTGGAACTGCTTTTTTCCCGTGTGTGTGCGACGATGAACGGAAAGCACGTGAGCATAGGCAAAGCCCTTTTGCATACCTCGCAAACGTAAGGTCGCTCGCCGGTATGAATTCGCTCGTGCTTTTTGCTACTGCCAAAATCAGAAAATCGCCGCTCACAGTAATGACAGCTATACGGTTTTTGCCCAGTGTGCACTCGCATGTGCCGGCAGAGCTCTACATTCGAAATAAACGCCTTTTGACACACCTCACATGAATACGGGCGCTCGTTGTTGTGACGTCGCATGTGTGCATTGAGTGCATGCTGATATTTATACGTGTTACCGCAAATACCACAATGTTTGGAATCCATGGTGCGATGATTCCGTGTAATGACGTCGTTAGCGGATGTTATAGTGCTGCTGCTGTTGCTGTAAGCAGGTATGCATGGCGTAGCCTGAAGAACCACACGATGCTTATCGGGCAAGACTTGTTCTTCTTCTACCTTCTGATAAAATTCCAAGTCATGACGTTTGATCAATTTACTTTGGTCTGCCGTTAAATCAACAACCAGTTCAAATAGTTCTTTATCCTCATGGTTGTATGCTACAGCTACATCTTTTGACTGTGTCATCGTAAGAGATTCCGCATCATCATCCATGTAATACTTAACATTGTTCGAGGGCGGCGCAGTATCGAGGCGTTTAATTTTACGGTTTGCCGGCATCTTCAATTTTTGTTGCTGCAGAATTTGTACATCCAAAAGCAGTGCTGCCGCTGCCGATTGAAAAACTTTTTGCCCTTCTAGGCACTTTTGTTGAAAACGATACGTTATACTTAATTCATTGCGACAGCCATCGCAGATCTTGTCTGGCAATTGTAAATGCACTGGCTTTTCTAGTTGAAGCGTAGTGCAAGCCCGTATTTTATCAACAATTTGCATGTGTGGCGTCTCTAGATCCTGGCCATAAATAGAACAATAGCCAGGCTCTGCGCGTAAGCAAATCAGGCAAACAGCACTTAAATCCACCAGGCGTGATTTGGGTCTGGAATTACGGGACATGATTTGCTATACTGACTACCAATAAAAAAATGAAAAAAAAAGTCAGCCACAGCTATATACACACACACCCTCAACCAAAACAAAACTTTTTAAAAACGAAAACAAAAACACCTTCACAACATGAATATATATACACTACAATAGATGGAAATTCTATGACACAATCGAGGTATCGAATTCATACTTTTTGCCATTCCTTATCGATAACAGTTAGAGAGTATTCAAGTATTTCAATTCAATTGAACAAATTTGCGTAAGCATTATAATATATCCAATTTACATTGAGGCCGTTAGGCAAAAGTCATTAGCTTAATGGCGAACCTGCTCACACTGCATGAAAAAGTCATTACAGTTTATATTAGTTGTTCTCTGTTATCATTTGTATATTAAAGTTAAATTGAAAGAACAAAACTCCGTCCTTTCGTAATAAATATGGCAAATTAAAACAAATTAGTTAATAATCCGACGACCCTTATACGAGTAAACTGCTATATACTTCTCTTGTTCGGCCTATTCTGGATAACGGATCTTGTGTGTGGTCTCCTCAATATTCGGTACACCAAGACAGAATTGAGTCTGTTCAAAAGAAGTTTCTTCTTTTTGCTCTTCGCGGCTTTAACTGGGTTCCAGGTACTGATTTGCTTTCATACCACAGTAGATTGCAATTAATTAACCTCCCATCTCTTACTAACCGCCGCATGATGCTGGGAGTTCTATTTTTACATAAATTAATAATTGGCAAAATTGACTTATCTCTGCTATTGAGCCAAATTAACTTTTCTGTACCTTTGAGACGTACTCATAACTTCCCACCACTTTCTCTAAATACTTGTAATACCAACTACTCTCTGTATGAACCTTTTCAAATTCTCTGTGTTGACTATAACAGACTTTTTCGAGTCTACAACTGAGTGCCCTTTTGATACGATTAAAAGCGATTAATCAAAATTATATTCTATTCTATTTGTTACTTAAATACTTCATTTTAAATTTAAATCATATTTTTTTCAGTTTTAATTTATATCAAAAATTGTATTGTTACTTCACATTTTGGTCGACTGTTAATAGTTGACATTAAATATATAAATAAATAAAAAAAAAAAATTACTACTAATCTTGTACAAATATAAAAATAACAGCATTTGCGCTAATTTTTCTAATGCGTGTAATTTAAATGTTAATTAGGCATGCGTGTGTGCTCATTTTTAAATGTTTTTTACATTTATCAGCTGTTTTTATCGATTATTCGCCAGCGCTGCCACATTTTTATACAATAGTTAAGCCAGTACCTACGCCGGTATCTTACTGACATGAGTTAGGGCCCTTAAGTTTTAATTTAACTGGCAATTTTTGTATGGTATCAACGTGCTACTGACCGCTCACCGACTTTTTTTTTGGTAATGACTCCTTACCTCATTTAAATAAATTTTTTTTTAAGTTTAACTTTTATTGATGTTCTCGGTTTTGAAAAAGAGGAAGTTCTTGGATGATCTGAACAATTAAGGTAAACCTAAAACTTAACTTCTAAAACATTTTATATTAAATTTTAGGAAAAGCAAATTATTTTATTATTTGGTTGTGCTGTTTGATAAAAAATAAATAAAAAAAGGCGCGATTTTCACGTCAAAAAACTATTGGCACACAACTTCAAAAAAAATAGTATTAAACCGATTATTAATATTTAATATTTTGTTGAGCCAACTTTTTCTTTGAAAATGGCTTTTAAGCGTCTGGAAATTCATTTTATTAACTTAGCCGATCTCCTTGCCTATATTTACTCCGATTCCGTGCGTAAAGCAACCTTCAAAGAATTTCTCGATGAAATATTGCACTCTTAAACATTTTTCTCGAGCAGATACCAGATACCTAGACCAGATACGATGAGTGTTTAGGATCGTTATCGTGTTGAAACTCCCACTGCTGCCCATTTAATACCAATTTAGGCACACCATTTTCTCGGTCAATGAACACAAGATTATCAACTCCAGATGCCGCGAAACACCCCAAACCATAACATTACCGCCACCGTGTTTAACTGTCCGTATAATATTTTTACAAGTATGTTGCAGCTCTATGTTTGGTTTTCGCCAAACTTTATGTGAGCCATCTGAGCCAAAAAGATTATATTTTGACTCGTAGTTAAATATAATATTATTCCAAAAAGATTCCGTCTTATTTACGTGGCATTTGGCAAATTAACCTTCGAAATGAAGGGTTTACGCTGAGCCACTCATCCATGAAAACCTGCTCTGTATAGTTCATTTCTCAGTGTTTGTGGGTGAAATTTTTGGCGGAAACTTTTCTGTATTTCATTACATAACTTGACAGCAGAAATTTTGGATTTTGAGCTACTGCAGCAACAACAATTCGCTCTTGGCATGGTATAAATTTTTTAGGTCTTCCAGATCTGCTCTCTTTCTCAAGTTTTCCGGTGTTTATATAATGCTTAATAATGCTTTGGGCACTGGAATAGGATCTTTGCTCTACACTGCCAATTTCTTGATAAGTTTTTTGCTGGACATGAAAGCTAATAATCAATTTTCGAACATCAAGCGAGATTTCTGATCCTCTACCCATTTTGCTCATCATGTCACAAAGTGAAAATCAATAGTTACTTGAAATTACGCAATAGCTATGCATATACTAACGGTATAAACAAGAAAAACTTCAAAGATTTCTGTTATTTTAGAGAAAACATGGCATACACATAAAGTGTTTAAATACTTTTTTGATGTGTTTTAGCCACAATTCTCCTTTGTATTGTATTTCCTTTTCGCTTGCAAGTAACGGGTAGTTTTTGCATTGATGCATTGTACTTAGAATAAGCTAATAATGAATGAAAAGAATGAATAATAGGTGTCCCAAATGACTACCTAGAGGTACACCAGAAGCGATTATCTCAAAACCTAAAAGAGTCTAAGCGAAATAACGGAATATTACTTCTGTGTGAGCAACGCAGTATTTATAATTTAATATATCATATAGATATTTCTTTTGTAATAAAGACGTCCACTCGCTTTGAATGTTGTAATAGAAAAAAAATTGCCTAGCTCATCAAATAGCTAGGTACCATTTTTCCTATAAGTTGCTTAATCGAAAGTAAAATATAATGTTTAATAAACTATTGTAAAAAGTTCGTATCCTGCCGTTGACGACAAAACTCTTCTTACAGAATTTTTACAAGCTGCAATCGTCTGCTTTAAACAGTCGAGTTGCTTGAAGTACTTTTTCCGAATTGTCCACTTTTTAGTGGATGATTGTCTTCCAGTCCCTTCAAAACACAGCAAAACCTTATTGGCCATCGAGGGGCTTGGCGATGCTGTACCGCAATTTACTCTGATTCGACCACGGCCGCTTATGTTGACTTGTTGGTTGTTCGTAACCCATTTTTGTGTGCATTGAAATATATAATTCTATTTATTCATATTCGTCTACACATTCGAAGCAAATATAATTGACTTTTGAGTGTTGCTGGGTTAAAGTTTCCAAACACTTCCATCACAAAAAACGAGTTTTACGACGTAATTTCTCACATTCTTGTGCACATAAAGCGCATCCTCGCTTTTCCCCAATGTACTTGGCCCGCTTTGGTTTTCGAATACATGGACTGAAACGTAATAAAATGGAATAACAAAACAAAATGAAATACAAAAGAATGAAAACGAGGAGCTGAAATGCGTATATAAAAAAAATGCATACGTTAAGTAGTCGGCCAAAGAAAGCTTCAAATGCTATACGAGTAGAATGTTGCTTCATAATGCGCACGCTATTTAGTCTATTTTCTACGTTTGAATTTTTGCATGGCATCTGTCTTGGACAAAAAGTGTGTATATGTTTTACAATATTTCAAAGAAAATATATACCGGACTAACGAGACCACATGTTCCAAACCGAAGTATGTAAGTTAAGTATAATTACTCGGATTTCCAACCGGGTACGTGAATGTCCGAATTGGACACAGGGTAATGAACCCAAAGACGCTGACCCTGTTGAATACACGGTCTGCGTACCCGATTGGAACGTCCGCTGCGGTTATCTGAAGCCATGCACGAGGCGCTTAGCCGTACCGTGGACAATGTTGCTCCGCCGGCTTCAACATAATTGTAATATTCAATGTTGCTCAGAATAAAAATGGAACTAAGCGCAAGCACAAGTCTTTCCCACGTGGTAAGCCGGTATACTATAATTCGCTAACGCGGTGTAAGGCAACTTACATAATTGGCGTCTAAGGACTCAAAAAAAGAACACCATTTAAAAAAAAAAACTCTAACCAAAGTTTGAACTATAAAGGCTAAAGCCAATAATTCTGCTGTCAAACGCTAGCACCGACGGTTAATATCGTAATAAGTTACAAGTGTCATTCAAATAGTGCAAACGAAAACCAAAAACTACAACGGAAAAATTATAAAACGCAGGCTAACGCCAAAACTTTAATTTAAATTATAAAAGGCTAGCATTTTCGGTAGCATTTTCTGTCACTTCTGATGTACCTCAAGGTAGTCATTTAGGACCCCTTTTATTCACTCTTTTTATTAATGATAAATACCTACCACCCTGATACCTACCACCCTTTCTCATTCCCATTGTCTCATGTATGCAGATGATGTTAAGCTTATCAGTTCACACACTGATCCCACTCAAAACTATTTGCAAGAGGATTTGAGTGCTTTGCAATGCTGGTGTTTGACCAATCAGTTGCATCTTAATTGTGCAAAATGTATGTTTATGACATTTAGTCGTGTTTGATTGACAATATTCCATTGCAACGTTTATCTACGGTTAATGACTTGGGTGTCTTATTTGACTGCAAATTGAATTTTAATCTGCATATCTCTTCTATCATGAATGAAGCCAAGGGAGTACTTGGATTAATTAAACGTTCGTCAAAGGAATTCAATGATCCTTTTACCACAAAAATCCTTTACATTTCTCTTGTTCGGCCAATTCTGGAATACTGTTCGTGCGTCTGGTGCCCTCAGTATAGTGCCACCCAGGATCGAATTGAATCCGTTCAAAAGCAATTCGTGCTTTTAGCTTTACGTGGACTAAACTGGGACCCCAATCTTCGTCTACCATCATACTCCAGTAGGCTTCTTCTTCTTAATCTTCCTTCACTAGTTAATCGTAGAAAAACTCTTAATGCTGTTTTTCTACACAAACTGATTATTGGCAATATTGATTCTGCCTTCCTTTTAGGTCGTCTTAGTTTATCTATTCCTCGTCGTTGTACTAGGAACTATATCCCATTATCCCTTCCTACATGCACAACAGATTACGCATTACACAGCTCTTTCCACGCTTCATGTGTTAATTATAATTATCTACACAACGTGATCTCAAATGCATCTTCTCTCTCTTCTTTAAAATCTTCTCTTTTCGTATATCTTAGTAGAAACAATTAACCTTCTTTTTAGCTACGTTTCTTCAATTTATCATACTTCCTTTTATTTCTTCATTATACTGCTACTTTTATATACTATTCACTTATAATAGTATATTAATTAGTAACAGTGTAAGCCCAATTTACTAATTCTGTTATACATTAATACTTAATTTTCTATGCTTCTATATAAGTAATAGTATATTGTCAATATTCTAATACTTCTTTATTCTACACTAATATACTAATATATTGATCTGATTGGGTTTTTCCCAATCCTCACAACAAATGTTGGATCATTTAATATTCTCATTTTGAACACTCCAGATATTAACTTTAATTTTTTACTTAAATATTTCGTTTAAATCTAAATTATATAACTTCAGTTTTAATTTATATTAAAATTTACATTAATGTTACTTTTAAATTTTGGTCGACTGTTAATAGTTGACATTAAATAAATAAATATTGTAATTGCAAGTGCTAACAATTCAAATAGTGAAAACGAAATACCAAATTTACAGTGTAAAACAACATTCCTAATTACGTTATCAAAACCTAACGCTGACGTTAAGCACTCTAATTACAAAACTAACGTCAGTAATTTAAGCTACAAAAGCAAAGAGCCAGCGTCAACCTTAAACGCTCTTACCAAACAAAGGCTAAGACCAACATTCTTAGTTGAATACCAAAAGCTAACGCTAACAATTAAAATTCTAATCACAAAAACTAAGGTCAATAATTCAAACTACAAAAGAAAAGACCACTGACCATACACAAAGTACACCGCTGGAGCACTTCGGGCAGCGAAGAAGTAGTCAAGTACATACCCACATTAACCAGAAACGAAGACAGCAGCAGCGACGGCAGCAGCAGAAACAAATAACTTCAACGATAAAAAAATCAACGGCGGCGACATCAAGTTCAATAGCATTCAAAGACACATGTAAGTGAGATGTTTGTTTAAATTTTCGACCTTGTTATATATTTGCTTAAAAATAAACGAGTAGAAATATTACCGTAGTGTTGACGTTATATTGAGCATTCATTTCTGCCGATCGAATATATCTTTGGCCCATTGAAATATTACTGTGTAAAAATTGATTTCCCATTTACGTGTGTTGCCGATTATACGTATTTTCGGCCCCCATTCACACACAAACAAATTAAAAATCAATACATGAGTTGGTTCACGAGATATAGGGAAGCAAAAAACCAAGACAGTGACGACAACTCTGACCTACATAGACAATCCACACAACCCTCAAAAATTAATTTAGACGCACAACAGCTTCGCGCACTCATTGAGATCACCATGTGTAGCACAATGCAAAAGGCTCTTTCACAGACAACAGCGAACCGTCGTGGTAATCTACCATGAACAAGTTCTTATGGACAGTATTTATGTACTGTCGATGGTGTAGTCTTGAAACAATAGGTGAAATAATTCAACCATATGTTCCAATCGTCTTTTTCAATCGAAATATAAAAACGCATAAACTCTTTAAATGTTCTATGACTTCTTTCAACTGTTCCTTATGTCTGGTGATGATGTGCTGTTGAGTGTATGTTACTTATATTCATATACTTGCACCAGTCGTTTATAAGCGAATTTTTTTATTCAGTACCCATGTCTGTTATGAACGTCTTCATAGAAGCATACTTTAATACAAAAAATTCAAATATTCTTTTTGCAACTGTTCTTTCACTTTTGTCTGCTACTGGTATTGTAACTAGATATTTAGAGAGATTGCATATTATCGTTATTGCGTACTCATTGGCATTCTTTGTACGAAGTAATGGTCCAATTATGTCTATTAAAACAGTGTCAAATGCAGTATTTGGAGTTTTTGTTAATTTCATTGGAGCTTTAGCGTGCGTTCTCGTTCTTGCCTGTTGGCATTTCACACAAGTTTTACTTTGTTATTGTCTTAGTCATTTGGGGCCAATAAAAGTATTTCTTAATTTTTAACAAGGTACACGTAATCCCTTTATGGCCTCCTTCTATAGGATCATCATGGTATTTTGACAGTAATGTTTTAATTTGACTTTCGTCGTTTTTGTCTATTTGTAACACTTTTGTTAGTAGCGCTACTTTTAATGTATTTAAATATTTATTTTTAAATTCCCTTAGTGTTACAAATTCGAAAATTTGTTCACTTGGTGACAACTGAAAGTTAACAAATTGTGTAATCCGGCTTCTGAATTAAGCCTTTGAAAGAATTGACCTAAGTCGAATTTTTCATTGGAGTACAAATTATTAACTGAAAATTGTGAAATTATTCTTTTTCCTTGTTTAAATAAACAGTTGGAATTATCGAATTTTAGTTTCGCAAATTTCTTTACGTCATTATTGCTAATGAGTTCATAGACATAATTAATTGCGTCATTGGATGCATAATTTTTCTCATTACTTTTGATCTCGCTGGTAATAATATTGAATTGTTAATATCATTATGTAATAGTGGTACATGTATCTGATAATTAAGTGAATTTGGTTTCATGATGAATTCATCATGTTGATAGTCTATAAATTTTCTAATGAAGTCTATTCCAAGAAGTCCATCGCATGGTATGGGAAATTCATTATGGATTTTGGAAATCGTGACTGATTATGAAGTTATCGAAAAGTAGATCAATTGTACTTTGTCCAATTGACTGTATTATTCTCTGTTCAATTCCTGTTATGTTTGTTTTGTAGTTTTTATTTATATCAGATTTTATATTATTGTTTTTTTAATATTGAGACATTTGCTCCTGTATCTACTAGAAATGTTAAAGGAATGTTATTTTTCTCGGTGTGTACTTTAATGACGCTACTGAGACTTAGATTTATATTTAATCTTTTTACTGTTGGTTTCTCAAGGGGTTTGCTGGTTTTTCGAGTTACCGTGTGTAACTCGAGCTTAACCCTGTTGTCCATGTCCTCTATTTTGGCCGCCTCTGATCGAGCCGCCTCGAGGATTGCCTCTGTTATTGTTGTTATTATTGTATCTAAAGATGAGCACATTTAAAAAAAAATTACGCAGTTAGTAGAGTGGTATATGTGCCAAGAGGGGCGGAATAATGCAACGCCTTAAAAATAGAAAGTCAGAGTTGCTTAAACTCCTTAACAGCAATGATCCATTAAGTTGGAACACATCGGTAAAGCTCCACGCAAAGCTTAACCATGTTGAATCGTTGCTGTTAGCGAAAAAAAGGAGCAAAACAAGCCCAGGTCACAGCCACCTACCCCTTAATAACAAATATTGCAAAAATGCAATTTACTAAAAAAAATGTTCCACCCCCATTTATGGAAATACCAAGGATGATCAAAACCTATCCGACCGACTGCGAGGGACCTCTGAATTCGCCACAGAATTGAGAATACACCTGTGTCGCAAATTTATGTGTAAAAAAAATTGCCCAATGAGAAGTATATCCTGTAAAGCTATACGAAAAAAATAGGTAGGAATCTGTACACTTTGAAAAAAATAGAAGAAAGTGAAATAAGAATCATCCAAAACGGAGACCTTGTTTACGATAACAAACAATTTCCCTTGGGCCAAAATGGGCCTAATAGACAGCAAAACGGTAGATTCGACAGCAAACGTAATAAGTAAAGTCGAAGTATAAAAATTAAACTTACATTTAATAAGCACACTGTTAATTATCATTATATTATGTCAGCTAGTGTATTTTTCAAAATATACAAGCTACATAATCGATGCCTACAAAAGAAATATATGAGCAAGGAAAACGATTTAGATAAAATATAAACATTAGTAAAACAATGATAATCACTAGCTAAAAAAAAATAAAAATGCTACTATCATTGTTAATGTTAATAATGATACAATGCAAGGATACAATAATGATACAATATACAACACCAAATAGATTTGTTTGTATATATAAACACACTGCACAATAGCAGAACTATTTTTATAAATTAATTTTTATATAAAAATTAATAAATAAAATAAATAAACCAAAAATACCAAAAATAATTAACAAGTAAGTATGGCAGGGCAAGAAATCCGTGCTAAATTAGGATAAATAAAAGAAAAGTTTAATAAGTCATACATATGCTTAGCTCAGAATATCGCTATTTTAGTCAAAACAGTACTATTAATAAACACGCGAATATATAAGTAAAAAGCTTTAATTAATTCTTTAATTTAATTCACCATTGGTCACAAGTGAGCAAAGTCCTAAACAGATTAAGAGAAAAATTATTATATACTATATTGCATCTATGGATTATAAGTAGATTGCAGCTATCTGTAACTTAATTCTTTACTTTAACCCAATTGCCTCAACGCCCTAGAAGTGCCACCAGCCAAAATACCTTTGAAAACAGAAAAACAAATGGATTTAATTCAACGAATGTAGATAAGATAGACACGATAAGTAGTCCTTTAAATAAAAAATTAAAGAATAATATATGTTATAGGTTTTTCAGATTATGACCTTGCGGAGCTTGTTCTAGTTTTGACAGTAGCTGTCAGAACATACCAAGCCCAGTGCTATCAATTTGGATTTTTCACTTCAGATTTTGTTATTTTAATTATATATTTGAAGTGTATATAGATATATTTAGCTATTTGCTATAGTGAATTTATCTACACTGCTATTTAGCAACAATAACAGAGAATAGTAGCCATGGGGTGAACCTATTGAGAAATACTATATTTCCTATTTTAAATAAAATATATGGTAATAGTTTAATTGAAAAAAATCTTTATTTAGTTAATATTTGTTAACAGTTTTATCTCTTTGTGTTTGGCCCGTCTGTCGTCAGACGCGTTCTCGTCGTCAATGTATCTCGCGGATCGTCTTGTCGCAAACACGTCGTCAAAGAACTCTTTTCTTTTCGCCTTGTTTAAGTCCTCCATAATTGGTCTATTTATTTATTTATTTATTTATTTAATGTCCACTATTAACAGTCGACCAAAATACAATACAATTTTTAATATAAATTATAACTGAAAAGAAATATAATTTAAATTTAAAATGAAGTTTTTGAGTAAAAAATTTAAGTTAATATCTGGGGTGTTCAAAATGAGAATATTAAATGATCCAACATTTGTTGCGAGGATTGGGAAAAACCCAATCAGATCACTATGATTAGTAAAGCAAATTAGTGCAAGTTACTACGTGCTAAAAAGTTAAGGATATGGTTCTTAATCGTATCAAAAGAGGACTCTGAGTTGAAGACACGAAAAAGTCTGTTATAGTCAACACAGAGAACTCGAAAAGGTTCGTGCAGAAAGTAGTTAGTATTACAAGTATTTAGAGAAATCGGTGTGAAGATACGAGTACGTCTCAGAGGTACAGAAAAGTTAATTTGGCTCAATAACAGAGATGAGTCAATTTTGCCAATTATTAATTTATGTCAAAATAGAACTCCCAGCATCATGCGACGGTTAGTAAGAGATGGGAGGTTAATTAATTGCAATCTACTGTGGTATGAAGGCAAATCAGTACCTGGAACCCAGTTAAAGCCGCGAAGAGCAAAGAAGAAACTTCTTTTGAACAGACTCAATTCTGTCTTGGTGTACCGAATATTGAGGAGACCACACACAAGATCCGTATTCCAGAATAGGTTGAACAACAGAAGTATATAGCAGTTTAGTCGTATAAGGGTCGTCGAATTCCATCGTTTGATAAATCCCAGAGATTGAGTCGCCTTGTTGACTGTAAGCGCGATATGTTTGTCAAATTTAAGTCTATGATCGAGAAGAATTCCCAAATCGGTGACACAGTCTAAGCTGTCAAGAGAAACCCGATCGAGCATGTAATTAAATGTGTGAGGCCTACTTCTATAGAATGACATAACCTTACATTTAGAGCAATTCAGAAACAACAAGTTGCATTTACACCAAGCAAAAAACAAGTCCAGGTCCAAATGCAGTAAATAAGGAGAGTTGTTGTCATTATATGATAAGCACAGCTTCACATCATCGGCGTACATTAGTACATAGGAGTGAAGGAAAATAGATGGGAGATCGTTAATAAATAAATTAAAAAGTAAAGGCCCAAGGTGGCTAACCTGGGGTACACCAGAGGTAACAAAGATAGGCTCAGACAGTGAGGATTTAAAAAGAACTTTTTGGGTTCTAATAGAAAGATATTCGAAAATCCACATAAAAAGGCTGTGTGGAAATCCGATATTACCAAGTTTTTTAAGGAAGAGATAGTGGTTAACGGAATCGAAAGCCTTGCTGAAAACTGTGTTTATTACATAAGTCTGCTTTTTGTTCTGAAAACCTTTAATAGCGAGGGAGGTAAGCTCAAGTAAGTTAGTAGTAGTAGTAGATTTCGATTTCACAAAACCATGCTGGTAGGGTGAAATGATAGAGCTACATGAGTGTTGTACTTGAGATGTTATCAGCTTCTCAAACACTTTAAGCATCGCGGATAATTTGGAAATACCCCTATAGTTTTTAACATCAGACTTTGAACCATGTTTGTGAAGAGGAATTGTAAATGATTCCTTCCAAATGGTTAATAACCTGGCTTGATTAAGTTAAGTTCGTTAAGTAACGAACTTTCCAGGATCACAGGACTAAAAGTGCAGTTAGATTTCGGCAAGGTATACGGATAAGGGGAATTAGGAAGAAAGTTAGAAGATGAATAAGTAGTTTGGAAGAAGTCAGCAAAAAGATTGGCTGAAGCCTGATCAGTATTTGCTTTCATGTCTTCAGAAGAAACAGCTGATGGCAGTAAAGAAATTTTTCGTTTAGTATTGACAAAGTTGTAGAACTGCCTAGGATTCTGAGCAAATTGCAAACGACAATGAATTAGGTAATTATTGGAACAACGCGAATTACTAACAACAAAATTTGTTCTGGCGATAACATAACGAGAAAAATCTGAAGGATTATTCGAACTCTTAAATCTTTTATAATATCTAGTCTTCACATTTTTAAGCATTGCCAATTCCTTAGAGAACCAAGGAGGTCTATTAGTTCTCCTGGGAAGCTCATCTGGAACGCATTGGTCAAAATGTGATTTTATAATATTATAAAAGATTGAAGTAGCACTGTTAATGTCAGTACAAGAGTACAGTTGCGACCAGTTTGTTTTTAAAATTAATGAATTAAGTTTTATAAAATCTGTTTACGAAAATATCGTGATTTAACGACCGGGTTAATAGAACAAATATGCTCACATGTAGGCAGTTCAAAAACTACGTCCAAGTAGGATGATAGGGGTCTTCGGGGACAACTAAAGGACAAGTTTGTATCACAGTACCAGAAAAAGGATCCGATGCAAAAATAAGGTCAAGTAGACGACCATTACAGTTTCGAACTGGATTAATTTGAGAGACATCTCTAAAGCGAATTGATAAATTCGTGAGATGTGGATGGCATCAAAACACTTGGAGAATCAGACCATACACATCCGGCAAATTAAAGTCACCAAATACAAAGAGGTAATCACTACTAGAAAGTAGTGACGAAATGGACTCAATAGCAGAAATATGCTCTAGGTATACAGATAAATCGGACTGTGGCGGAATATAAGAGCACGTTATATATATAGAAACATTTTTATATATAATTTTAACGGCAATCAATTCAATGCTAGTTAGGCAAGGAGAAAAAATAGATTCTGATAGAAGATCAGAGTCTACAGCAATAAGGATACTACATCCTATACGCGACAAACGATCGCATTTAAAAGATGTGTATTTATTGCAAAATACTGAAAAATCTGAAATTTCGGGCTTTAGCCGGGTTTCAGTAAAGATAATAATGTTAGCATCAAACGAAAAACGTCTACATAAGCTTATTAAGTTTAGAGTTAAGCCCTCTAACATTCTGGTAGGATATCGATGCGCCTCGTCGATTAGGCTCTACGGCTTGCAGATATCGATATAGGCAAATTCGCACCCCTCCACAACTATGTTTGCAAGCTCGCTCCCACAATCGGCCATCCTGCTTAAGCAGCGCCTCGAATGCAATATTATTGTCGCTCTCATCTGATGAGGATTATGACTTCAGATACTCTGCAGACGTCGACGAGTTATGTGGACCATCGGAACTGCCAAATTTTTTGACATCGTAAGAGTGTTTGTACTTCACTTTGACAATTCCGTGTGGTCCAACAGACTTCGGCTTTAGCTTTTAAAACTCTGACAAGTTGGGTTTGTTCAATGGCAACTAGATCGCCAACGTTATACTGTCTGGGTACCATGCGTCTGAAATTTTAGATCCTTGTGTTTTCAGTTTGCAGATTCGAACTTTTAGTTGTGATTTCTTTCGAAATTCGTTGCGGCTCACTAAAAGCATCGATTGACTCTTTTGTGATGACTCCCTGCAGCTGCTGGTTAAAATTTTCTCGTATCTTTACACCAGTCAAAAGTTCGAATGGAGTGATAATAATACTTCGGGCATACGTCGAACTAATGGCCAATGTTTGAATACTTTTTTGTGGGGTCGTCAATGTATTGACATGACTACTGCGTAAAAGCTACATTCTTGTCTGGCTAATCTCTGGCTAATTTTGAGATGACTTCGATAGCTGTCGTGAATTTTGTGGGATATAACCAAAAAAATTTATTGAAAGAACCTATTATGGCAGTATGTGTCTATCAAAAATTTTTTTTGATTCATTGGACCCAAAAAATCGATGTGGTGAGTCTACAACGGCATAACGTCTTCCTGTAAGGGATGCTGCAGTATACGCAATATACTAGCATGCATGGAATGCAACAGCCAATATACTTGTTGATTTTTTCAGCAATACTTGATCTTGCAGATCAGCTTTTTTGTCTTCTTCAGTCAGTTTTGCTGAGCATCCGTCGTATTTTTACTCATAAAATATACTATGTATAGCTTTCTGTCGTCTGGCGGCTTTTGTATACAGCACACCTGCAAAACCGTCCATTGATGCATAAGTATTTAATTCAGCTTCGTATTTTGGTTATATATAGCTAGAACTCAGTAAGAGGTTGAATATTTTTTTAAAGTATCAAAGTATCGTCCTCGTTTGCACCAATTTCAAACTTTGTATTATTTTTTTGTTAAGTCAGACAAAGGCTTAGATACAAGAGCGTAATTAAACTCAAAGATAAATTTTCTACAATTTTCTGTAAGATCTAAAAAATCTTTCAAGTTGCTTCAGCGTTTGCGGTATTTGAAACTTACAAGTTAGAACATCATATTTTCTTTATTGTGGTTTATTCCCTAAATAGCAGAAATCGAAACAAGCTCACGAACTGTCCATTTTTTTGTATACGCTTCTTATGTTTTGTATATTCCGATGTGCTTATTAACCGTTAAACCTTTTTAGTCGCCCAAACATCTGTTATTGTTCCTGTCGTGAAAATTGTTAGTCGTGATTTGAATTCCCGGGTGAACTTCCAAATTGTGGGATATTTAATGTTTTATTCAAAAGAAGGTACAACGTAATGGTTCTTTACTTATTTTAATATCTCTCCACACTTTTATCTTATCGTGCTTGAACTCTCTGTCCTTACATGTGTTCTCATTGACATTTTTTCTCATGATGCGCCTGGTCGCAAGCTTTTCGTGCGTCAAAATACACATTCTTCTTTTCGCCTTGGTAGTATATCTTAAGCTCCGCGTCGATCGTTGTCTAGGGCTTCCACCAATCTCTATTGATAAGTACGCACAGCATGCAAGCTTGCTTCTACATTTATATATAATTTTTTGTTTCTGTGGCTTGTCGACCATTACATATGCATCTACATATACTTGTCAAGAAATAACACGTTGCTATAAATTCAAAATGAAGGTAACCTTGATTTGTAAAATCAACCAAAAACTTCTACATGTTAAAACCAACAGCACCAATGAAAGTTTAACCAAAAGAATAAATCTCAATTACATCCTATTTTCTTTTCTTTCTTACTTTATGTTAAATTCAATACTGATAATGCCATCGTTTTGCCAGCCCTTTTTGTGTAGAAGTGGTGTTGGCTCGTAGTGTAGTTATGTACACGATGTTAGTTGTGTGTGTGTATTATGAAGCTTAAATTGTTTTGTTGGATGTGTAGGTGGGCTGTAGCTGACGTTTTTTTTATTGTTGTCATTTGCATCCATGCCAGCAAATCATGTCCCTCAATTTCAGCTCTGGATCACGCCGGTTGGTTTTCAATACTGTTTGCCTGAAGTGCCGGCCAGCCTTCAAATTAATTGTCTCAACTCGGTTCCGGCCTCAGACAAAGCTAAGTATTATTAAGTGTAAAGTATTATGTAATATACATTGATGGTGACGCGCCATCGGTTACGCTACAGCAGTCAAAAGATTTAACACTGCAATCCGACTATGAATATGAACAAAAAATGTTACAGGTCGGCAAACAGAACGAAAGGAGCGGAAGTATAAATTCCTGCAAGGGTGCAGTCACTGCTTGACTTCAATTTTCCAATGACGTGTCAAATTTTAGTTAACATAAAATGTCTGATAATCATAATCGATATATCGATTTCTATTAGTCTTGTTGTGTAATTTTTATGCTCTGTTTAAATTAGCATTTTCTGTTTCCTGCCTACTCCTCTTCTCTCACCCTTAAGGGTTCCTCACCTAACATACAAGATACTTTCTCTATCAGCTTCTCCTAGTAATTTTTCCAACTTATCTCCGCTATTTACACCAATTACGGCCCCATAACTCCAGTAATTAAACCACTAACAGGTACTGGCGGGTATTATTAAAAACTCGATTTTAAATTTGAATTGTTCCAACTATTTCGGCCTCTACTAGAGATCTTGGACAGACCCAGAGATTGTCCAATCGTAGAACAATACCTTTTAGTGTTAGTATTTCCATCACTACGGTGATCACCGTAGGTGATAGAAATAGCTGACACTAAAAAGCATTGCTCTACGATTGGAGCAATAACAGAGACAGTCAGGATGTAAAGTAGAGCCGGAATAGTGGGAATGCTTAATTTTAACGTCGAGTGGGTAATCGCCCCGGCGCCAGTAGATGTTAGTGGATCAACTACTGGAGCTATGGGGCCGCAACTGGCGTAAATAGCGGAGATAAGTTGGAAAAATTACTAGGAGAAGCTGATAGAGAAAGTATCTTGTATGTTAGGTGAGGAACCCTTAAGGGTGAGAGAAGAGGAGTAGGCAGGAAACAGAAAATGCTAATTTAAACAGAGCATAAAAATTACACAACAAGACTAATAGAAATCGATATATCGATTATGATTATCAGACATTTTATGTTAACTAAAATTTGACACGTCATTGGAAAATTGAAGTCAAGCAGTGACTGCACCCTTGCAGGAATTTATACTTCCGCTCCTTTCGTTCTGTTTGCCGACCTGTAACATTTTTTGTTCATATTCATAGTCGGATTGCAGTGTTAAATCTTTTGACTGCTGTAGCGTAAGCGATGGCGCGTCACCATCAATGTATATTACATAATACTTTACACTTAATAATACTTAGCTTTGTCTGAGGCCGGAACCGAGTTGAGACAATTAATTTGAAGGCTGGCCGGCACTTCAGGCAAACAGTATTGAAAACCAACCGGCGTGATCCAGAGCTGAAATTGAGGGACATGATTTGCTGGCATGGATGCAAATGACAACAATAAAAAAAACGTCAGCTACAGCCCACCTACACATCCAACAAAACAATTTAAGCTTCATAATACACACACACAACTAACATCGTGTACATAACTACACTACGAGCCAACACCACTTCTACACAAAAAGGGCTGGCAAAACGATGGCATTATCAGTATTGAATTTAACATAAAGTAAGAAAGAAAAGAAAATAGGATGTAATTGAGATTTATTCTTTTGGTTAAACTTTCATTGGTGCTGTTGGTTTTAACATGTAGAAGTTTTTGGTTGATTTTACAAATCAAGGTTACCTTCATTTTGAATTTATAGCAACGTGTTATTTCTTGACAAGTATATGTAGATGCATATGTAATGGTCGACAAGCCACAGAAACAAAAAATTATATATAAATGTAGAAGCAAGCTTGCATGCTGTGCGTACTTATCAATAGAGATTGGTGGAAGCCCTAGACAACGATCGACGCGGAGCTTAAGATATACTACCAAGGCGAAAAGAAGAATGTGTATTTTGACGCACGAAAAGCTTGCGACCAGGCGCATCATGAGAAAAAATGTCAATGAGAACACATGTAAGGACAGAGAGTTCAAGCACGATAAGATAAAAGTGTGGAGAGATATTAAAATAAGTAAAGAACCATTACGTTGTACCTTCTTTTGAATAAAACATTAAATATCCCACAATTTGGAAGTTCACCCGGGAATTCAAATCACGACTAACAATTTTCACGACAGGAACAATAACAGATGTTTGGGCGACTAAAAAGGTTTAACGGTTAATAAGCACATCGGAATATACAAAACATAAGAAGCGTATACAAAAAAATGGACAGTTCGTGAGCTTGTTTCGATTTCTGCTATTTAGGGAATAAACCACAATAAAGAAAATATGATGTTCTAACTTGTAAGTTTCAAATACCGCAAACGCTGAAGCAACTTGAAAGATTTTTTAGATCGTACAGAAAATTGTAGAAAATTTATCTTTGAGTTTAATTACGCTCTTGTATCTAAGCCTTTGTCTGACTTAACAAAAAAATAATACAAAGTTTGAAATTGGTGCAAACGAGGACGATACTTTGATACTTTAAAAAAATATTCAACCTCTTACTGAGTTCTAGCTATATATAACCAAAATACGAAGCTGAATTAAATACTTATGCATCAATGGACGGTTTTGCAGGTGTGCTGTATACAAAAGCCGCCAGACGACAGAAAGCTATACATAGTATATTTTATGAGTAAAAATACGACGGATGCTCAGCAAAACTGACTGAAGAAGACAAAAAAGCTGATCTGCAAGATCAAGTATTGCTGAAAAAATCAACAAGTATATTGGCTGTTGCATTCCATGCATGCTAGTATATTGCGTATACTGCAGCATCCCTTACAGGAAGACGTTATGCCGTTGTAGACTCACCACATCGATTTTTTGGGTCCAATGAATCAAAAAAAATTTTTGATAGACACATACTGCCATAATAGGTTCTTTCAATAAATTTTTTTGGTTATATCCCACAAAATTCACGACAGCTATCGAAGTCATCTCAAAATTAGCCAGAGATTAGCCAGACAAGAATGTAGCTTTTACGCAGTAGTCATGTCAATACATTGACGACCCCACAAAAAAGTATTCAAACATTGGCCATTAGTTCGACGTATGCCCGAAGTATTATTATCACTCCATTCGAACTTTTGACTGGTGTAAAGATACGAGAAAATTTTAACCAGCAGCTGCAGGGAGTCATCACAAAAGAGTCAATCGATGCTTTTAGTGAGCCGCAACGAATTTCGAAAGAAATCACAACTAAAAGTTCGAATCTGCAAACTGAAAACACAAGGATCTAAAATTTCAGACGCATGGTACCCAGACAGTATAACGTTGGCGATCTAGTTGCCATTGAACAAACCCAACTTGTCAGAGTTTTAAAAGCTAAAGCCGAAGTCTGTTGGACCACACGGAATTGTCAAAGTGAAGTACAAACACGCTTACGATGTCAAAAAATTTGGCAGTTCCGATGGTCCACATAACTCGTCGACGTCTGCAGAGTATCTGAAGTCATAATCCTCATCAGATGAGAGCGACAATAATATTGCATTCGAGGCGCTGCTTAAGCAGGATGGCCGATTGTGGGAGCGAGCTTGCAAACATAGTTGTGGAGGGGTGCGAATTTGCCTATATCGATATCTGCAAGCCGTAGAGCCTAATCGACGAGGCGCATCGATATCCTACCAGAATGTTAGAGGGCTTAACTCTAAACTTAATAAGCTTTATGTAGACAGTTTTTCGTTTGATGCTAACATTATTATCTTTACTGAAACCTGGCTAAAGCCCGAAATTTCAGATTTTTCAGTATTTTGCAATAAATACACATCTTTTAAATGCGATCGTTTGTCGCGTATAGGATGTAGTATCCTTATTGCTGTAGACTCTGATCTTCTATCAGAATCTATTTTTTCTCCTTGCCTAACTAGCATTGAATTGATTGCCGTTAAAATTATATATAAAAATGTTTCTATATATATAACGTGCTCTTATATTCCGCCACAGTCCGATTTATCTGTATACCTAGAGCATATTTCTGCTATTGAGTCCATTTCGTCACTACTTTCTAGTAGTGATTACCTCTTTGTATTTGGTGACTTTAATTTGCCGGATGTGGTATGGTCTGATTCTCCAAGTGTTTTGATGCCATCCACATCTCACGAATTTATCAATTCGCTTTTAGAGATGTCTCTCTCTCAAATTAATCCAGTTCGAAACTGTAATGGTCGTCTACTTGACCTTATTTTTGCATCGGATCCTTTTTCTGGTACTGTGATACAAACTTGTCCTTTAGTTGTCCCCGAAGACCCCTATCATCCTACTTGGACTTAGTTTTTGAACTGCCTACATGTGAGTATATTTGTTCTATTAACCCGGTCGTTAAATCACGATATTTTCGTTAAACAGATTTTATAAAACTTAATTCATTAATTTTAAAAACAAACTGGTCGCAACTGTACACTTGTACTGACATTAACAGTGCTACTTCAAACTTTTATAATATTATAAAATCACATTTTGACCAATGCGTTCCAGATGAGCTTCCCAGGAGAACTAATAGACCTCCTTGGTTCTCTAAAGAATTGGCAATGCTTAAAAATGTGAAGACTAGTTATTATAAAAGATTTAAGAGTTCGAATAATCCTTCAGATTTTTCTCGTTATGTTATCGCCAGAACAAATTTTGTTGTTAGTAATTCGCGTTGTTCCAATAATTACCTAATTCATTGTCGTTTGCAATTTGCTCAGAATCCTAGGCAGTTCTACAACTTTGTCAATACTAAACGAAAAATTTCTTTACTGCCATCAGCTGTTTCTTCTGAAGACATGAAAGCAAATACTGATCAGGCTTCAGCCAATCTTTTTGCTGACTTCTTCCAAACTACTTATTCATCTTCTAACTTTCTTCCTAATTCCCCTTATCCGTATACCTTGCCGAAATCTAACTGCACTTTTAGTCCTGTGATCCTGGAAAGTTCGTTACTTAACGAACTTAACTTAATCAAGCCAGGTTATTAACCATTTGGAAGGAATCATTTACAATTCCTCTTCACAAACATGGTTCAAAGTCTGATGTTAAAAACTATAGGGGTATTTCCAAATTATCCGCGATGCTTAAAGTGTTTGAGAAGCTGATAACATCTCAAGTACAACACTCATGTAGCTCTATCATTTCACCCTACCAGCATGGTTTTGTGAAATCGAAATCTACTACTACTACTAACTTACTTGAGCTTACCTCCCTCGCTATTAAAGGTTTTCAGAACAAAAAGCAGACTTATGTAATAAACACAGTTTTCAGCAAGGCTTTCGATTCCGTTAACCACTATCTCTTCCTTAAAAAACTTGGTAATATCGGATTTCCACACAGCCTTTTTATGTGGATTTTCGAATATCTTTCTATTAGAACCCAAAAAGTTCTTTTTAAATCCTCACTGTCTGAGCCTATCTTTGTTACCTCTGGTGTACCCCAGGTTAGCCACCTTGGGCCTTTACTTTTTAATTTATTTATTAACGATCTCCCATCTATTTTCCTTCACTCCTATGTACTAATGTACGCCGATGATGTGAAGCTGTGCTTATCATATAATGACAACAACTCTCCTTATTTACTGCATTTGGACCTGGACTTGTTTTTTGCTTGGTGTAAATGCAACTTGTTGTTTCTGAATTGCTCTAAATGTAAGGTTATGTCATTCTATAGAAGTACGCCTCACACATTTAATTACATGCTTGATCGGGTTTCTCTTGAGAGCTTAGACTGTGTCACCGATTTGGGAATTCTTCTCGATCATAGACTTAAATTTGACAAACATATCGCGCTTACAGTCAACAAGGCGACTCAATCTCTGGGATTTATCAAACGATGGAATTCGACGACCCTTATACGACTAAACTGCTATATACTTCTGTTGTTCAACCTATTCTGGAATACGGATCTTGTGTGTGGTCTCCTCAATATTCGGTACACCAAGACAGAATTGAGTCTGTTCAAAAGAAGTTTCTTCTTTTTGCTCTTCGCGGCTTTAACTGGGTTCCAGGTACTGATTTGCCTTCATACCACAGTAGATTGCAATTAATTAACCTCCCATCTCTTACTAACCGTCGCATGATGCTGGGAGTTCTACTTTGACATAAATTAATAATTGGCAAAATTGACTCATCTCTGTTATTGAGCCAAATTAACTTTTCTGTACCTCTGAGACGTACTCGTATCTTCACACCGATTTCTCTAAATACTTGTAATACTAACTACTTTCTGCACGAACCTTTTCGAGTTCTCTGTGTTGACTATAACAGACTTTTTCGTGTCTTCAACTCAGAGTCCTCTTTTGATACGATTAAGAACCATATCCTTAACTTTTTAGCACGTAGTAACTTGCACTAATTTGCTTTACTAATCATAGTGATCTGATTGGGTTTTTCCCAATCCTCGCAACAAATGTTGGATCATTTAATATTCTCATTTTGAACACCCCAGATATTAACTTAAATTTTTTACTCAAAAACTTCATTTTAAATTTAAATTATATTTCTTTTCAGTTATAATTTATATTAAAAATTGTATTGTATTTTGGTCGACTGTTAATAGTGGACATTAAATAAATAAATAAATAAATAAATAGACCAATTATGGAGGACTTAAACAAGGCGAAAAGAAAAGAGTTCTTTGACGACGTGTTTGCGACAAGACGATCCGCGAGATACATTGACGACGAGAACGCGTCTGACGACAGACGGGCCAAACACAAAGAGATAAAACTGTTAACAAATATTAACTAAATAAAGATTTTTCAATTAAACTATTACCATATATTTTATTTAAAATAGGAAATATAGTATTTCTCAATAGGTTCACCCCATGGCTACTATTCTCTGTTATTGTTGCTAAATAGCAGTGTAGATAAATTCACTATAGCAAATAGCTAAATATATCTATATACACTTCAAATATATAATTAAAATAACAAAATCTGAAGTGAAAAATCCAAATTGATAGCACTGGGCTTGGTATGTTCTGACAGCTACTGTCATAATCTGAAAAATCTATAACATATATTATTCTTTAATTTTTTATTTAAAGGACTACAAAATTCAATCGATATTATTCAGAAGTTTTTGACACAGCAAATACGCTTTATCGTGTCTATCTTATCTACATTCGTTGAATTAAATAAATTTGTTTTTCTGTTTTTAAAGGTATTTTGGCTGGTGGCACTTCTAGGGCGTTGAGGCAATTGGGTCAAAGTAAAGAATTAAGTTACAGATAGCTGCAATCTACTTATAATCCATAGATGCAATATAGTATATAATAATTTTTCTCTTAATCTGTTTAGGACTTTGCTCACTTGTGACCAATGGTGAATTAAATTAAAGAATTAATTAAAGCTTTTTACTTATATATTCGCGTGTTTATTAATAGTACTGTTTTGACTAAAATAGCGATATTCTGAGCTAAGCATATGTATGACTTATTAAACTTTTCTTTTATTTATCCTAATTTAGCACGGATTTCTTGCCCTGCCATACTTACTTGTTAATTATTTTTGGTATTTTTGGTTTATTTATTTTATTTATTAATTTTTATATAAAAATTAATTTATAAAAATAGTTCTGCTATTGTGCAGTGTGTTTATATATACAAACAAATCTATTTGGTGTTGTATATTGTATCATTATTGTATCCTTGCATTGTATCATTATTAACATTAACAATGATAGTAGCATTTTTATTTTTTTTTAGCTAGTGATTATCATTGTTTTACTAATGTTTATATTTTATCTAAATCGTTTTCCTTGCTCATATATTTCTTTTGTAGGCATCGATTATGTAGCTTGTATATTTTGAAAAATACACTAGCTGACATAATATAATGATAATTAACAGTGTGCTTATTAAATGTAAGTTTAATTTTTATACTTCGACTTTACTTATTACGTTTGCTGTCGAATCTACCGTTTTGCTGTCTATTAGGCCCATTTTGGCCCAAGGGAAATTGTTTGTTATCGTAAACAAGGTCTCCGTTTTGGATGATTCTTATTTCACTTTCTTCTATTTTTTTCAAAGTGTACAGATTCCTACCTATTTTTTTCGTATAGCTTTACAGGATATACTTCTCATTGGGCAATTTTTTTTACACATAAATTTGCGACACAGGTGTATTCTCAATTCTGTGGCGAATTCAGAGGTCCCTCGCAGTCGGTCGGATAGGTTTTGATCATCCTTGGTATTTCCATAAATGGGGGTGGAACATTTTTTTTAGTAAATTGCATTTTTGCAATATTTGTTATTAAGGGGTAGGTGGCTGTGACCTGGGCTTGTTTTGCTCCTTTTTTTCGCTAACAGCAACGATTCAACATGGTTAAGCTTTGCGTGGAGCCTTACCGATGTGTTCCAACTTAATGGATCGTTGCTGTTAAGGAGTTTAAGCAACTCTGACTTTCTATTTTTAAGGCGTTGCATTATTCCGCCCCTCTTGGCACATATACCACTCTACTAACTGCGTAATTTTTTTTTAAATGTGCTCATCTTTAGATACAATAATAACAACAATAACAGAGGCAATCCTCGAGGCGGCTCGATCAGAGGCGGCCAAAATAGAGGACATGGACAACAGGGTTAAGCTCGAGTTACACACGGTAACTCGGAAAACCAGCAAACCCCCTTGAGAAACCAACAGTAAAAAGATTAAATATAAATCTAAGTCTCAGTAGCGTCATTAAAGTACACACCGAGAAAAATAACATTCCTTTAACATTTCTAGTAGATACAGGAGCAAATGTCTCAATATTAAAAAAACAATAATATAAAATCAGATATAAATAAAAACTACAAAGCAAACATAACAGGAATTGAACAGAGAATAATACAGTCAATTGGACAAAGTACAATTGATCTACTTTTCGATAACTTCATAATCAGTCACGATTTCCAAAAAATCCATAATGAATTTCCCATACCATGCGATGGACTTCTTGGAATAGACTTCATTAGTAAATTTATAGACTATCAACATGATGAATTCATCATGAAACCAAAATCACTTAATTATCAGATACATGTACCACTATTACATAATGATATTAACAATTCAATATTATTACCAGCGAGATCAAAAGTAATGAGAAAAATTATGCATCCAATGACGCAATTAATTATGTCTATGAACTCATTAGCAATAATGACGTAAAGAAATTTGCGAAACTAAAATTCGATAATTCCAACTGTTTATTTAAACAAGGAAAAAGAATAATTTCACAATTTTCAGTTAATAATTTGTACTCCAATGAAAAATTCGACTTAGGTCAATTCTTTCAAAGGCTTAATTCAGAAGCCGGATTACACAATTTGTTAACTTTCAGTTGTCACCAAGTGAACAAATTTTCGAATTTGTAACACTAAGTGAATTTAAAAATAAATATTTAAATACATTAAAAGTAGCGCTACTAACAAAAGTGTTACAAATAGACAAAAACGACGAAAGTCAAATTAAAACATTACTGTCAAAATACCATGATGATCCTATAGAAGGAGGCCATAAAGGGATTACGTATACCTTGTTAAAAATTAAGAAATACTTTTATTGGCCCCAAATGACTAAGACAATAACAAAGTAAAACTTGTGTGAAATGCCAACAGGCAAGAACGAGAACGCACGCTAAAGCTCCAATGAAATTAACAAAAACTCCAAATACTGCATTTGACACTGTTTTAATAGACATAATTGGACCATTACTTCGTACAAAGAATGCCAATGAGTACGCAATAACGATAATATGCAATCTCTCTAAATATCTAGTTACAATACCAGTAGCAGACAAAAGTGAAAAAACAGTTGCAAAAAGAATATTTGAATTTTTTGTATTAAAGTATGCTTCTATGAAGACGTTCATAACAGACATGGGTACTGAATAAAAAAATTCGCTTATAAACGACTGGTGCAAGTATATGAATATAAGTAACATACACTCACATACAGCACATCATCACCAGACATAAGGAACAGTTGAAAGAAGTCATAGAACATTTAAAGAGTTTATGCGTTTTTATATTTCGATTGAAAAAGACGATTGGAACATATGGTTGAATTATTTCACCTATTGTTTCAAGACTACACCATCGACAGTACATAAATACTGTCCATAAGAACTTGTTCATGGTAGATTACCACGACGGTTCACAGAATTTAATAATATAACTAAAATAGATCCTATATATAACATAGATGACTACGCAAAAATATTTAAAGCTTAGATTAGAAACAGCCTCTAAACGAGCGCAAACTTTAATAAAATTAGAAAAGCAAATACGAAAGATAGAATACGACAAAAAACTAAATGACATAGAACTGGAAATAGGAACTTTAGTACTACCTAAGAATGATACAGCTCATAAGATAGAAAGTAAATATTAAGGTCCTTACAAAGTTATAAGCATAGAAGATAGCAACAACATAAAAATCGATGTGGGTAAAAAGAAACCACAAACAGTAAATAAAAAGAGGTTAAAGTTATTCAAAAGTAAGCTTAGCTCAAACATAGAGTATATTCTATTTCAGGCCTGAACAGTCAAAAACAAAATTACAAATAAATATAAATAAATAAAATCATACTAAAAACTAAAACAAAAAACAACAAAAAAAAAAATCGATAGATTTTCATTATAAATATAAAAAAATATATATATGTCGGTTATTACTTGGAAAGTTCTAGTTAAAACGCATATTGCTCAATACGTGTGTTTATTCTGTTTCCTTGCATGATTTGTTTTGTCCTTTTGCAATGTTCTTTGTGCATGCCTTCTTGATTCTCTCGGCGCGGCAGCAACTGTTTCTGTCTAGCGTAGTCTGGTCGCGGGCATGAGTGAGGTAGACATAGCAGGTACCTAAAGCAAATTTGACTAATAACTGTACGCAGTGTGTCTGTATTAAAGGGTAAGAAGGAATTGCTCGGGTTAGAGCAAGCATTCGTTTTTGGGTATTGGCAATTACTATTCGACTATTGAAAATGACAGACGTGCAGCTCCACAAGAAAAACGATGCCACGCGCCAGAAAACGCTTCGCCGAGTTTACTCAAGAAGATAATCTTAGTGAGGATTCAGTTAATGAATCGCCGACTATTGAATCTCCGACATCAGAAGTGGGATCGCCTACACCTCGTATCAATAGCGAGAATAGTTTGCTGACAATTTTAGAGTCGCAAAATCGAAATTTTTGCGAAATTTTAAAACACGTGCAACGTTCGCAGAAAGAGCCGAAAGATGTAATACCTGTTGTATTACCGAAGTTCAACCCGGATCGTGCAGACTCAGATGCTTTGTCTTGGTCTTCAACAGTGGATTACATTTTGTCCGAGAACCAACTGGAAGGCAGTGCTCTGGTGATGACACTCAGCAAGTCGCTAGAAGGAAGCGCGTCCCATTGGCTCTCGCAAACATGCTATCCTGGAATCACATGGACAAGAAGGGGAGTGCTTGTCGCTGTACGGAAGCAGAATGGTAAGTTCGCTTATGGCAAGATGGAAATCACTGAACGTGGAACAAATTGCAGTCTCGGTGGCGTTGGCGCAGGCAGCTGGAATCGACAAAAGACTTCGACGCTTGGTTTTTACGACCGATATCAACACTCGAAGCGAGCTGCATCGAGAGTTAAAAGTCTTTTTGTTTGACGGTAGACATAACCAGCATCCAAACGACAATACAGCACCGTCATCAGAAAAGAAAGCCAAGCTCTTTTCCAACATCAAGTGTTATAACTGTGGAAAATCCGGCCACAAGAAGGCGGAATGTCGCTCGAACGAGGGAGCAACTCAGCACCAGCAGCATAGTAATAGACACTCTGGGTACACAGGAGGAAAAGACCGCACAACCGTGACCTGCTATGTGTGTGGAAAAGCTGGACATGTAGCTACAGTCTGTCCAAATCGTCAGGAGCGTACGTCGGCAAGCAAAAGCAATATCGTCGAAGATGTCAACGTTTGTACAGTACTTGAGCCCATAGGAACTTTGTTGCAGTCTGGTGAGTGGTTCCAATTTTGCTTTGATTCTGGAACCGAGTGCTCGCTCATCAAGGAGGCTGCTTCAGTAAGACTATCCGGAGTTAGAATAAGTAAAGTAGTTGTGTTACGGGGTATTGGTAGTAATACGGTTAATAGTACCTTGCAGATCTTGGCATATGTCTTGATATGCGAACGTTCTTTCGAAATCCTATTCCATGTAGTCTTAGACAATTATATCAAATACGACGCTCTGATTGGTCGAGAAATTTTGAGCCAGGGAATCGGAGTAACAATAACATCAAACACTCTTACAATGTTCAATGAAAAATCTATACTGCCTGTTCTTGTTTCCGAATGTAGTCCTGATTTGGCTAATGTTGACACCGACCTGCATGGACCGAATAGAGACCAATTACTATCAATACTACAAGAGTATTCGAACTCGTTTATAAATGGTATTCCGCAGAGCCGTGTGACTACAGGACAGTTAGAAATTCGTTTGATCGATAAAAATAAAACGGTTCAAAGGCGCCCGTATAGATTGAGTGTGGAGGAAAAAGAAAAAGTTAGAGATTTGATTCAACAGCTGTTGGAAACGAACATCATAAGACCTAGTGCCTCCCCCTTTGCGAGTCCGATGTTACTTGTCCGGAAGAAAAATGGTACAGACCGCCTCTGTGTAGATTATAGGGAGCTTAACGCTAACACAGTTTCTGACAAGTATCCTCTGCCGCTTATTGCCGACCAAATATCTAGGCTGAGCGATGCTCAGTTTTTCACCTGCATAGATATGGCAAGCCGATTTCATCAGATCCCAATTCACCCGAATTCAATCGAGCGCACGGCGTTCGTGACCCCAGAAGGACAATATGAATATTTGGCTATGCCGTTTGGGCTTAAAAATGCCCCTTCTGTGTTCCAAAGAGCCATCAACCGTGCGTTGGGTGATCTTGCTCATTCATACGTCATTGTTTATATGGACGATGTAATGATAGTCGCCCGTACAAAAGAAGAAGCTTTCGAAAGATTACGGTTAACTTTACAAATACTGACTGAAGCAGGATTTTCGTTTAATATAAAAAAATGTTCTCTCCTTAAACATTGCGTTGAGTACTTGGGCTTCGAAATTAGAGCAGGTGAAATTAGACCAAATCCTAGGAAAATACAAGTACTTATAGATTTGCCACCTCCGCAGTCGGTCACTCAGTTGAGACAATTTATTGGATTGGCCACCTATTTTCGTCAATTTGTGCCTATGTTTTCACAGTTGCTGAAACCCCTTTATGCTTTAACTGCAAAGAATGCTTCATTTTTATGGAATTTGGAGCACGAGCAAGTACGACATAAGGTAATTTCTATACTGACTAACGAACCTGTTCTCGTTATATTCGACCCACAACTTCCTAATGAGCTTCATACAGATGCGAGTGCCGACGGCTATGGCGCTATCTTGCTGCATAAAATTGAACACAAACCTAGAGCTATTGAATATTTCAGTAAAAGAACATCATCAGCAGAATCGCGTTATCACTCATACGAATTAGAGACACTTGCTGTTTACAATTCTATTAAGCACTTTCGTCACTACTTGCATGGTCGTCAATTCGTTGTGTTCACCGATTGCAATTCGCTTAAAGCCTCTCGCACAAAAATAGAGTTGACCCCGAGGGTCCACAGATGGTGGTCTTATATGCAATCTTTTGAATTCGATATTCAATATAGACCCGGTGAAAGGATGGCTCATGTAGACTTTTTGTCCCGAAACCCTTTATCAGAAGGCCGTATAAAGTCAGCAGGTATAGTTGAAAAGCACATAAATTTGACAGAAATTTCTGACAATTGGCTATTAGCGGAGCAGCAAAGAGATGAAGAAACGTCATCTATTGTTTCTAAATTGCGTAATAATGAACTATCTGAGGATTTGGCTAAGACTTATGAATTGCGGGCAGGAACACTATACAGAAAAATACAAAGAAATGGAAAAAGTCGCATTCTTCCTATTATCCCAAAAGCATTTAGGTGGTCTGCTGTCAACAACGTGCATGAGTCAATTATGCATCTCGGTTGGGCGAAAACTCTCGAGAAAATGTACGAGTTTTATTGGTTCGATAAAATGTCCAAGAATGTCCGCAAATTTGTCGACAACTGTATTACCTGCAGGTTGTCAAAGCCCCCATCTGGCAAAATACAAGTCGAATTGCATCCTATTCCGGAGGTTGACGTCCCTTGGCACACAGTTCATGTTGACATCACGGGAAAGCTTAGCGGTAAAAACGACCAGAAGGAATACATAATAGTCTTGATAGATGCATTCACTAAATTTGTCTATCTTTCTCATACGTTAAGGCTAGATACAGAAAACTGCATCATGGCAGTGAGATCCTTAATATCATTGTTTGGGGTTCCCTCTCGTCTGATTGCTGATCAAGGTCGTAGTTTTTCCAGCACACCATTCCGTAACTTTTGCTCTGTACAAAAAATAGATTTACATTTAATAGCCACCGGTGCTAGTCGGGCCAATGGCCAAGTAGAGCGAGTTATGGGGACTCTGAAGTCTATGCTAACTGCGGTTGAAACAGGTAAAAATTCTTGGCAGGATGCACTATGCGAAATTCAACTGGTTCTTAATTGTACGCCTAATAGAGTGACGAAGGTTAGCCCTTTAGAAATACTAATTGGCAAAGAAGCCAGGCCCTTTGGTCTTGTACCCGTTGTAGACAATGAAATTACAGTAGACGTTAACTACGTCAGAGAAATAGCAAAACGTAATATGGAAAAGAATGCTAAATATGAAAAAGATAGGTTCGATAAAGGTAAAGCCAGTGTTGTAAGATTTAATGTCGGTGATCATGTTCTACTTAAAAACGAAGAGCGTCTACAGACCAAACTAGATCCTAAGTTTAGAGGTCCATTTTTGGTGGCCGAAGTATTGCCAGGAGATCGATATAAACTTAAAGCTTTAAATAATAATCGAACATACAAATATTCTCACGAATTCTTGCGATGTATGCCTGAGAAGGGGATTACCACAGAATTTGATAATGAAGGCGCTGAGGAAGACGCCGTTGCTCAAGTCAGTGAGGGCTGTGATCTTGAAATTGAATAGAATTGTGTAAACATCCGGATTCATTCCAGCTTGTATGACTTTCTGTGCTTATGGGTGCCCGAGTTATGTGGTTCGCCATTTGCTGCAGTTAGTTTGAGATCTTGGTTTGATTCGGTAATCTGATTTGATTGGCCGGCTTACAGAGTGTGTAAACTGTGTGCTAGGATCATTGGCCGGTTTGTCGAATCTTAAGCTGTGAGCTAGATTAATGAGGATATTGGCTGGCCGGTTTGTATTAAACTGTGTGCTAGTTAGTGACATATTTGTGGTATGAAATTGATGTAGAGTGATCTATGAAAGATCGAGACGATTGTGATCGTCTGAATATATGGTGGTTGTAATCCGGATCTCATGGCTTGAGGAAATGATAAATGAATAAGAATTTGGATTTGTTTTGAAGATTAAATAAGCAAAAACACGAAAATATTATATAAGGAATAATATCAAAGTTTTGAAAGATCATGTTGAATTTTATACTAAAAAGAATATAAGAAAAGGAAATAAATAATGTTAAAATATTAAGAGATTATGTTGAAATAAAATATATGAATGAGAAAAGAATTATTAATTTTTTTTGGGACTTTTGAATTTTAAACACACGAGGACGTGTGGGAGGTCAGGAAGGCCGTGTCGGATATTACTTGGAAAGTTCTAGTTAAAACGCATATTGCTCAATACGTGTGTTTATTCTGTTTCCTTGCATGATTTATTTTGTCCTTTTGCAATGTTCTTTGTGCATGCCTTCTTGATTCTCTCGGCGCGGCAGCAACTGTTTCTGTCTAGTGTAGTCTGGTCGCGGGCATGAGTGAGATAGACATAGCAGGTACCTAAAGCAAATTTGACTAATAACTGTACGCAGTGTGTCTGTATTAAAGGGTAAGAAGGAATTGCTCGGGTTAGAGCAAGCATTCGTTTTTGGGTATTGGCAATTACTATTCGACTATTGAAAATGACAGACGTGCAGCTCCACAAGAAAAACGATGCCACGCGCCAGAAAACGCTTCGCCGAGTTTACTCAAGAAGATAATCTTAGTGAGGATTCAGTTAATGAATCGCCGACTATTGAATCTCCGACATATATATATATTAGAAATAATAATTAAAATAACTTCATAAATAGCATACCCCTTCGGTGTTCCCTACTCTCGGGGTTCCTCGTCCCATTAGAACTCCCCCGGAGATTCGGATTCCCCCTCATGGTCTTCGTGGCCGATATAACCAAGGACGGGGTCCCTTGTGGGCTCCGGGCTCAATATGTTGCCTCCAGGTGTGCCTATGACGAGATTCATTAACACCTCACCTGTACCTACTCCCTGACCTTACCTGACATTCCCTGGGTGCGGTTTTACATTAGTAACTTATATCTAGATGACCAATTAAGTGGGTCCCAACTTGCTGAACTTGCTGCCTGTTGCTTACTCAGCGATGTCGATAGCTCCACGTTCGGTTGCCAAGTGGGTGGCGTCCGTGGTCTCTTCTTCATTGTCTTGGAATCGTTCCTGGTATTTCTTTCAGTCGCTGATGTTGGCCGTCTTACGCTGTCTGCTCGACTGCTTCTGGAGCCGCACTATGGTTGGTGACCACCTTGTACGGCCCGTCATACTTGGCTGCTAACTTCGCCACAAGCACATCTTAGGCGCTGGACAAGTGGTGTTGTCGAACCAACAGTGTTCCCAAGGCCGGCTTCCACTCTCGACGTCATAGAGCTTCTTCTGTTCCTGAGAGGCCCGTTGCGTGTTGTCTTTCACCATTCTGTATATATCCTGAAGCCAGCTAGCCTTGGATTCTGGTGTTCCGCTTGACTCTCCTAATCCTGGCGTGACCTCTTCGTAGAGTGCGCTTAAGAGTTTATGGCTCTCGACCATAGATCAGGAATGCAGGGCTGAATCCCATGGTGTCTGAGGGACTGCTATTTACTCTATATCTCTTGTGCTTTGTCGTAGATGGTTGTGTTTAATTTTTGGTAATTTTGTTTATTTATGGTAATTTTTTGTTTATTTGTGTTTTCGCCAATCTCTTCCACCATCACCTGGCATTATAAACATCGATGTTTCTCCTGCGCCATCTCTAGTTGGCGCTCCTATATCTCCGGTTGTAGAACCAACTCTTATTTCAGAGCCGTCTACTCGAGCAGTAAACACTCGAAAACGTAGACCTTCCCGTGAGGCTAATACGCTTAACATAAATAGTGGTATTCATATTCCGTTAATTCCAACTTTATAAGTTGTTGTCCCTCGCAAGCAAGTATTCGTATCTAGGTTATCCTCAGATACTACTTGTGAAAAGATTGTGGCCTATATTGCTAGCAAGTGCTCTGCCAGTGTGTCGGTCACAAAATTTAACTTTGCCACGCCTCGGGAAATATCATCTTTTAAGAAAAGCGTCCCACATGACACGTTCTCAACCATACGTGATCCAAAATTTTGGCCACCTCATATGATTGTACATGAGTTTACGCCCAAACGGCGAACTGTGCCATCTGTTGCACTTCCAGCCCCTAGTTCTGCCTGAACGATTCTGCTGCAGTTGATCTCTTCGCTAACTTTTTCCAATCTACTTACTGACCTATGTCCTCCTTGAATTCATCTTATCCCTATAATATTCCTGCCTCCAACTTTATCCTCACTCCTACTATATCTTACGACTCTCTTACCGCTTTTATTAGTTCTTTAAAAGCTTTTTTCTGTCAGCCCAGGGGCCTGACAACATTCCTAGTTGTGTCCTTGAGGAGTGCTGCTCTTCACTGGCTGACCGTTGCTTAAGCTATTTACTCTATCTCTTGAATCCACTAGGTTCTCTGTTCGTTGGAAAGATTCATATCTAATCCCACTCCATAAGAAAGGTAACAAGTCTGACATTTCAAACTATAGAGGCACCGCAAAGCTATCTGCAATTCCTAAATTGTTTGAAAAGATTCTCGTTTCTACTTTACAGCATTGCTGTAAATCAATTATATCCCCGGCCCAACATGGCTTTGTACAAGGTCGTTCCACTGTGACCAATTTACTGGAATTTACCACTTCGGTAAATTATGCATTTTTAAAAAAAGTCAATCCGATGTTATTTACACGGATTTTAGTAAAGCTTTTGACTCTGTCAATCATAATCTTCTTATCTTTAAGCTCGATTGCATAGGTTTCCCACCCTCTTTATTATATTGGATTTCCTCTTATTTGAAAGATAGAACCCAAAAAGTGTTACTGAGGTCTTCTACTTCGAGGCCAATTTCTGTCACTTCTGGTGTACCTCAAGGTAGTCATTTAGGACCCCTTTTATTCACTCTTTTTATTAATGATTTACCTACCACCTTTTCTCATTCCCATTGTCTCATGTATGCAGATGATGTTAAGCTTATCAGTTCACACACTGATCCCACTCAAAACTATTTGCAAGAGGATTTGAGTGCTTTGCAATGGTGTTTGACCAATCAGTTGCATCTTAATTGTGCAAAATGTATGTTTATGACATTTAGTCGTGTTTGATTGACAATATTCCATTGCAACGTTTATCTACGGTTAATGACTTGGGTGTCTTATTTGACTGCAAATTGAATTTTAATCTGCATATCTCTTCTATCACGAATGAAACCAAGGGAGTACTTGGATTTATTAAACGTTGGTCAAAGGAATTCAATGATCCTTTTACCACAAAAATCCTTTACATTTCTCTTGTTCGGCCAATTCTGAAATACTGTTCGTGCGTTTGATGCCCTCAGTATAGTGCCACCCAGGATCGAATTGAATCCGTTCAAAAGCAATTCGTGCTGTTCGCTTTACGTGGACTAAACTGGGACCCCAATCTTCGTCTACCATCATACTCCAGTAGGCTTCTTCTTCTTAATCTTCCTTCACTAGTTAATCGTAGAAAAACTCTTAATGCTGTTTTTCTACACAAACTGATTATTGGCAATATTGAGTCTGCCTTCCTTTTAGGTCGTCTTAGTTTTTCTATTCCTCGTCGTTGTACTAGGAACTATATACCATTCTCCCTTCCTACATGCACAACAGATTACGCATTACACAGCTCTTTCCACGATTTATGTGTTAAGTATAATAATCTACACAACGTGATCTCAAATGCATCTTCTCTCTCTTCTTTAAAATCTTCTCTTTTCGTATATCTTAGTAGAAACAATTAACCTTCTTTCTAGCTACGTTTCTTCAATTTATCTTACTTCCTTTTATTTCTTCATTATACTGCTACTTTTATATACTATTCACTTCTAATAGTATATTTATTAGTAACAGTATAAACCCTATTTACTAATTCTCTTATACATTAATACTTAATATACTATGCTTCTATGTACTATTGCTCCTAATAGTATATACGTAAGTAATAGTATATTGTCAATATTCTAATACTTCTTTATTCTACACTAATATACTAATATATTGATCTGATTGAGTTTTTTTGGGTTTTTCCCAATCCTCGCAACAAATGTTGGATCATTTAATATTCTCATTATGAACACCCCAGATATTAACTTTAATTTTTTACTTAAATATTTCGTTTAAATCTAAATTATATAACTTCAGTTTTAATTTATATTAAAATTTACATTAATGTTACTTTTAAATTTTGGTCGACTGTTAATAGTTGACATTCAATAAATAAATAAATAAAACAATTAATTTTTTCCATATAAAACTACTTTATTTTTTGCGACACATCGTCCGCCTATTTGTGCTATTGTTTCAAGTGCTTAACGTAGATTTTAACTCTTTTAATAATAATATTTTGCTCATCTGTAAAATTTTGTTTTTGCTTTTCTGTTTTAGCGTCAGTGCATTCTCGCGTAGACGTTAGTTGTTGTTACTGTCAGTTAGCTTGCTCTCTAACAGTTTCGTTTTAGCGCTCTTTCTTACTTGCATGCATTGAAACATACTAACACTGTTTGTTGTAGCTGCTTTTTGTGCATCCCGCTCTCCCTCAGTTCATTCTCTCTCATTCTTGTTATACCTGCTTACCTTGCATCATTCCAAAAACATTGCGTCCCAGCCCTAGTTGGTTTTGTTATGATCTTGCGTATTCGTGCATTAGGTTTTTTTTCTTGCTTTTCCCTTTCTTGTGCAGGGCATTTGTTATTTTTGACTCATTTTGCATCATTTTTAATTTTCATTATATTTGTGATTATGTCGGTCTACTGTATTAGAAATTGTAAGTGTCAGTCTGATTCCAAGGCTGAACTCATTTATTGTTGGTTGTGCGACAATATAGCACATGTTAAATGTGCTGGTTATGCAACCAAAGTTAAAGACTATATTTCTAATAAGTCTGGTCTTAGGTGGTCTTGCGAGTCTTGTCGCGAGGCTGAATTGAATTTGCAAAAATTCATGAGGCAGACAAGACAGGGTTTTAATACCCTCCGAGCAGCATTGACCAAACTACATGGTGACTTCCATAACTTGGATGATAATTTTAATAATTTACAATTTTCATCCATGCCATCTGAGCCGAAGACTGTAAAGCTGTCTACACCATTCTCTTTGGCGACACCACAACTTTTAACTCCACAACCATTCACCTACACCTTGTCCGATTACCCCAAATTTATCCCATACTGTCGAGCTTACGAGTTATTACTCGCCAACTCCTATGAGGGGCTCTAAAAATGTGATAGCAACTGATTCGTCGGTCTGCAACACTACTCTTAGTTCTCCAAAGACTTTGTCCTTTCCATTCCCTTACATGCAATTAGGGCTGCTAACCTCCAATTAAAAAACAAATTTTCGTCTCTAGGCTTGCCCCTGACACTTCGATTGATGATGCTAAGTCCAACATCCAATCGTAGTTAAAACTATCTGATTTATCTGTTGATAAATTTAGATTTGAATTAATCCCCGTTAAAATTTATATAAGAATCTTTCTATATATATAACGTGCTTTTATATTCCGCCACAGTCCGATTAACCTATATACCTAGGGAATATTTCTGCTATTGAGTCCATTTCGTCACTACTTCTAGTAATTATTACCTCTTTGTAATTATTATAATTCTTATTATTATTTGACTCTCCCAGTATTTTGATGCCATCCACATCTCACGAATTTATTAATTCGCTCTTAGAAATGTCTCTCTCTCAAATTAATCCGGTTCGAAACTGTAATGGTTGTCTACTTGACTTTATTTTTGCATCGGATCCTTTTTCTAGTACTGTAGTACAAACTTGTCCTTAAGTTGTCCCCGAAGACCCCTATCATCCTACCTTAGACTTAGTTTTTGAACTGCCTACATGTGAGCATATTTGTTCTATTAACCCGGTCCTTTAAAAATTGTAATTCATTAATTTTAAAAACAAACTGGTCGCAACTCTACTTTTGTACTGACATTAACAGTGCTACTTCAATCTTTTATAATATTATAAAATCACTTTTTGACGAATGCGTTCCAGATGAGCTTCCCAGGAGAACTAATAGACATCCTTGGTTCTCTAAAGAATTGGCAAAGCTTAAAAATGTGAAGTCAAGATATTGTAAAAGATTTAAGAGTTCGAATAATCCTTCAGATTTTTCTCGTTATATTATCGCCACAAAAAATTTTGTTGACTGTAATTCGCGTTGTTCCAATTATTACATAATTCGTTGTCTTTCGCAATTTGTTTCCGAATCCTAGGCAGTGCTGTTTTAGTAAAACAGATTTTATAAATTGTAATTCATTAATTTTAAAAACAAACTGGTCGCAACTCTACTTTTGTACTGACATTAAAAGTGCTACTTCAATCTTTTATAATATTATAAAATCACTTTTTGACGAATGCGTTCCAGATGAGCTTCCCAGGAGAACTAATAGACATCCTTGGTTCTCTAAAAAATTGGCAATGCTTAAAAATGTGAAGTCTAGATATTGTAAAAGATTTAAGAGTTCGAATAATCCTTCAGATTTTTCTCGTTATGTTATCGCCAAAAAAATTTTTGTTGACTGTAATTCGCGTTGTTCCAATTATTACATAATTCGTTGTCTTTCGCAATTTGTTTTCGAATCCTAGGCAGTTCTACAACTATGGCAATACTAAACGAAAAACTTCGTTACTGCCCTCATCTGTTTTTACGACGATATGAAAGCATATACTGACTAGGCTTCAGCCGATCTTTTTGCAGAATTCTTCCAAAGTACTTATTCAGCTTCTAACTTTCTTCCTAATTCCCATTATCCGTATACCTTGCCGAAATCTAACTGAATTTTTAGTCCTGTGATCCTAAGTTTGTTACTTAACGAACTTAATTTAATCAAGCCAGGTTAGATGGAGTACCAGGATGTGTTCTTAAGTACTGTGCTGATTCTCTATGTAAGCCCTTGTTTTTAATTATTTGAATTATCTGTTAGCTCGTGCTCTTCCCCAACCATTTGGAAGGAATCTTTTATAATACCTCTTTACAAACATGGTTCAAAGTCTGATGCTAAGAACTATAGAGGTGTTTCCATATAATCCGCGATGCCTAAAGTGTTTGAGAAGCTGATAATATCTCAACTAGAACACTCATGTAGCTCTATCATTTCACCCTGCCAACATGATATTGTGAAATCAAAATCTACTACCACTAACTTACTTGAGCTTACCTCCCTTGTTATCAAAGGTTTTCAGAACAAAAAGCAGACTGATGTCATTCACACAGATTTGAGCGAGGCTTTCGATTCAGTTAACCACTATCTCTTACTTAAAAAACTTGGTACTATCGGGTTTCCACACAGCCTTCTTATGTGGATTTCCGGATATCTTTCTTGTTGAACCCAAAAAGTTAGTTTCAAAACCTCACTGTCTAAGCCTGTCTTTGTTACCTCTGGTGTACCCTAGGGTCGCCACCTTAGTCCTTTACTTCTTAATTTATTTATTAACGATCTCCCGCCTTTTTTTCTTCACTCTTATGTACTTATGTACGCCGATGATATGAAGCTGTGCTTATTATATAATGACAACAACTCTCCTTATTTATTGCAATCGGACCTAGATTTGTTTTTTGCTTGCTGTAAATGCAACTTATTGTTTCTGAATTGCTCGCTAGCATCTGTCTGCAGTACGAAACGCGCCTCAAAGTCCGGACAGGCCAGAACCACCCGTGTCAACTTGCCTTTAAGTTGTTCAAACGCTGCCTGCTGTTCGTCGCTCCACTTCCATTTCTTGCCCTTGTTCAGCAAACTCGTTATAGGCTGTACTGTTTCCGCGAAATTTGGTACAAGCCAGCGATACTACGATGCCATCCCGATACAGCGCCGTAGCTGCTTGACCGAACTTGGAGGTGTCAAACGTCGCACCACCACGACCTTGTCCGGGTCCGTGCGGATCCCGTCTTTGCTGACGACATGCCCCAGGTAGACCAGGCTCCGTTGGAAGAAACTGCACTTCTTTCGGCTTAAATGTAATTTTTCCCATCAGAAGCGTTGGAACACTTCACGTAAGTGTTCGGCGTGTGTTTCCGCCGTAAGGCTGATGACCACGATGTCGTCCAGGTAGGCAAAGGCGTGCGGTTCCATTTTCGGTCCTATGACGCTATCCAGTGCGCGTTGGAACGTGGCTGGTGCAGCAACCGAACGGGCACTATAAGTGCCGTATGCTCCCGACTTTTCAGTGCTACAAGGATTTCCCCGTATCCACTTTTTAAATCCAGTTTAGATTGTACCGTGCGTTCCGCAGCCGTTCTAGGATCTGGTTGATCCGAGGTAACGGACAAGCGTCGGGTACCGACCGGGCGTTCAGCTGCCGATAGTGTACGCACATCCTTACTTCCCCTATGTTCTTCTTCCCTACCAGGACTATAGGCGCGCTGTGTGGGCTTTCCGAGGGCTCGTAATCCATCACGTAATAATTCGTCCACCTGCTCGTTGATTATCTTCTGCATTGCTGGGTTCTTGGAGTTATAGCGTTGCTCCACCGGTTTGTCGTCCTTTATGACGATTGAATGTTCCGCAATTAGTGACAATCCCGACAGTCCGTCAAACAGTGCCATTTCCTCATCCAAGAACTCGGTAATCCAGGGTTCCTGGTGGGGATCCTGGGGACGAACGCCTGAGTCCGGTGTCTATTCCGTGATTGTAGCCATGTTGGCCTGTCTCCTGGATCCTGGTTCGCTATCCGGTACTTTCTGAATTTGCTCCGCTGGTGGCTTGTCATCCCGGCTACCCGCTTGAATGGATTGTTCGCTCGTGCTGTCTCGGTTTTGGCTAGGGGTTCCAAGGCATATGTACCTATTCGAGGCACGGATTCCCGGCTGGGATCTGCCAAGATTGGACTCGGACTAGCTCCTAGCGTCTTCCTTCGCTGATTTGGGTCCGGTGCCTCCCCTGCTTTGGTGATCGTCGCCACCTTGTCGATCGGTAGGACAGCTGATGCCAAAGTTTCCGGGGCTCGTCCTGCCGCATCCGTACATTCCTCGATTCATTGAGCCGGGGCAGCCAGTGCACCTGTGTTACCCTTTTCCGGGAGTTTTGCTATCGTCTTCTGTTCTGGAGGTCGGTTAAAAAATTTCAAACAGGCGCTTCCGCTGCGCAGCTCTAGCTCTGGTCTAGTTTCACTCGCGCCAGCACCGCCTGTGTGACTTCCTTTGCCGACCCGTCTGCCAGGGTAATCCTGGTGATGACGTGGCGAGGGGTTTCCCTTGGGTTCCAATCCTCTCGGCCACTTTCCTGCTGATGAACGATTGCGAAGCTCACGTATCCAATGGCGCTACCAAGGGCACATCCCCTATGGTAACGAAAGCAGCGATCCTGCTTCCTACTACGCTTAGTGGATGTCGTATTCTACTGGCAGGAGGCGCTGCCCGTTTCCCGACCCCATGGGCCGACAAAAACCGATCGTCCTGTTCCTTCAACGACCGCATTCCCAGCAAAACAGCAGTTATGCGTTTTTGCACTCCCTGGCGAAGTGTCCTGGTTTCCTACAGTTCCGGCACGCCCGGCTCACATCCACTGGCCGCTCGCATGTTGTGCGTGGTAGAGGTGCTGGTGTGGGTTGTACATTTCTCGGTCTAGGTGTATATATGGGCGGTGCTATCGGGTACGCGGCCAGCATCTTCTCTCTGTTCACGGTGTACAAGTTCCGGGTACTCTCGTAACTGCTGATCAGCTGGGTCAGGGTCGTCAACGAGGAAAACTCGTGTCTTCATGTGAACAGCTGGTATTCGGGTAGCAAGTTCTCATATATGCGATCCAGCTCCTGTTGCGGTGAGTACTTGGCCCGTTGCATCTTCAGTCGGGTATCAACCAAGAAGTCCTTGTACGCAACTCCCGACTGTTGATGTCGGCTTCGAATGGTGTCTTGCAGACGTTGGAAGTACCTCGGTGGTAAAAAGAAGTTTTGGAACACCGTTTTTAATCGAGGTCATGACGCTTCCTGCATCTGGAATGCTCGATATCGGTCCCCGGCCTTCTCATATAGTAGCCCCGATCGGACGCGTGAAAACTGTTCGGGATTGGCGTTGAAGGTTATCCCCCAGTTCCGGAGTTTGCCCGCCATTGCTGCGCATGTCAGCTCCTCCCGTTTGAACATGCGATCCAATGGTTGGTCCAGTTCGGCCAGGGCTGCTGGTACGGAGACACGCCGACAGCGACGGAATTGTTACTAAATGATGACAAATTCTGCTGTTCTTTGCCATACTTTGTAATTCCATGATACTTATTTCCTAATACTTCACGTATTACTAACACTATTTCTTACTATCTACGTCGCTATCCGTACCGCTGTTTTCATTTGAGGTCGGCCAGCTTCTCTCGATATGTCAGGGTATAAGTCCCGAAGCGGGAATTTACACCCTGAGAAGGTTGAAGTAAAGATGCGCTTCACTCTTTTAAGACACAACATAGAATATAAGTGAATAAGAAAAAGTTTAATGATTTTTTAGCAGAGTAGGGAAGACTTACATATAATGGGAGCGAAAATGGAGTTAGAAGAAGTTAATCTATAAAGATAGCGATTATTAGCATCAGGAAAAGTTGAAAAGGTAGATTGAAAAAATTTGGCAAACATGTCAGCAGCAACTATGTCGCTGTTAAAAGCAATATACTGTGGTATGGAGGCAAATCAGTACCTGGAACCTAGTAAAAAACGCGAAGACCAAAAGAAGAAACTTCTTTTGAACAGACTCAATTCTGTCTTGGTGTACCAAATATAGAGGAGACCACACACAAGATCCGTATTCCAGAATAGGCCGAACAAGAGAAGTATATACAGTCGAGTCGCGATAATTCGTATCCCGCTAATTCAAAATTCTCAATAATTCGTTAAAATTTCTGTCCCCTTGAAAAAAATTCGATAGTTCGTACATACATACATACATACATACATACATTTTGGTCCCCATGTTAATTCGTAATATTTTTCGCAACGCAAAGAATATTAAACCTCTTATAAATCGTAATTTTGTTTCGTAACCTCTTATAATTCGTAATGCAATGTGAAATTTTCTGCAGTTAAGTCAGTTAAGGTTAAGTTAAGTTAAGTCTGCAGTTAAGGCTTTCTACACAGTTATGCCGCCTTTATTTATTTATTTATTATTTATTTAATGTCCACTATTAACAGTCGACCAAAAATTACAATTTTTAATATAAATTAAAAGTGAAAAAATATAATTTAAATTTAAAATGAAATATTTAAGTAAAAAATTTAAGTTAATATCTGGGGTGTTCAAAATAAGAATATTAAATGATCCAACATTTGTTGCGAGGATTTGGAAAAACCCAGAAAAACCCAATCAGATCACTATGATTAGTAAAGCAAATTAATGCAAGTTACTACGTGCTAAAAAGTTAAGGATATGGTTCTTAATCGTATCAAAAGAGGACTCTGAGTTGAAGACTCGGAAAAGTCTATTATAGTCAACACAGAGAACTCGAAAAGGTTCATGCAGAGAATAGTTAGTATTACAAGTATTTAGAGAAATCGGTGTGAAGTTACGAGTACGTTTCAGAGGTACAGAAAAGTTAATTTGGCTCAATAACACAGATGAGTCAATTTTGCCAATTATTAATTTATGTAAAAATAGAAATCCCAGCATCATGCGACGGTTAGTAAGAGATGGGAGGTTAATTAATTGCAATCTACTGTGGTATGAAGGCAAATCAGTACCTGGAACCCAGTTAATGCCGCGAAGTGCAAAAAGAAGAAACTTCTTTTGAACAGACTCAATTCTGTCTTGGGGTACCGAATATTGAGGAGACCACACACAATATCCGTATTCCAGAATAGGCCGAACAAGAGAAGTATATAGCAGTTAAGTCGTATAGGGGCGTCGAATTCCTTAGACCATCGTTTGATAAATCCAAGAGATTGAGTCGCCTTGTTGACTGTAAGCACGATATGTTTGTCAAATTTAAGTCTATGATCGAGAAGAATTTCCAAATCGGTGACAAAGTCTAATCTCTCAAGAGAAACCCGATCGAGCATGTAATTAAATGTGTGAGGCCTACTTCTATAGAATGACATAACCTTACATTTAGAGCAATTCAGAAACAACAAGTTGCATTTACACCAAGCAAAAAACAAATCCAGATCCGATTGCAATAAATAAGGAGGGTTGTTGTCATTATATGATAAGCACAGCTTCACATCATCGGCGTACATTAGTACATAGGAGTGAAGGAAAATAGATGGGAGATCGTTAATAAATAAATTAAAAAGTAAAGGCCCAAGGTGGCTACCCTGGGGTACACCATAGGTAACAAACCTGAGCCATCTACACGTTAACTTAATGTTGATACTGAATTGATTGGTAATGACAAAGAAAACTTAATTAAATTACTTAAAAATTATTCAGCTACATTTATTGATGAAATCCCTTGCACAAAAGTTACTACCGGCGAAATGACTATTCGGTTGACTGATACTAACAAAACTGTGCAGTGGCGACCATATCGTTTAAGTCCAAATGAAAAAGAAATTGTTCGTGAAAGGATAACAGAATTGTTAAGCTGTAACATTATTCGACCTAGTTGTTCTGCCTACGGAAGTCCTATACACTTGGTTAAAAAGAAAAACGGAGCAGATCGTCTTGGCATTGACTATCGTGAGCTGAACAGAAATACATCTTCGGATAGATATCCCTTACCACTTATCAACGATCAGATTGCTAGAATTTCGGGTGCAAAATATTTTACGTGTTTAGATATGGCTGGTGGATACCATCAGATACCCATTCACCCCGACTCAGTTAAATGTACAGCATTCGTTACACCGGATGGGCACTATGAGTATCTAACAATGCTATTTGGCCTTAGGAACGCTCTGTCTGTTTTCCAGCGAGCCATTATGAACGCATTGGGAAATCCTGCACATACTTTCTTGGTAGTCTATATGGAAGATATAATGGTGGTGTCACCTACCATAGAGTTAGGTGTTGAAAGATTGAAGGTTGTGTTGGACGTATTGACTGTAGCTGGATTCTAATTTAACATAGCAAAATGTGGGTTTTTGAAAACTACTGTACTAAACTTGGGGTATGAGGTACGAGCTGGAGATTTAAGGCTTAATCTGCGAAAAATTCTTGCGTTAAAATCCTTGTCACCATCGCAGACAGTCACTAGCGTAAGACAATTTATTGGATTGGCATCTTATTTTCGAAGATTTGTGCCTCGATTCTCACAGATTAAAAACCGATATATTCACTAACTTCGAGCAAAAGTGTGTTTAGTTGAAATAACGATTTGGAGGAAATTAGAAAGAATATTATTGATATCCTTACCAATGAGCCTGTACTTGTTATTTTTGATCCACAGCATCCGATAGAATTACACACAGATGCAAGCTCTTATGGTTATGGCGCAATGTTAATGCATCGAATCAATGGTAGTCCTCACGTGATAGAGTATTTTAGTAAAACTACTTCTGCACAGTCTAGATACCATTCTTACGAATAAGAAACTTTGGTAGTAGTAGAATCTGTTAAACATTTTCGTCATTATTTGGTTGGTCGTGAGTTTATAGTCTATACTGATTGTAGTTCTTTAAAAGCGTCGCGAACAAAGATTGATCTAACGTCAAGGGTGCATCATTGGTGGGCATATTTGCAGTCGTTTGATTTCACAATAGAGTATAGAAAAGAAAAGCGCATGGCGCACGTGGATTTCTTATCAAGAAATCATGTTAAAGAGGCAACAAAAGTTGATAAGTCTTTAGTCCCTGAAAAGCGTGTAAACTTGGCAGAAATCTCAAGTAATTGGCTTGCTGCTGAACAGCGCCAGAATTCTGAAATTACTGATATCATTAACAAACTTAACTCCAAAGAGTTGACAGATGATGTTGCACAGACTTATGAGTTGAGAAAAAGTGGCCTGTTTCGTAAAATTCAGAGGGACGGAAGGACCCGTTGTTTGGCAGTGGTGGTGCATGCATTTCGATGGTCAGTGATAAATCAAGTGCACGAATCCATCATGCATTTGGGATGGAACAAGACGCTCGGCATACCTTACCAATATTATTGGCTTGCTAAGATGAATAAATATTTTGTGATAGTTGCATTACATGTAAAACTGTGAAGAGTGCATCTGGAAAGATACAAGCCGAGTTACATCCAATCCCAAAAGTGAATGTACCATGGCACACGGTCCATATCGATTATACTGGAAAATTGAGTGGGAAAAATTATCTTAAGGAATATGTGATAGTACAAATCGATGCTTTAACCAAATTCGTTTACTTGTTTCAAACTTTGAGATTAGATTCTGAAAGTTGCATACAGGCAATGAAATTATCTATCTCTTTGTTCGGCATACCGAACCGTATAATAGCTGATCAGGGTAGTTGTTTTAAATGTGGGAAATTTTCAGAATTTTGTACATCACAGAAGGCTAAGCTTCACCTTATAGCTACAGAAGGAAGCCGTGCAAACGGCCAAGTTGAAACTGTGATGAGCACGCTTAAAAATCTTTTATCTGCGGTTGAGTCAAGTCCCCGATCTTGGCAGGATGCTTTAGGTAAGATTCAACTTGCGTTGAATTGCACAGTTAGTAGTGCAACCAAAGCAAGTCCACTAGGGTTGCTTATCGGAAAACAGGCTCGGTCTCTGGGCTTGTTTCCCCCGTATGATATAGAGATGGAGGTAGATAAAGAAAATGTTAGAGATAGGGCAATTGAAAATATGAATATCCAGGCTAGTTATAACAAAAGCAGATTCGATCAAAATAAAGCAGCAGTTGAGACATAAAATTGGAGATTTCGTTCTATTGAAAAATGAAGAACGGCATCAAACTAAGTTGAATGCAAAGTTTAACGGACCTTGTTTGGTAAGTGATGTGCTAGAAGGAGATAGATATATCCTCAAGTCATTGCATAATAAGAGAACTTACAAATATTGTCATGAAGATTTGAGAAAGATGCCAGTTGGTTATATTCCGAGTGAATTGGAGTATCCGCTTGAGACTTGTTAAAATTGTTAAAAAATATCCGTGAGAGAGGCTATGTGATGTGAAGACAAATTGTCCATATGCAATATGGAATGGTTGCAATAGTCTTAAAAAAAGAAAATGTTTGAGAAAGGCGGAAGACCATGGAGATGATGTTTGTGAATTTTAATCGAAAAACCCTGGCGAGTGCAAAGTTGATGCATAGTTGATGAATGATTATGCTTGATTGAAATGTATGATTTAAGAATATGGTTTTGAGATTTGAGACACCTGCGTAATTGGGCAAGCACAAGTGAATGATGAAAGTTGCGACAGGGCGTGTGGCGCTCTTGACGGGATCATACTCATAATTAAAAGGAAACCATAGCGGAAACTTCAAGAGTTGAATTTTGAATTTTGAATTTCTAAGATGCAAATGTATAAAATGTTAAAATAAATGCAATGAGGACAAAAATTGAAATTTATTTATAAATTTGAGTTGAATGTAAAATAATGAAAGACTGTGAAGTAGAAGGAAAATGTTAAATTTCTGAGCCCATGTTGAATAAATAAATGGTATTTTAAATTGAAGAAAAAAAACGGAAGATAAAACAAAAGACTTGTAATTTACATTTGAAATAATATAAATTATAACACGAGGACGTGTAAGTGTCAGAATGGCCGTGTCGGTTTTAGTTTTCAGTGTATGAGAATTAATTTGGCATGTGTCTCCTTACACTCTAACGGTTGTAAGTGAGTACGCTTTGTTCCGTTTATTCGCCAGGTGGCCAGAATAGTTCGAAACGAATATGTTGCGTGAAGTTAAAGGTTTGAGAGAGTTATAAGCTACCCAATTGTCGTGCGTGTATGCTTGAGTCACTGCGGGAGAGGGAGACGGGTGGAGTTTATTTTTACAGCTACAGCCGATTTGCTTGTGCAGCGTTCGGTATGCTAGACACTCTGAAGTTGAATGCAGTCCACTGAAGTCTATTCGCCTTGTACAATCGTGATTATAATTAAAGAATAATGTCCGAAGGAAATAATTTGAATGTTAACCCTACACATACATATGAGTTAAAAAACAGCCCATATTTGCTTGTTTCGTTGTTATGGTACTGTCATCGCAAACCAAACGCTTCCTAGGGCGCGACATGAGTGTCCATTTTGAAACACACTTTTTCGAATTTCTTACGATCGGCCAAACACCCATGCACACACACACACACTTTCGGCAAGCGCCGTTCATCGCATCGTTTATCGCAAGCGTCGTACTTTCTCGTTTAACTCATCGTTACTGTTAGGCTGCGCTAATTAGAGACTCCGGCAAGTTTACAAAACATACAAACCAGAAAAATTCAGAATAAAACCCGCTACCTTCACAAAAATGTTAAATGCAGGGATATACATAAAAAAAATTATGAAGATTCAAAACATAAATATACGCATTAAAAGCACATGTATGATATAGAAAAGATGTGAATAAAATGAATCCCAACCAAGATCAATATCCTCATGTAAATTGGCACTTACGCCAATGCACCAAAGTACAATATTTAAATAGATTCTTAGTGCAATAAATTAAGGAAGATAAACTCAAAAAAGCCGCAAAACGGAGAACTATAATACAAATGGTTTTCTGTTTTTGTTTTTTTTGAGATTGATATAGATAAAAAAAACATACAAATTTATTAATTTACTTATTATGTGTGTTTGTCGTACACGGTTGTGTTTTTTTTGTGCTCCACACTAATATTTCTTTTAGTTTTGCATAATTAAAATTTTTTTCGTTTCAATATTTTTACACTAAGTTTTAAGTTGATTGTTCTATATATTTTATTTGTGTTAGCTTCTTCTCTTTTCTCATATGTTATTAGATATATTTGACCTCCTGTTTAGATACATTTTTTCTATCCTGTTATCCTTCAATTTTTGTTTTGTCCTCTTTCATTCCCTACACACTATACTTCTTACTTGCTTCTATATTTGTATCCTCTGCTTTTAAAATTTTCATTTTATTTATTGATTTATCTTACATACTAACACTTACTTAGCTGATTGGATTATTCTATGTTTTCCCCAACCCATGCAACAAATGTTGGATAATTCCTTAATAAATTTTACCTTAGTGTCCCCAGACATTTTATTCACAATATATAATAAATTATAAATTATGGTCATAATATATTATTTATAATCGTATAAATTATGGTCATTTATTTTTTTTTTAAGATTTGTAAATATGCTTTCTGTTTTTCTTAATGTTTTATGTAGTCGACTGGTACAAGTCGACTCTTAAGAAATAAATAACACATCTCCGTAAAGAGAAGAAGTTAAGATCGGGCATTAAGCACAGAAGTTATTTGAGAAACATTTTTCCAGTTTTCTGCACGGGGGACTGGCTCCATCATTGGACTTGCAAATAGCATACACCGTATAGTACGTATACCAAGGTGTTGTGCCTTTGAAGCAACGGTGAGGCGTACTTGTGTTGACAAAATATATGTTTCCACGATTGAAAGCTAAATAACAGACATATCGTATAAATACAATGTATATAATGTGTACAAATATGTTAGTATCTTAAAAACTATGAATTATTCAAATGAATATAAATTATGTGTATGTTTAATAGTTGTGTATGTTTAAAAAGTGTTAATGCATTCCTAAAGTTTCTAAGTGTATAAATGGTCAGAAATTTGCAGAGTAAAACTTGGCTGTAGTTGATAAACTCAACCTTTGCGATAACGGAGATGGCGAAAACGATAGCTGATTCTGACAGCCGAAGACAGAAAGGATTCGCAAATTCTTGTTCTATTTTATGATATTCAGGAACAATCGTTCCCCGTGCGTAATTACTTCGAGGTCAAATATCAAAAATTTAGAAGTGTTTTCGACACCTTGTATATGTAGTGTCTTTGGTTAAGAACTTCTCTTAGTCTTGTACACTCGAACCCAGTATTCTTACTTGTTTAATGGTATATTTATGATATATTTGAAAACTGAAGAGGTATTTTGGTAGATTTTCACAATTAGACCGCGGTCACACTGCCAAATGTAGAAATATTTTTCGGCGTTCCATTTTATTGTGGCCAAATGTATAAATTTGAACGCTTACCAACAAAAAAAAGTTAGCCACCACACAAAATTACCCAATGTGTTGGTATATAAATAGTGAATACTTGTCTTTACTGCCTTGACAATTGATGGATTGATGGAGAGAAAACACAGCAAAAATCAATCAATTATGGAAATTACTCTAGCGTTGTTAAAGCCGCATGTGGTTCGCAATACTTATGCTCTACAGCAGATAAAAGCGTTAATAGAAACAAATTTTAATATTTTGGATGCAAAGGAGATGTATTTGACTAAAGAAATATCAGATCGTTTTTATGGGGAGCATCAAGAAAAATTTTTTACCACCGTTTGACGAGCTTCATGCATAGGTGCGTAAATGTTTGTTAAAGGTTCTGTTTATATTGCTTACATTTGTGGTTATAGTGGCTCCTGCTACGCGCTCATACTACAATCAGAGGCATGCGTTCAGAAGTGGCGCTTTTTTATGGGTCCAACCAAAGTATTTAAGGCGGTGTATAGTGAACCCAAATGCTTACGCGCTCTGTATGGACTTTCAGACACGCGCAATGCATTCCACGGATCAGACAGCGAGTCTTCCGCTTTGCGAGAGATTGCCATACTCTTTCCAGAGTACGTTCATATTGGCTGCCAATCGAGTAGTTCAGTAAATATTAATAAAATAACGTAAACCAAACTAATTAATTATTGCATTTTAAATTACCTTAGCTCCGTACACATATATGCATCAACACACATACTACAAGAAAGTCATTTGCGGTCCAATTTATTATTGCCTAATGTTAACGCAAACAAAGCATTTACAAAAAAAATAAAAATAAATAACGGATGTTTATATAAAAGTGAAGAAATCAAAACAGCGTCATATAAAACATGAGAGCTTTAAACTGACATAGAATTATGTAGTTTAATATTGATAGTTGTCATTGAATTTGAAAAGAGTAAAGTATTTATAACGCATGATATTTTTCCATCACGCGTGTAATACAGATAAGTTGTAGTAATTTCATAACAGGGCCACCTTAATTTGCATGTTCGGCAAAAAGCTTTCTTATTTATGTTGTATTTATAAATACATATACATACTTATATACATGGACATTTCCGCAAGAAGGTCAACCGGAACCGCAATTAAAAGTATTAATAAACATATGATGTTTTCTAATATTATACTAAAGAAAAGTAGAAATTTGTATGATATGGTGTATGTTTAGATTGAATCCCTTGTTATTTTGAGAAAATTGGATTGAAGTTGCAAAATAAGTTTTAGTTCTTTACTGCATATTAAAGAAATTTGCCCTAAAAATGTATTCGTTTTATAAAGTACTTATGTTATTGAAGCTTATCTTATCCTATGAAATCTTTGTATTGTCAACAAATTCAAAAGAAAAAAAAATGAATAGAGAATAGAGACACCAAATAAAGGACAATTACCGGTATGTTATTCTAATGTGGCGTTCGGGAAAGAAAAACAGTTATTTTCATTACTCTAGTATCAGTGTAAGTATCTGTAAATATTAATGTAAACCTGGCTTAGTGGATTCAAGCTATGAAAAATGAGATGTTTGTTTTTTTTCGAACATTTTCAATTTAAAAAAGGTCCAAACGGAATACTCTAAAGTATAAACTTTCTGTATATATGAAAATTATCCTTACTTATATCAAGCTTGTATAAAAAAGTCGTTTGTACACGTACAATCTTGTTTTAAATTAACAAGAACTTATCCTTATTAATAAGGGTGCACTATCACTTAACCCTCACTGGAGAGAAAGACGTGCTACCGCTACTAAAAACCTGGTTTTACACAAACCCAAAACAGCCAACAACAATTTTAAAGTAAACTGTAACTGTGTAACTTAAATAAAAAAATACAAAAACAAGTATACAGCATTAACAGTTACTTGGTTAGTTACCACCACAGCCCACTAGATCGTACATGCCTCACATTCCAAAAACAACAGGAATTGACTGCAATAAAAACCACCGAAAAAGTAGATCACAAAACTGCACTCAACATTTACTTCACACGCCACGGCCAGCAAACAAGAACTAGCTACGCCAAAACACTAACAAACTCTACACCTCAAACCTCAACCAACCAATAACCGACGAATACACATACACCTCGCATCAACCAACACGAAGCATCATCCAATAACACATTACAACACCAACAAGACCTCACCAACGCATCCATATCCCTCGGAAGCAAACCAACCAGCACGCATACAGCATCCCTAAACAGAGCATGAAAAAATGGACATCGACACCACCCCCAATAGTAAGCTCAAAACATACACAACTCAACATATGGATGACCTTAAAATAAGAATCTTTCCAAAAGATAAACCCAGCTCCCTGGCTCCTTAAGCGCAGGCAAAAAAAAAAATAAATTAAACAAAAACAAATACAACAGCGACAGCGAATCTATTTAAACAAATAAATAAATAACAAATAAATAAACAATTACCTAAGTAAAATAAACAAACAATAAACAAAACAAAATTAAAAAATTGCAAATTAAAATTGCAGCATTAACTGCCTAACCACCTCCTCACTTGGTCTATGCTTAACGAAAATTTATTGGCTTATCTTATTATTATTATTATTCTTATATACAAAGTTTTAAGTTATCTTAAAAACTAGTGGGGATGATAGCTTGGGCTACTGAGGCCTTGACCTATTTACAAGTATAGTGCTTACGTTAACCTGTTTGTTTTTGAAGTATAAACAAAATTTGTTTACTTAAGGTATGTATATAAGTTAGATTCTTTGGTATAGATTAGTGTGTCTTAGGAGTTTTATTATGTTTTGGAAACTATTATCGGTAGATTCTCCAACTAGAGAGATAGGGTTTCTACCATTAGATATTAGATTTCTGGAGTGAGTGCAGGGCAAGATGTGAGTAGGTGTTCAACGCTTGACAAGAGTGGTGCATTACAAAGTTTACAAGAGTTCGGTATATTTTGATTCAGGTAGTGTTGGTGAGTGATGGGTTATTTTGATTTGAACTTATCTTAATAGTTTGCAGTTTTTATGGAATGTCGTTGAAAGTGGGGGCTGGGATTTGTGGTGACGATACTAGTTAAATGTAAATGTTTATCCCTATGTTTGCAAAGTTGTTTTTTTTAATTAGTAATAATCTCGATTGTTGACATTGCTTGTGCTATATATTGCAGATAAAGAGTATGTGCAAATTATGTATTTCCCAAGTGTAATTTCGATTAGTTTGATCGCTTCTTGTAACGCTATAATTTCAGCTGAAAAAGCTGTAGAGTAGTTGGCGAGTAATCCGTACGTTAGTGTTGATGTTTCTGTAGTAATAGCGAATATAAAGAGGTGTCTAAAATAAATAAAGTTGGGATCTGGATAAGCATCTTTGATAGATTTAAAAATCGATTGATATATTGTGTTGTTGGTGTTGCGTTTGATATGTTGTCTTAAATATAGGTCAATTGTGTTTTCGTTAAATAACCAGTATGGTTTTACATTACTTTTTTTATTGGTCGAAAAGGTATACCAATTTTGCTGCAGATATTAATTAATTAGTCTAAGGTTGAGTTTGTGTATTTGTTTTTTTTTGTAGTGAAGATTTCGTTAGGCAATTAGCTATTGGAGTGTCCGCTGAATTCAGAGGGACTTAAATTTCGATTTTTGAAAAGCGGATCTATTTGCTTCAAACAGTAGATTGTTGGTTGGTGTGGTCCGCTAAGTTGCTCTAATTGCTGCATTTATTACACCTTGAACTGTGTTAAGAATTGACTTTGGAGCCCGACCGTAGAGGAAGAGGAAGACCGTAGAGGAAGTCGGTCTTAGAAAAAATAAGAGCTTTTGTTATTGAAATTAGAGTGGTGATATCACATTAGAATTTGTGACTGGACAGGATTTGATGATATTCAGTTTTTTTTGCAAGGAAACTATTAAGTCATTTATATGTTCGTTCCACTCAAAATTTTACCTGATTTTAATGTGTTTACTGTGGGGATAATAATGATGTTTGATGTTATTTGACATTGACATTGATTTTTTTTACAAATCTGTACTTGTTTACATTTATCGAGAGATGATTTTGAACCAGAAAACTCTCCCCAGTTTTGTATATTTTCGGAGAGGTAGTCTAAGTTTTTGCTGACGTTTTTAAGTTAATAATCAGTTGGCATAGCTACAAAAGGCTTTGTCTTTTTAAATATTGATTATTTTGCAGAGATAGTTTGCGATTAGGAAAAGAATTACGGGACCGTTTTTGATATGTGTACCCCCACTTTGACTATATTTTTTCTGTTTGTCCTGAAGTTTTTTTTTATAAATTTGATCTTTTTTGGTCCAACCTTCCAATCGACCAGTTGTGAGAGTATTGCTTGAATTCCAATTCTTTCAAACGCCTTGGAAAAGTCAAAGGAGATGATAGAAGTGTGTCTTATAGACTGAAGATGATCTGCGAAAAGTAGGCCATCAGTTACAGCTTTATGTTTTTTGAACCCAAATTGATTATTAGATATAAAATTGATGTGCTTTACAAACCACCATAAGCGGCTTGCAATTATTTTATCCATTACTTTGGAAATACATTAGTTTAGTGATATGGGGCGGTAAACATCTACTTTAGATTTGTCAGTATTGGTTTTGTTAATTGGGATTACTAAAATTATTTTATATTGCTACGGTATGGAAGAAATAAAAATGCTACTCTAATGTTTGGTTATTCTATTTAGCAGAGTTGGGATAGTGTGTTTTATTTTTGGATATGACATCCTATCGAATCCTGGGGTGCGACCTTTGAGGGAGTTGAGAGAACTACGTATTTCGATCGGACTAATTTTTAGTTCTATTTGCTGTGAATGCCTTGGTGAGTTATTAAGAGGCATATTTAACATGTTTGTTTTGTGTAGATTAAAAGTAAATGAAAAATTGTTATCTTGTGCAGAGTCAGCCCAAAATTGGGCAAAGATATTAGCGATTTGTTTTGGTCAGTGAAGTTATTGTTTGTGTATGGATATGTAATTGCGTGGATGAATTTGGTAGCGTTCACGCCATGAAAGGCTCGGATGTTTGTCCAAATTTGGAAGTAGGAGTAGGTGCTGCGGCATTTGCTAATTTCTTGGCACGCTTGAGCTCGTATCTATAGAGGACATTCTTTTTTTTAAAACTTATTATATTTTCTTGGGAGATTTGTCTTTTAAGTTTGGAGGACTTGTAGCCTGTTGTTTCACCTGGGAACATTTTAAGGTTGTTGTCTGAGGGATGTTTAGATTTATGTTTACATTTATGAGCGCATGTGCATGCTATAATAATTTTTTCCCCGTCGCTTCAGGAACATATTAACGATCTAAGAGCAGCTTAAGAAACTAAATAATGCTAACCTTAAAATTCAACCTTTAAAATCAGAGTTTTTGAGAAAGGAAATCGAGAATTTAGGGCATGTGGTAATTGACAGGGGAATCAAACAAAATCCAAAAAAGATCAGTGCTCTAAAATCGTTACCGATTCCAAAAACTATAAAACAAATAAAATCATTTTTGAGGCTTCTAGGCTATTATAGGTAACCCTTAATTCAGCATCTAAAAGGAAAAGATTCTGTTAAAATAAGCGAAGAGTTTTTATCCGCATTTGAAATTTGTAATAACCTATTATGCAATGATCCTTTGTTAGAATATCCAGCCTTTTCAAAACCTTTCACTCTCACGACTGACGCAAGTAATGTTGCTATAGGAGCAGTACTTTCTCAAGGCACACCTAACAACGAAAAACCTGTATCATTCGCTAGCCGCACACTCACAGATACCGAATTAAAGTATTAAACCATTGAAAAAGAGATGTAAGCCATAATATGGGCTACAAAGTACTTTCGCCCTTATCTGTACGGCCAAAAATTTAGAATTAATACCGATAACAAACCACTAACGTGGTTTTGCGTGAATTTCAAAGAACCTAATTCTAAATTGGTTCGATGGAAGCTGCAGTTATTAGAATACGATTATGAAATCTCATATAAAAAAGAATCCGAAAACGTAGTAGCAGATACACTTAGTCGCATAACACCGGAAGTCCATTTTAATACCTATCTTTCAAATAACAGTAATGAAAACATCAACACGATTTTAACATTAAACAAACCAATTAATGAATATAACCAGCAGATTATATTTAGAAACGATACAAAATCTCAAATAATTACCTCAACCCCTTTCAAAAATAAAATAAGGAGAGTGGTAAAGAAAGTTCCTTTGACAATCAGAAGCTAATGAAAATACTTAAAACTATTTTAAAACCATTAAAGTGTACGTACATTTTTGCTACAGATGACATTTTCAACATCGTTGAAAATGTACTTAATGAATTTTTTTACTAACAAATCTTTACAAAATTGTGAGAGTAACTATAAAACTGAAAGACATACCAAATATAGAAGAGTTAAGTAAGAAAATAGAAAAGTATCATACAAATAATAACCATTGAGGCATTGATGAAACAATAGCCCATTTAAGGAGGGAAATTTATTCTCCACAGCTTAAAACGCAAACGTCCCGATTATTTAACGATTGTGATGTTTGTCAAACCTTGAAATATGATACACAACCACAAAAATTAATTTATCAAGAAACATAAACTCCAACTCTTCCTATGCAAATAATACACATTGACGTATACACCATTAATGCAGAAACAATTTTAACAATTATCGACACATTTTCAAGATTTGCAGCTGCATATACGATTCCAGCACGAAATAGCCTAAGCATAGTGAAAGCCATGAGAACCTTCCTTGCTCTTTTCGGTATCCCTAGCAAACTTGTATGCTATCAAGGCGCAGAGTTTGCAGGAAGAATATTAAAGGATTTCGGCCAGCAATACAACATTGAAATTCAAACCACTTCTTTTCAACAATCTTCTAGCAATTCACCAGTAGAAAGGTTACAGTCTTCTTTAACAGAAATATATCGCATTATAACAAATAAGAAAAAAATAAAAAACTTGATTGCGACCATAACGATATTCTTACCGAAACCTTAATTAATTACAACAATGCTATTCATTCGACAACCAAATATACCCCATATGAGATTTTCTATGGAAGACCACACTTGATTAATAAAACGACGACTTTCAATAAAGAACATGATTATATACAACAACTTAATAACTTTCAAAGAGTAATATATCCCAAAATTAAGGAGGATATAGAAAAAAAATTAAGGTTAGAATCAGTAAGTTGAACAATGACAGAAATGAACCGAAAGATTAAGAAAAAAGATAATGTGATTTACCGAAAAGAAAACAGGAGAAACAAGCTAACACCAAGATTTACAAAGCATCAAGTACTACAAGATAAAGGTCCAACTTTTCTCACAACAAAAAATCAGAAGATTCATAAATCAAAAATAAAAAAATAAACAAAAAACTCAATCCACCTAAATTTTAGTACATTAAGAGGTAAACTATTTTAAATGAGAAATTAAAAAAAAAAAAATTAATATATTTGAACTAACTAACGAACTAACATGTTCGTAACTAGCTAGTTAGGTTCTTATTTTATCCAAATATGATCCAAATACAAGCTAAGCAATCAAAATGACATCAATGGCTTCCCTAAGTGCCAATGCATCACGCCATAAACTTCTTTATCTTTAATGGAATTGACCCAAATAAGTTTACAATCGAAATGAAGTATGAGCTTTCGTCAGACCACCTTCCTTTATTGGCAGAACTACATCATGTACCGAAACTAAGGTGTAAGAGACTATATTTTCTTCCATTTGGCTCAAAAATTGATACTTTTAAAGCGGAAATGGATAGAAAAATTAACATCAATGTGAAAGTTAACGGCTCAGAGGATATAGATGACTTAGTCGCCCTATTTATGAGGAATATTGAACTGGCTGCATCTGTTGCTGCTCCATCAAGCCACCAAACATTTAACCAACGAAGTCAAGTGGAACTTTCCCCAACTGCCAAGGCAATGCTGAGACTAAAAAGAAGAGTAATAAAAGAATATGTAAGAATTGGAGACCCTCGTATTTATCAAATTTACAAAAGCTTATCAAATCGGCTGCAAAAGTTCTTGCGAAAGTGAAGCAAGACAGAATAGATGATATACTTGAAAGTGCTGGTCCAGACGCTTCTTTTCGAT